>CAJHZI010000231.1:0-100000 GCA_905160935.1 Enchytraeus crypticus | reverse complement strand
AACGTCAGAAAGGACATTTGGTTGGTGGGCGCCTAAGCTCCAGAATTTTCTACAAAATTAAAAGTAATGGAAAAGTCTCAAAAATAATAGGGGATTGGCTGATGAGAGGTTGTGGGCCAGAGAGGATTGGAGAAGGTCTATTCGTATCTCGACCCTAGTTAAACTAGGATTTAAGGGAAGATGATGATAATTAGACCCTAATCAATAATCCATCAATGAAATAACTTATTCACAAAATATTTAACTTATTAAAAATATAACTTATTAATAAAAGGACATAAAATATATAACTTATTAAAATATATAACTTATTAACAAAAGGACATCATTCATAAATATTGACTATACCTGCAGAAGTACCTAACCACCCTTGATCTACTACTCAGAGGTTCAGTTGAGGAAAAGCTTCGCTGGGTTTACTCCTTGTATGACGTCAACTGTGACGGAGTGGTATCACGTGACGATATCTATTACGTCATATCAGCCATACACGCCCTTGTTAACGACGCCTCATTTGTGAATGAATATTGCACAAGAGAACACGCTCATCTCGCATTTAAGGTAATTAGCAGTGATCTGTTATTAAATCTTTTTTGCATCATTGTCAGGTGGTCATCTAGATACTTATTAGGTGGTCAATTATAGTACCGTGTATTAAAATTAACGGAGTAGTGTGTTGGTTATTGTATGTATTTGTAGTTTCCTTTACTATTGAGCATGGTTCTCTTCACATCTCTCTCTTATTTAAGCCTAAAAATGCGTCATTAGAAGCCTTTTGACTAACATTTTGAGTTAAATTTTTACTACGTTTGGAGGTTAAAGTTTCATTAATCCCAATCGAATATTGTATTATAACTTTACTGTATTATAATTTTATTGTGTTGTTATTTTATTGCACTATAAATTTATTGTATTAGAATTTGGATTCGGACGAAGATGGCATCATCACACTGGAAGAATTCATTAGGACTTGCAGTCGAGTAAGTATTACACGTATTATTGTAACTCTTTTAATGTAAGAAATTCTTGTGTAGATTGATTTTATTCTCTATTTTAATTTAAACTGTGCTGTTTAACTAGACACGATTATTACATATCATTATATTAAGCATGTTGAAAGTATATTCATAAATTTCTGTATAGTATTTGCGAAAAGAGGCAGGGTCAGGCCGAGATTAGGTAGGGCCTTTGATAGACGATTTAAAGACCCACTCATAAGTGGAAATGAAGAGGAAGGCGGAAGACAGAGAAGAGTGGAGGCGTTATATACCATGGACCTGCCAGTAGTCAATGCACTAGGAGAGAGTATCTGTTAAGTTCGCTGCGATGGACACAATAGTATGTTAATATCTTCATGTCATAAAGTCTTCTTCAAGTGCCTGCCCATAGCTAGGTGGTCATGGTCATGTTCCTCCACTTGTCTCGGTCTATTATCGCTCTGATGTCGTCATTGGTATTTAAAGGATTTTGTTGCGTATAATGTCAGAAAAATTTAACATGAACTGTTTTAAGTAAAATGTACTAATGTTATAACTTATATTTAAATTAATAATGCCTTAATAATAGTGGCTTATAATGTAATAATGTCATAATAATTGATGTCCTAATGTTATCATGTTCTAATGTTATTATGCTCTAATATCATGCAATATGTCATAATATTTAATGTCCTAATATTATAATGTCTTAATGTTATAAAGTTACAAGTCGTCCTGGTGATTTCGTATATACACTGTATATACGAAATATACACTGTATATGCGAGTATAAAAAACATGTGCGCGGTCTCTCGCCCATAACTTTTGTATTAGTGAACCGATTTTTTAACTTCTTGCATAGGTATAATCAGGATAACATTTGCTATAAAATGATGTTAAGTGACTCTGTAAATTATTATTTTTGCTTTGAAGCAGTGCTTGAAAATATGTGCGACTGAAAATATTCAGTTTAAGTTAATCAATCGCTACTGAATGTTTACAAATCCGTGGCTTAACTAACAACGAAACACACGAAACAAACAGTGTTATACAGCTACTGTCAAATAATTAAACTACTAAAAGAACGATCTGACGGATCGTTCTTATAGTGTGAAAGTGATGGAGTACATCTCTTCACCTTCCCACTTAAAGTATGATGTGCCTCAAGGCTCCGTTCTTGGTCCTATCCTCTTCAACCTATATACAACACCCTTAAGCTCACTGATCTCTTCTCATTCTATTAATCATGAACATATATATGCTGATGACACTCAAATGTACACTTGTTTCACCCTTAACTCCTACTCTGATGCTGAAACCCTCCTGCAACAAAGTTTCAGTCTATATCCTCTTGGATGTCTGCTAATTTTTTGGCACTTAATCCATCTAAGACTGAATTCTTGTGGTTGGGACACCTCAACAGCTTCTGAAGCTGAATGGGAAAACTCTTTCGTTATCGTCGGATATTACAATAACACCTGTTTCTTCTGTGAGAAATCTCGGTGTTATCCTTGATAAACACCTAACCTTCCACGAACACATAACTAAAACTTCACAAGCATGTTTCTTTCATATCCGAGATCTTCGTCGAATACGTCCATATTTGTCACGTGAGACAGCTGCTACAATTGGTGCTGCCATTGTGCAATCGAAATTGGACTACTGCAATTCCCTGTTTTTAAATCTCCCTGGCTGTGAGATTGATCGATTGCAGTTTGTTCAGAATTCTCTTGCGCGAGCAATTTTTTGTAGTTCCAAGTACTCACATGTTACGCTCATTTTAAAGTCTTTGCACTGGCTAAAGACTAAAGAGCGAATCATTTACAAAACAGCTTCGTTGACCTATAAGTCCATCACCATCCCTGGACAAACTTGTATGTCTCACTTGATTAAAGTGATGCAGCCTGCTGTTACTCGGTCTTCTAAATTAATTACTCTTGTGAGACCTAGCTTACCTTCGCGCTCTAAGCTATCTAATCGTTCTTTCCAGCATGCTGCACCGCAGATCTGGAATTCTCTTCCATCTAATCTTCGGAAATCTTCATTTGAAGCACATCGGCCTTTGCTTTCCTATGATCAGTTCCATAGGCAGTTGAAGACCTATCTTTTTCATCTCTCTTTTCCATCCAGTGTCCATGAGCAGCGACCTGTGCCTAAACCACCTTTTCTTTAACTCCCTTCACTATGGACTGATTATCTGGATTTTGGAATTTGCACCGTTTTTGACCTTCTCTTTGCTCGCCGGCTTGATTTTGTCTCAATAGTGCTCGATGTTGTCATTGATGACAGTCGCACTCTAATTGTTGTTATATATTATTATTATGTCAACTGTCAAAGCATATGCTCAAAATGTCCTCCTTTGGCGCGAATACAAGTTCGGAGACGCTTGCGCCACTCATCTATTGCATTGTCAATGACAGATTGCTGCATCTCTTGCCAAACGTCCACCAGGCGTTGCTTCAACTCGTCCACGTTATTTATTTAAGGCACTTAAGGCTTAGATCCTTTTGAATAATTCTCATCACAGAGGACTGCGATATGCCAGTGAGTCTTTCAATCTGACGGGATGTGTTATGCGTCTGTGGCTTGTTCTCCTGACTCAGAATCAACTCCTACACTGCTCTGACATTCTCTTCTGTTCTTATGCTTTTCGGTCGTCCACTGCCCTTCTTTCTATCGGTGCTCCCAGTCCGGCGTAATTTCTTTAATAAGCAATCTAACCCTCCCAGTGACCAGTCTTTTGTTGGAAATTCGGCAATCAACCGATGTGCGCCATAACCCTTTAAGAGGTAGAAATTTTTTTATGAGCGCTTTATCTTCATTAGTAAACATCATTTTAAAATTTCAACAAAAACAGACTATGTTTTTAAAATCGTCTGTTATTGTTTACATTAAACCGGAAGTGTCACAAAAACTAGATATAGGATTAGTACTTTTCTTCTTTATAATTCTGAAAATATTTTAAAAATCGGTTCACAAGTGTCAAAGTTGTGGACGAAATACTGCGCACATGTTTTTTTGACTCACAGTGTATAATCGCGACACCCGAATAAAGCTGATAAAGCTATTGTTAACGTCAGTTTCCTCACTCGAAAGCGATGTCAGTGACAGGCGATAATCTCACACTGTAACAAATTGTTGGTGTATGTGCAGAATGTGTCTGTCTCATCGGCCCTGGGCGTGTTCAATCTCTGATCGAAGATGTCTGAGCAGCCTCTTTCTTAGATTGCTAATAAAATATGTCACTCCTACACGTGCACGTCTCTCCCAGCGGTTCATTAACAATTCGTTAAACGTTCTTTTTCTACCTTTAAAAAAATCAGCTATATCAATCAAGAAACATGACGTATTAATAACAGGCAAATCTAACAGAGCACACAGAAACGCTGAAATTAGAAAGGGATTGTGCTGTACATGTCTACATTATTACTATAATCAGAACTTGCGCCAATCTTCATGATATCATTACGAGATTAGGCTCTCGCAAGATTGTCTACAATACAGGTTAAAATAGCATGTAATAGAGGCCTAATAGTAGTGTTGCATATAGACGAATAATATTAAACTTAAATATTTTACTAACAATAACATTATTTTAATAATATTATTAATAATATTTCACAACATTCCTATAATTATAATCAGATTCATCACGGTGGCGTTATTTCTACCGTTTTGTCTCACTAGTCTTAGTCATTTTGTCTCACTAGTCTTAATCATGCTATACAGACTTTTACTGCAATCAAGCTATATATAACGAATTAATAGAAGTAGGCCTATTCAATTTAGCTAAAGATTTCACTTAAAAACATGGCGTATTCGCGACAGAATAATTATTATATATTTTCTACCGAGAAAAAGTAAATAGTTTTAATTAAGCAAATAATCGCCAGCTAAAAATTTATGTGGATGTTGCACATATTCATGTATATAGTGAAAGGAAGTCTTAGACATGAGAGCTGTCGCAACAGAAACGGTCCAAAAACATACAATAAGGTAATTTTATGCCGTCTGAACAGTCAAATTAGTCTGAACAGCTGAAAATGCATTCCCAGAGAGTTTATAATATTGATAACTTGAACTGAAATAGAACTAAGTATTGCTGCTTTAAAAAAATAAACTTCAGACATCAGTGATGGGAAAGCCATTAAATTTTGTGCACTTAAATAGGTACACAAATTTCAAGCTTACGTTCATTTGAAGTCTATAATAAATTTATTGACAAAGCAAATGCGAAGGGGTTTAGGTATACACAGCATGCGCTCCTACAGCTGGCCGGCAAAAGGTGCAATGACATCTATAAAACTATGAGTTCTATAAAACTAAAATCGCTTCGACGCAGTTTAGCGAACGTTTCAATTCTCAAACTGACGTCAATTAGCAGGTGAATGATTTATCCAGATTTTAATTACGACCGGACTTTCAAGTCTGACAGTTAAACCTAGGTAAATGCTCGACCGCGCAGAAACATCAAATACCATAGGTTTGCTTGTTAATAGTTAAGTATGGTTATGCAATTATTCAAAAGCATCGTAACTGAACAGGATATTAATTCAATACAAGCAAGAGAACTGCTTCGCGTCGTGACATCATCGTTTAAAAGTGAACAGCAATATTAATTATTAGCACAATAATAATCCCCTTCCTCAATCTCTGCGAATAGATTGAAAGATTAAATTACAGCAATTAAACTTTCTATATAATCCAATTACAGAGTGTAATTTATATACTAGGCTACAATGCAGTGTGCGTTTTAATAAATCCACTTCCACATAACTTTCGTATTTAAGTCACTGTTTAATTATATCACGACACCACTAGCTATAGAATGATTCAATAAGCTGCCAGCATAATATTGATCTTCGAAACTTCATTTATTAGGAATGATATATTACAATTAAAGAGTTCATAGCGTTTAATCAAAAATCTTAATACTTCCGATTTTCTCAAATACAACTTTAAAGGTGAATACACTGAAACAAGAAGAAATGGGTGAATGCAATTCAGAATAAACTGCAATAATTTAACTATTAATGTCTAGAGTAAAACTAACAATGTAGCATATGATGTATTTAACTGTGAGGCAACTTAAGTTCATAAAATTATATAAAACATTTAACTAAAGAATCAAAACTATATCTTAAGCTTTCACGCTTCAATTGACTCTTATTAAATTGTTACCGCGTCGAACTCTAATGCTGTAAGCTATATTTCAATTACGGTCCAGTAGATCGGACCAAGTAGATCTAACGTTACTTTGCGATCAGTTAAATGTTAGCAGTTAATACTAGTAGATGACTGTGATGTGAAGAGATGGTTTGATGTAGGACCATAAGGTATATTTGAAGAGCAGAGCTATTATAGTATTAAGCCTAATAATCACGAGAACAGTAGCCAATGATGGGCTGCATCGCTAAGATAAGCAGACACTGTCTTGTCTGTCACTCTCCATGACGATCAGTTTAACTTAAAATAACTTCACATGACTGTGATCAAGGTCAAATAACTTCACATGACTATGATAAAAGTCGAATAACTTCACATGACTGTGATCAAAGTCGAATAACTTCACATGACTATGATCAAAGTCGAATGACTTCACATGACTATGATCAAGGTCAAATAACTTCACATGACTATGCTCAAGGTCAAATAAATTCACATGACTATGATTAAGGTCAAATAAATTCAAATGACTATGATTAAGGTCAAATAACTTCACATGACTATGATCAAGGTCATATAACTTCACATGACTATGATCAAGGTCAAATAACTTCACATGACTATGATCAAGGATATTCAGCTGCAGAAGTTAAAGGCATAATATCTATAATAGCAATAATGAGATGTAGTAGTCATATACACAAGACAGATTCATAGTCATTAGAACAAAACATAAATTAATAACTAAGGCAGAGCATGCAGACAGACATTAAAACTTGGGGACTTCATACATGTACGTATGATAACAGTAGGTTTGTCACTACATACATTTACCATTTGGAAACAGACCATATTTTAAGTAATTAAATCACATTTGTGACGTATTGAAGTACATAACTTAAATTACAATATAAAACTTATATTATAAGAATCCCCTGGAAAGGCGAATAAATTCCGTTGCATCATGGGGGTCAAAGATTCAAAATAAAAATTTACAATTAGAGAATAAAATAAACTTAAACTATTAAGATTTGCACAATTAAGGATAACCAGGCGATAAGAGGTAAACGGCACTAGCACAAAGGATAGAAGACCTAGGCTCATTACAAGACCAAGGATCATTATAGATAATTACATAAAAATATGCAACTGTTGACAGTGTTTACTTTTAGACGACGTTTATTTTCCCAAAGTCAACATCAAATTATGAAAGAACATAAAATTCACACTAAGTATTAAAATATTACAAAACGTTAATATTTAGCTATATCCAAAGGTAGAATACAGAGGTATTGATTCCTATCATATAATTCAAATATTCTACATTATACAAAAAGTCTAATATTCTGCAAGAATTCCAGTAAAATCTTAGCAATGTATACAAATATACATGTATATCTTAGTTGTACAAATTATTGCACAGAATTGTCACTCAAGGAAAAACTCAAATACACTCAGAACCCGAGGAATATTTATACGAGCAATCAGTCACTTAGAGCTCCATGTAAGTTCACTTCTCTTCTTATTAGGCATTTACGAAGAACATGAAAACTACAATATAATTACACAAGGCAGAGGTACGAGCTTTTAATCATAGTAGATTAAACCCACATCACGCATTATACTATGAAACATATGTATGATGACAAGACCAAGGTGAAATAAAAATCATCAATTTTTCAATAAGTTAAGTTATTGATTTAGTAGAATCAAATTGTACAATATATAATCCAGACCAAGCCGAAGAAATGGAATAACCAATAGACACAATTAAGTTTTAAATCTTTATCTAGTAATAAACGTCAGTAGCTGAACAACATGGCGGCTAGTCAGGACATTAGCCAGGACAACAGGACGGCTTAGGCTGAGCCGCTGTCTGCTGTCGGTTTAGACGACGTAAAGCTGAGTCACCATACTGAATACCAGAGCCAAGCCTTTCAGGATCCAGCTCACCTGAAACAATACAAATAAGTCAAATAGTACAAATAATACAAAATATATAATAAGCTATTGAATCTCTAATCCGGATTGAAGAGCAACTTACAATTTAAAAGGATCCTATGATCATGCTTTAGAATCTAAGCTTTACGTCAGTTTCCTGCTAGATAAGTATCACGTCATTGAAGTAGAGACCACTGGATTTGAACCTCGTATAAATAATACAATTTATAATAATATGAAATAATACAATAAGTCAATATACATATCATCCACTAATTTATTTATTTTACTCAATATGTATCATTGTCATTATCATCTTCCCTTGAATCACTGTAAAGCTAGGGCCTGGATAAAAATGGCCTTCTCTCTCCCTACTGTTCCACACCATATCATCAGTCAATACCCTATTTTGCATGTCTTTCTTAATCATTGCATACCACGTCAGTTGTGGACTACCTCCCTCTAACTAAAAATCCATCTCATCCCTCCAAACACTCTTCACTACATCCTCTTCAGCCTATCTCATTATATAGCCGTACCATCTCAGTTTCGACTGAGCCAACCTATTCCTAATCCCCTCAACACTCAAATTCATTCTCGCGTATTCATTTAAAATTCTATCCATACTTACATACTGTGTGTTTTACCACACATTAGACGCAACATTCTTATCTCTACCACACGTAATCTCTGTATAGAAAAGAACTGTTACGGCAAGAATGTGCGCTCCTGCTCTCTTTTCAGTGCTTAGCACTCTGCACCATACATCATTACTGGCCTAACCACAGAACTATACAACTTACCTTTCAATCTTAGTTGTATTCTCTCTATCACACAACACTCCACTAGCTACACTCCACTTTGTCCATCCAGCCTGAATCCTAATAGTAACCTCTTTTTTGAACTTCCAATCATCCTCTATTATAGACCATGAGTACTTAAAGTCTGCAACCTTCCTTAGCCCCATCCCTGACATTAACTTATCTCCGTTAATTCCCTCAGCCTTCCATCTCTTCTCCAAATGCTCCGTTTCTTCCGTATTCATCCTCAGTCCTTTACTTTCGAATGCCTCTCTCACGTTTTCAGACATCTCACATACTTTCTGCACAGCATCTCCTACTATCACTAGATCATCTGCAAGTAGCATGCACCAAGGAGCCTCCTTAGTAACTACTTCAAACAACTCATCCAAAATCAAAATAAATAATTTATAAATAATATAGACTTCATTCTCTTTTTAAATAAATATACTTATTTTTTAAATTTAACGATATCGCCCTCACTACAGAGAGAGAACTGTGTTTAATAATTTGTATCATGAATCTACACTAGAGGTAATGGATATGAAAACTTATACTTTATAGAAACTGACATTTAATTTGTACACAGCAGCCGGCAGAAAATAAAATCTAATTTGTCTATATGGCTACAGACCAGTTTCAATTTTTGAGAGAATAGTTTTAGAACAACGCAAGAATGTTTCCTCAACGTTCTCTCCGGTCAATGCACTCGTCTCAAGAAACATTAAATCTACAAAAATGCAAATAGATGCTAACAAAAACATATGCACACCCACACAAATATACAATACTAAATTTTCAAATCACTTAACCTGGCGTGTACAGTAGATGCGTATTGTACTGAAAAAGCACAATAAAATAATAGAAAAGTCATGACTTTAAGCATACAACCTAAAAAGTTTTGTTGAGTTAAAAAAAAGCTAAAAGCTACGGTTAACGACAGTTTCCTCACTTAAAAGCAATGTCAGTGATGGGAGAGCCCAGAATTTGAACCCGCACCTACCGATCCGCAGTAGAGTCTCTTACCGACTTCTCCACTGGCTCCAGCCATTAATGTGAATGGCAACATGGACAAGACTCTCACTACTCCAAGAAAATTCTATGGAGATGTTAGAACTCAATAAAGTTGGCGAATATACAAAAGTATCTAATACACAGCCAGTCTAACAGTCAATCACCTCTAGGCTAAGCCTATGATGTAGGCTTGGCCTATATCATAGGCTTACAATTACAATTAATATAATTACTCTTACAATTACTTACAATTACTTTATTTTTTATCATTTCAGTAACATTGCATTCATAATATTTATTCGTCATTATTCAGAAAGCTCAGATCCTAAAAATTGCACTGAAAGCCTTACCAGTTTGGTTAAGCTGAAGAGCCATTCAGCCCCTTATGTGATAAATGTACTGTTTGGTTTTGAGATAACAATGAGCTCCTAAGAGTCGTCAGGAAAATTGCAATGGACAATGACATCTAATTTGTTGTCAGCAGCGATCATTGCACTATAGGTAAGTTCCTGAGAAGAAATCTTAACTCTTAGTATAAAGAGTAGAATGAGAAAACCAAACACACTGACCATTCTCCTGAGCAAAGCGACTCGCCTCCAGATGAGTCACTTCACGCTCTTGTTCCAGATCCTTCTTGTTGCCGACGAGGATTACAACAATGTTAGGACTTGCGAGAGTGCGTGCATCAGTTAACCAATTAGTTAGCGCATTGAATGTCTCACGACTAAAATGTAAAAAAAACATAGAAATTAAACAATGACCTGGTAACAAGAATCTCAATTTAAACCCAATCCCCAGTTTAACGTCAGTTTCCTGCTCCACAGCATGTTAGTGACGAGCAGACCACACAATATGAACCCTGTACCTAAAGATCCACTACTGAACAACATGCCAATATGTCACCAGCTCAGCCCAAAATTGATTTTCTTTATAAGATAGTTTAATAATGAATAGCAGCATTTGAAGTAATAATTCAGTACTAGTTGTAGGCTAAAATGTGAAATATTGGATCATATGTTATTAATTATTACAATATCTTTTCTCTTAAGCTGAGCTGTGTTTGGTTGCATAGTTACACACATGACGTTCTGCATATGCAACACAGCTTCCTTTCTTAGTTGCTGTTTTTGTAGTTTTCATTATTTCCTCCATCCCTCTCCATGAAATATATATACAATATATATATATATATATATATATATATATATATATATATATATGTATATATATGACATATATATATATATATATATATATATATATTAATATGTATTATCTATACATATATATCTATACATGTATATATATATATATATATATATATATATATATATATATATATATATATATATATATATATATACGTATATATATATACCTGAACGTGCATATTTATCCCCACTGTGTAAACCAGATCTACAATCAGCATCGATTTTTGTGCGGATAATTATGAACCGTGCAGTTGAGACATATACAAAAATATATAGTATATTCGTGCGGATAATTTTCGATAATAGCAAAGTTTACGTTTTTTGTATCACACAACAACAGTAGTAGTGTATTCTGCGCTCATTCAATAATTAACTCCACTTTTATAATCAATTACGCTGTCTGCACTGACTTTTGTGCAGATAGTTGTGAATTGTGCAGTTGACTAGTATATATACAACTATTGATTCTTTAGGTGCGAATAGTTTTGGATAGTAGTAAGATAACGTTTTAAGTTCAATTGTAGTATCTTAAAACAATTGAATTTGAGTAAATCGTGTAATCAGAGCTAAATAATAATAAACTTCTCTCACAGGTCATAATTTCTTTTTCCTTTAGAACTTAAGTCTTGCATTACTTTTCTCAAACACTGGTAAAGCTGGTAAAGCTAAGGTTAACGTCAGTTTTCTCATTCGAAAGCGATGTCAGTGACGGGAGAGCTCAGTTTTTGAATCCCGGACATACGTAGCCGCGGTCGAGTATCATACCGACGTCGCCACTGGCTCTAGCAATAATCTCTCTTAATCATATTTTAATCACCGGACTAGCATCGTTTATGATCTTACTTCTTTTCAATATATGCCTGTCTTTGGTAGAACGGTGTGAGTGAATTGATCTGTAGTGAAATGTGCTGTGGGACGCCCCTGACATCATCCATGGTTAAAGAAACTGACGTTAAACTTTTATGATTATTTTTACACGATGTCGTACTCGGGACTCTAAAGAATAGACCAACCATGAACTGCACGTGTCTTAAGAGGCAACTAAGCAATAACTGGGGAACCAACAGGAAATCATCT
Organism: Enchytraeus crypticus; assembly: GCA_905160935.1. Classification (NCBI taxonomy): domain Eukaryota; kingdom Metazoa; phylum Annelida; class Clitellata; order Enchytraeida; family Enchytraeidae; genus Enchytraeus; species Enchytraeus crypticus. The sequence continues at coordinate 87,814 of CAJHZI010000231.1, read as the reverse complement.
CAGACGTCATATAATTCCCAAGCTGTATGACACATTAATGTGTCCATAAGGCAGTCTTTTGTGAAAGGAAAAATTGTTTAATCGATGAAGTGCTCTTTATTGAGCGTGAAAGCGGCATGTACGAAGATGTACATCGAATCTGCAATAGAGAAAGAGAGAGAGAGAAACGATGGCAAAAGTACAGCAAACACGTTCATGTAAACTACAGCAGTGTGGTCATACTCTTCAAATCTCGACAATCACTCAGATTCCTGTACGGATAATTTCAAACTATTGTAAAAAGATAGAAAGATTCTAATCATTTCTCTAAGAGTGAACTTGGTCTTCCTCAAATGCTTATAGAATAACTAATCAATATCAGAAATACATTATAAGTTGTACAGCAAAACTATTTTTATTTATTCATTTATTGCACGCATTTCACATGAGTTAAAAATGTCCAACCATAGAAAAAAGAAGTACATGAACGGACGTAAAGGTCATTTTCAGGCACTTAGATATTTTTCGAAAATAATCCTAGAAACCAACTTGCACAAATATATAATTTGGCAAGTTTCAGCAAATGATAATTGCACCAAGAGAGAGAGAGAGAGAGAGAGAGAGAGAGAGAGAGAGAGAGAGAGCCATGTTTATAAAATAAGTCCCAAACAATTGAGATTTTAGCAAAATTATAAAATTCAGTGTAAAATAACAGATAGGTAAAATAACCATTAAAGGTCCCTATGTAACATTATAAAATAAGATTTGAATGCACTTTAAATGATTCAGAATTGCACAAAATAACAGAATAATTCACTTTGATAAAATAGAACCAGTACAGTAAAATGTTTACAATATAAAGTTAAAACGTGTAACAGAATATCAGTAGATTAGTTTCATTAAACAATATTCATACAACATTTAACGCTTTATGAAACACATTGGAGCATTAGCACAATATCAAACAAGCATGCTATATCTACATAAAATGTCACTTTCCGTGTCGTTTGATACAAACAAATTTGATAATTTGTCATCGTGCTAGCAGTTAAATAGGGGGCGGGATTTAGCACACTCAGTTAAGATGCGCCTCAGTTGAACGAAGTTAAGCTCCATCGCACCGGTTAGTACATTGTGGGCGACCACCTTGGAAGACCGAGTGTTGACAGCTTTGAAAGAAAAAAATCCCGAGGGTGTTGGAAGGTTATTCTTAAATCCGCGCCAGTTGCAATTGATGCGCCAACAAAAGGCAACGATTACGAATAACCATGGAGAGGAATGTGGAAATAACGAAAACTACAAAAAGAGAAACCAGGACAGGAAACTAAGTAACACGTGCGGTATGTCATGTGTGTAACTATATGAACAAAAAATAATATAATAAAATAAATTCCGAATTCATAGCAAATGCTATGAATGTCACAAGCAGTTCAGTCAAGAAAGAATTTCAGACAACCAAACATTTACCAAGAGGCAACACAAAGTACATGTATATACACAATACACAAATATCAATTAGATTTAAACTAACATTACAGGGTTTAACCCATGTTTCATAACCTGATGTCCTGCTTCAGCATCTTCAGTTCCTAAAGTGAAGTGCCTAAGAGACGACAAGGCTTGAAACTACAAGACTGAAATCTGAGACTAGAAGACTGAAGCAAAATAGATTAAGTCTTGAAACTGAAAAACTAAATACAGAGAAACTTCGTGGTAAAAAAAGACTGACTGGATGACAACCACCTGTTATTTAGAGTATAGAAGATAACAATGTTACTATCAACCTTTAAGCCTTAGAATCGGACACTCAAACATAAAAGTGCATCCCAAAAGAAATAAAAAAGCAGGCGTGTGAGTTCAATGAACAATTTAATGACGCCACATTGACATATCAATATTCATAAAAATGAACTGCACAAGCAAGAAATGTTTAGATCAACAATCACCTTAAAGTGCACAGCAGGTTAAAGTCTTAGTCATGCCTCATTACTGATGTTCATCCTACATTAAAATTGATGTTAAACACTGCCTCTGTGATTGTGCTCTTCAGTCATTGAGATGTTCTGTCGTTGTTCTACACTGTCATTGTGCTGCTTTTGTCGTAGTGCAGTTCTCTCATAGTGCCGCTTTTCATTGTGCTGCTCTCTTATCAGCCATTAAGTTGCTATATTTTAATCACGTTTACTTGGCACAAACATACATTATCCTATCAATAATAAGAAAACATTCAAAATATAATTAATTTCAGATTAGATTTATAGGCATAAACCATTAGAAAATTAACTTCTGATCAGTGAGTTTCTTAGGAAACTTCTTTCTGATGCCTCGTCGCTGAAGCAGTCAACAATACAAAACAAACATTACCAGTAAATTTCAAAGTACTTTCGTTCTGAATTGTATGGTATATATTCTGAAGTATTCTGTATTTCTTAGACATTTGGCGATTCAGATTACCGAAGTGCTTCTTCATAGTGTTACATTCCTCTTTACCCCATCTTTTCTTTTCCATGGGCACCTGATAGAAACATATACACTACATTTATGAAACAAGCATTTAGAAACATAGCATTTAATAAATTAAAATGATCAATATAGCCAATTATTTGCACATATTTACAGTTGCAGTCCAATCGAATAGTTGCATTGTCATGTGTATGTAATTTTTGTACTCTTTAAATACCAATGAAAATAAATTGCGTAGGGGCCTACATGTGCACTATATAGTAGGCATACAAAGTAAGCACAAAGCAATAGTAATAAGCAGTGGTATAAGTTAGCTATAAGATAGCAGTGGTATAAGTTACAATAGTAATAAGCAGTGTGAGGCTGTTTGTGCAAGAGATAGTTACAGTATTAAAATCTTCTTCTTCTAATGCAGTGCCTAACGGCAGGTCCATCATTATCCATGGTATATAACTCTTTCAGCCAATTCTATACTCAGCCTCCCTTTTCATCACTATAATTTTGAATTTTGAATATAAAATGCGTGCATGTTCACTATATAGTAGGCATACAAAGTAGGCACAAAACAATAGTAATAAGCAGTGGTATTAGAGTAGGGCTGTTTGCTTAAGTGTAAATTAATGTTTGTGCATATATATATTAATTTGGTGTCAGATTATCTAAAATCCTATGTCTTTGTTTTCCACTAACTTTTTTCTCTTGCATTCTTCATGCTATTACATCCTTTAGCAAACCACCCTCATTTTATTTTGTCCTCTCCAGCTTTTCAATCTATTTCTAATCATACTGATTAACTGTGCTATGCTGACTCTTTCAAGTACTTCTTCATTTGTAATTTTGTCAATCCAACTAATTTTTTCCATCCTTCTCCATAACCACATTTCCAATGCCTCTAGTTTCCTGATATCCTCTTTCTTTAATGTCCACATTTCACCTCAAAAAGTGTCGACCACAACAATGTTTTCACAATCTTATTTTAGTGCTTTTCTCAATGCCTTTTATTAGTAGTTCTTTTCTCTTTCTGAATACTTGTTTCGCCCGTGCAATTCAACATTTATCTCTGTTTCATATTTTCCATTATCCGTTATGGTGTGGCCCCAATGCTACTTACCTGTTAAAATCGCGTAAATATTATTCATTGTAATAATAATAATATAATAATTCAGTACAATAATGAAACTGCTATACAATACATATAAATGTACGTTTTAAAATATAAATAAGCTGTAAAGCTGATACTGCCATCAGTTTCATCTCTTGAAAGTGATAACAGTGACGGGCCAGCCCGGAGATATAAACCCACCACATAGTGATCCGCAGTCGGATATCACACCAACATCGACTGGAGCGAGTATTCATACATAGGCCTATAGACATTGTACAAGTCTGTTTGTGATCAACCTATATTTGAGAGTGAAAATACTTAGAGCCAGAATATTCAGGAATAAAATGACATAGAATGAATAGCCTTTCAAGACAGTAGGCCCTTTTCAATAGAGCACTTGAATATGTGATACTAAATTGTGCTGACACCAGAATTATGCTATAATAAAATTTGACTGTATAATATTTAAGAGTTTAATAAGCTACATAATATTTAAACGTTTGCAAATTAAAAACAAATTCATCGGCATATCGCTAAAAAGTTAGCAACCTGAGGGCCTGGGTTGTTTAGCAAATGCCTTATCGATTTAAACTGAACAAGTCCTCAACGCTCTTCATCCACGACCTTCATCAACGACCTTCAGGCATGACATAATTCTCGTACCTGATACATCCTCGTGCCGGAATCTGAAACATAATTTCATACAAATTAATAAAACGAGGAACCAACATTAGTACCTAGAGTAACAGCCATCAACCACTTCAATTGCAGACTATCATGAATTTCAATACTAATTTAATTTAATCCTTAATAATAATATGTGCCCCATACTGTCATGGTTGCTTGAAGAATAGACCACCATGTAAATACGATATAAAAACAAGATCCATACCAATGTCAGAAACGGCATTCGGCTGGTGAGCACCTACGCTCCAGAAATTGTTACAAAATTTGAACGAATGGAAAATGTACGGGATTGACTGGTGATATGGTGAGCGACAGAGAGGATTGGAGAAGATCTATGCACATCGTGACCCTAGTTAAATTGGGACTTAAGGGAAGATGATGATGATTAATAATAAGTCTAAGTAATTAATTAAATAAGAAAGTATATGTAATTAATATAAGTATAAGTAATATTACTAATTACTGGTTATTTAATAGCACTCAGTATTCAGTAAAGATCAATTAATCATAATTATCAATAATAAATCATCAATCACTAACCAATTATTAGCATCATCAATTAATCATCAATTAATTATTAATCATCACTCATAAATTACCAACTTTTATTAATCATAAATCATCCATTGATAAATTTCACCATTCATTAATCATTAATCATAAATCCTCAGTTAAGCACTAATGATCAATTAATTATTAATCATCCATTGATAATTTTAATTATACATTAATCACTAATCATCAATTAATCAGTAAAAATCAATTATAAAGTATCGATCATCAACTAATTATTAGCATCATCAATAGTGCATGACAGCTGGGTGTTCAACTAGATAGGGTGCTTTGTTTCCTCTTTGATGGCATAGTGCCTGATTTTGATTGTCTGCATATATGCTGCTTTATTATTTAACATCTAATTACGATGTATGATTGTTGCTTATTAATTGATGTTGTGATTGAAATCAATTGATGTTGTGATTTAACTTAAACATGTTATAATTCTTCTTCAATTAATCATAAACATATATTAGTCTTCTTCTTCAATTAATACTAATTAATCTACTAATCATCAATATATAAAATTTTATCCAATAATGATGAATCATTGTAGAATGAACGCACGATAAAACATTAATCCTTTATTTATTTCTTATCATTTAATAGTTTTTGCTAACCAATGACATTGAAGAAAGATGCTTCCTCATTTTTGTTGAGCCTCGTAGGTGTGACCTCTTGTGTCTAGCAGACTTAGCCAATAATCGTAGCTATTAGCCGAGAGTTGACAGTTAAACGAAACGAGGCATAGTTTTCTAGATGGGTAGAGAGATACCGAAAGCAAAAGTTCATTGATTTCATACAGATCAGCCAATTGTAGACATTCACAACGAGATGATGACGCAGAACTCTATGGATGATGTGAATTAGAGATATGAATGAAGCAGTTCATCGATAATCACACTGATTAGATAGCCACAACGAGGTGCTCCCATTCTTTTGGTGAGAGTAGAGACCATTAATACTGCTAAATCGTATCGAAACTTTATCCGTAACTAATCCGTTGAACCAGGTAAAATTATATCGGGTAAAGGAAAAAACTGAAATATTGGTCACATGTGACCTGGTGGATTAATTCAAAGTTTTTTTAAAAATTTGAATGTATATATCCAAAATTTATGTATTCAAAGTATCCATATAGTTTCCCTAAAATAATATTTGATTAATTATATAATAACATTATAACTAATTGTACATAATACCATTAGAAAATTTGAATAATTTTTAAATTATAGACAAGACATAGCGATCATCAGTGATATGAAAACAAACAAAAACAACCATACATAAGTAGATATAAATTGAAAAAGAAATAAATTATAATTCCTTGTATTGAATGTCTCAATTTAGCGCAGTGGCTAGAAAGCGTCAAGTAATGTCATAAATGTTTTAATGACAGACCCTGAGATGTATTGAACTCTCGTGGGTTCGATTCTCGGCCGCACTGATCAGAGACTAAAATCCTGGACATTCACAGAACTTATTACACGAAAGATGGACTAAATTTCTTAACGGTTATATCGAGATAAATATTAAAAGTGATAGATATTAACGCAGTTGATCGTTTCACTATAGTGTCATAATTACAAAGCCACAACTGGAAGATCCTAAGGCTGATCGAGATAATAGTGGAATAATTACAAAGCCACAACTGCTATCCTAAGACATATATCATAAGACTATAGTACTGCATTAGAGTTTAGTAAAATTTCTTAATGTTTATTTATGTTTACAAATTTTGATTGAATACTTAAGGGATCATAACAAAATATTGCAATTGCGAAATTCACTTCAATTTCAATCTTAATTATCAGTTGCAACATTAATTACATAGTTTTATTACATAGATTTATTACGAAAATTACACATTAAAATTTATATAAATAATTATATCCTCAATCACCGCCTTCATCGGCTAAATTATAATCTAAAAATCCTAGGGTAAGCAGAATAGTAACTAAATAATTTAATTATACTGGTTCAGGAAAACGCGAGGAAAAACAAGTCCAGTCGTAATTTCATACCTCTACCTAGTTACCAACAGGTACAGAGGCAGACGGGGGCAGGGGCGGATCCAGGAATTTTTTAGAGGGGGCCGAAATTTTTTTGAGAGTACACATTTTTTGCTTACGCCTTCTTCGAGACATGAAAAACCAGAAAAATGTTGTGGGAGGGGGCTAAAAAAACTTACTACTGCACTTAGCTCATAAAGTACCCCCTCATACCCGTACTAAAGTCAGGGGAAAACCTAAAATACCTAAAGTCCTACATTTATTTGGGAAAAAAACAGGTTAATTTTTTCACCTTCGAAGAAATTCAGCAGACCTAGGCGAATTGAAAAATTGACCTAATTTTGGTTGAGGGGGTTTAAGCACCTCCCAGCCATGGCTGTTTGCACCACTACTCCGGGACAGAGTTCACATGTTTTACTTACACCTTTTTTCCTTTTATACAGTGGTTAATGTGAAAATTGAGAACTAGTGAAACTGTCAACCTTTTTCGAGCCCCCGTCCATTATACAGGGCTCCTAGTATACCAAATATATGGGCCCCTAGTGGAGACCATAATTGAAAGCTTTGGATACAGTTGAAAAAATTGGGCTATAGTGGAACTCAGTTCTCTCTAGTAACCCCCCCCCTAACCACTAACTTTACAAACTCACTCCAGCTCTACATTAAGTTATACTCTAACCAATGCGTCGGAAATAAAACAATTAGTCAGAAATAGTACTAAATTTCACCTAAAAATTACTTATTTCAGAGCATTGTAGCCTAAACAACGCACACTGAGCTACAATACCTGAATTAGGAACAAGCACAAGGCTACCGCGAGTCAAGTGGCTCGACTTTGCTAGAACAATAATAAAATTTCGTCGCTATTAGATGAGGGCGCCACCTCACTGTGGCTCAATGGGTACCCAAAATGTTGGTGCGGTTTAAAGGGTGCGGGTTAGTGCATGATCGCCAATTGACTTGCCCTCTCGGGTGAGTGTAATTTACTATGAGATAAAGAGAAAGCATTTATCAGCACCAAGGACGGTGCTGATAAATGTCAGCGGTGCAGAAGAGCAAGGCAAAAGTACCGACGATTGTGCGGATAATTGTAGCTGCTCATAACTATATATACATGTACATATACATGTATATATATATCTATATATATATATATATATATATATATATATATATATATATATAATTATTTTCCCATACCACTAAGATTATCATCAGACCATTAGTGCAACAAATTATTATCACTAAAGAATTGACAGCTGCACACCTTGTAATATCATAGAGTAGTAGAGCTCCGGCAGCCCCTCTATAGTAGCTTCTTGTTACTGATCTAAACAGACACAAAATAAAACATAAACTACTTGTCATATTCCTCTTTACTGCAAGTAAAACATTCGTGCAACATGCACACTAAGTGCATCCTTATTATTTTATAATTATTTTAAATTAATTATTTCAGAACAAAGTCCATATAGAAATGTTATGACATACAACATATACAAATAATATAAACATAAGGATACATTAAATAATACAGCGACCTACCAAATGAATATTCAACCAATATTCATACAAGTAATATACAAAATTATGATATGACACACTTCAATGAAATCAATTTAAAGCTTTTATATATATATATAATTGGTGTCCTTAATAGTACGCCTAATTAAATTAACTATGAAGAATCTAACAGCTGTTTTTATTACGTCGATAACCAATAGACTAGATAAAACTTACTGAACATTTCACAAAATTTTCAATTGAGTTGCTAGCCAAATAATAAAACTTTTAAATTAAAGCCACATACATGTATATCTATTTAGTTCCCATTTTTACACCTCTAGTTGGCATCCAATGAAGATTCATATTCTTTTCTATATTTTTACCAGAGCTCTCTCAAATCAAATATTAAAATTTGTAAATATCCCCCCTTCAATATCTGTTCCAACATCACCAGAATGCCAACAGGGTCACACTAGATTGGAACCTAACCCATGCATGCCTGTAACCAATACGACTTTTCAATCAGACTACGAATAGAATTCTGCACAGATATATTTCAGACCTGAACCGCTCCTGACCTGCCGTGTCCCATATCTGCAGCTTCACTGACTTACCCCCCACGTTGACCACCTTGCTGCCGAACTCCACTCCTATCGTATGCGTCGAATCTGCTTTAACTTTAAACATACGCCAGAAAAGCTTTAACATCAGAGACTCACTCAAATCTAATATTAAAGTATTTTTAATATACCAAGCGATCGTAAATTCAACAATGCTGACATATTTATCATATAAAAATGCAAATATCTTCAAGAGCATAGAAGAGGCGAAAAAATGAGGGTTTGTTTATAAGGTTCAGCAAAATCAAAAGTAAACAATAATAGAATATTTAGTACTAGTAAAATATTAGGGCAGTTCATGTAAGTTACCTGGTCTCAGGCAGACACAGCATAAAAATTTAAATTTACAAATGAAATTTCTCCTAACACATCAGCCAGCAAAGGTCTAATTGAACTATGTATACTTAAATTCAAGTAGTACCATAAGCATTAAAATCTAAAAAATTAAAAATAATAAATGTAACATTTTATCTGAATAAAAGACAACAGGAAAAGTAGTGGAAAGAGAATATATGATAAAAATATGAATTACAAATTTAGAGTACTTACATTTACTTTCAATAAATTGATGTAAGATGCAGGATTTTCCAGATCCTGCACTGCCGATCACCAGAAATTTAAACAGAAAATCTGTCAACATATAAAGACAAAGGATAATTATAATATATTGCCTATAAAGTCTGATTAATATTAACAGCTTTAACATCATTGTCTAGACTACAATGCAAAATTTAAGATTACATCTAAATGATTTAAGCACAAAAATTGACAAATACATCTCTGGCTGGAGCCAATGGCGATGTTGGTAAGATATTCAACCGCGGATCAGTAAGTGCGGGTTCAAATCCTGGGCTTGCCCGTCACTGACATTGCTTTCAAGTGAGGAAACTGATGTTAACATTAGCTTTACCAGCTTTTTGGAAAAGCAAACGTTCAGATACTTTAATGAATTACATGCCGCTGGCTCGCCAAAGAGAGTGCAGGTGTTTGAAGAATACAATTTACTCATAAACTTAATTTTGGTAAGGTCAGGAAGCAGCGAATTATGTTAGCTAGAATCTCTAATGTTATCCTCTACAAATATACCTTCACAATATAGTATCATTTCAAGAGTTGACTTAAGTTGAATATTCACTCTCTAATTCAATAAATTTTGCATTCCAGCCCCTTAATAATCAAAGTAATCTCATTTTTAGCGTTAATTTATCCAACTACTTGAACTGCTAAATGCAGCAATATTATCGCCGATTTGGAATCCGCGATACTATTGCCGCGTATTGATAAGCAAACTATAATACTATATTGATAAAGAAATCACTGAAGTGATTTTTCTAAATATTGTAACAAAGAATGTTGCAATATTCGCTTAATTCTATGGTATAAGTGGAACACCTAAATTCAGTTATCTTCTATTTCTTGAGTTTCTTTCTATAATAGCAAGGACTTTGTTATAAAATGTCACAAATCTGTCAGGCCTTGAAATTAACAATTTACTTACAATTAACATTAACGAAGCAAGACCACACCTCCAAAAACTTACCATAAGATTCAGACATTGCGGGCAGCAGTAAGGCGCTATAATTCAGTGAACGCCTATAATTTCGACGCAGGATTTGGGTAAAGAGGTAGATGAACAATCATAAGTTAGATGAACCGAACACAACGAGATAAAAATATTATAATTTTGTTTCTGATATAAAAATGTAAACAAATCATTCAACAACAAATACTACGCAGTGCTACCAAACGTTCTAGAACTCTCAACCACTAATTTGAGTGACGTATAACATTTATTGAAAACAGTTGCAAGAAATTACAGAATTTATCTTAAATTCGAACCTTGAAATTTGTCATAAGTGCTACTACACTCACACTTCGACATTGCAACACAGATAAATAGCCGATATAGAGAAGAAAGCTTAAAGTCCATTTCATAGCAAACAAATAATTCATAAAAATAATTAACCACAGCAGTGACTTAATGTTTAAACAATAAGTAAGTAAGTAAGTAAGCACGCACTATAGTAAATGATCAACATGTTGATATCTATCATTTTTAATACCACATGTTTAAACCGTTAGGCAATTGAGACCATTTTCCGTTTAACCAGTCCAGTGAATGTCCGAGATTTTACTCTCAGATCAGCGCGTCTGGGATTCGAACCCATGAGGGTTCAATTCACCTCAGGATCTGTCATTTAAAAGTTCATGACGTTACCCCTACGCTATTAAGACATTCTAAAATAGTAGGGAAAGCAGCAAAAATGATGTCCAAACCAGTTTACTAACTCTAGTCTCTTGCATTTCTATTCTGCGCACAATTTAATTATAGAGTTAAACTGTGTGGACTTTCTGAGACATGCAATATAAGTAGTATCGAGCATGAATAGTATGAACTGAAATGGTATGAATGGTATGAACTGGTATGAATGGTATGGGCACTGAAGCAGCGAACATTTTTGTATATTACTGATTCTGGCAAAGTTTTGTGCTGTAGCACTATAAATATAGTAGGCTTATCTCTCTGTCTCTGTCTCTCTCAATTTCTCTCTCTCTCTCTCTCTCTCACTCCCTTTCTTTCTCTTAGTTACTGTCAGTGCACTGCTACTGCATGGTAGGTTCATGCCAAATAACGCTTCCACTCTTCTTTGTCTTCCGTTTTCCTCTTCATGCCCACATATGAGTGGATCTTTAAATAATTTAATATTTCTTTTCTCGATCTGTCTCTATTTCGCTTTTCTTCCATTGTACCTTCTAAAATTAATTTTTGTAAATTTTCCCCATTCGAATTTAATTTGTCCTAAACAGCTCTTCTTAATTCTTAATGCATTTATCAACACTGCCTATCCGTACGAACTCTCTCCAGAACTTCTTCAGCACAATCAGTTTTAAAAGCAAATCCTGTATAATTCCTACTGCATGCTCAGCAGTAGTTAACTATTCTGAATTATCTCCACTGATATATTGTTATAATTTGCCTGATGTTATTTCACATGGACGCATGACCGTGAAAAAAGCCTCGACTACACATCTGCCATATAGTTCTCTATTTGTCTTTAATGTGAGAAATAAAAACACGGTAGAGCAAAGTGACACTGCCGCATCTGCCCGCTTAAAAGCCTTGATTAAACTGCTATATGCTTGCATAAGTTCTGCTGTGTAGTAATTCAGGTGTATAACCAGTTTCTTTTTTCAGTGTTCTTTTGTGTTGTACCTATAATGCATTGTTTTCTCCCTAAGTTCTTTTGTATTTTAAGTATAGAAATACTAGTCTATCGTCGTTGCTCTCAAGCATCTTTGAGTACGACCTCCAGTGTAGTTTGCTGTGGCAGCCCCCGTTTTAGTCATTTGATCTCCTTTGAGCAAACAAAAAACTAGGCAGAAATAAACGGATTATTGCTAATAACTTTTCTTGAGGTAACTGCTTTGCGAATTGTATGTAGTAATGACTTCCATGCAAATCAATTTGATACTTGAACATCGCAATACCAGACGTCTGTAGTTGCATGCTAAACAGCCTTTCATAATGATATATCTTAATCTTCAAAAACCATTTAGCGCTGCTTAACCATTCCGGTCAGTTAGACCGAGCGATGCTTTCAAAGCACACTATTGATTTGCTAATTTATTTAATTAATTGAGCAATTGCTATGACATAATATTAATTGACTTATTTAGTAGTAGCCTAAATCATAAGGGAAAAAATGCTATTTTTCCATAATTTTTCTGTGTAGGTTACTTTACTGCAGTGACAACTCATCGAAACGTTTCGTGGCAAATGCATATATACATCGGCAGCTGTTATTATACTAGTTCACAAAGAAAAGTAGGTTTCAGAATTAACCTTTGTGGAACACTTGCCCTGCGCTACTGAACTAAGTCACGGGTAATTCACAGATCGTAAAGGGCCATAATACAGCTGCTAACTCATCGTGCTAAATGTACATTCTGTAGATCGTACACGGTACAAATATTTTTATGTAGTTTCTACATATAAGATAAATTTTAAGTTCATCTCACATTCTCCAAAGCTGAGAATTAAACCAGTGACCTCGCATTTCATTGAGACTAGTGGAAGGCTGTAGAATAATATGCTTCTTATAATTATTTAGGAATCTTTACATGGCCTCGATTTTGGACTGAATCTAGATATCCTACTAATCTATTAAAAAATTCAACAACTGTATTAAATCAAATATTAATTTAATACTAAAAGATATAAAATAATACACGAACATGCAGTAGAACGAAAATTAAAACGATTTCATATAGCACGTTTTAGCGATATTTGTGGAACTTAAAATTATACTTTTTCTACAGAACCACTGTTCACTTTAAATATCGCAAAAGCAAGTGCTTTACGTAAAATACAGTTACTTTCGACACACAAATTACTACAAAGCTCTCAGGCACAAATTCCTACACTTTACTGTCGACTAATCGTCTACTAGGATTCCTTCTAGTATAACCCCTAGGTTAGAATATATCGGTGGAACACTCTTCCCAGTTTGATCATCTACAGATCACTCACTTCACATCGACTGCTAGATGGACTACAATCAGTTCTACTAAACGAACTATTCGAATTACTCTTGAATTCGGCTACCACTGACATTCTTCAAATCTTCTAAATCTCTTTTCAAAATGGCACGTTTTACGTCCTTATTGTCAGTCTTCCATCTTGGATCTCCCCTCCTTCCTGTCTAGGCATGCCCTCATTGGTGACTTGCCCTAGTTTAGCTACAGCCTAGGATTACACTTCCACAAAACACAATACTTTCAAATCTTTACTTTACTTATACAGCAGTATTATTAAATACCTTACTTTAAATACAAATACCATACATCATATACAAAATATATCGAATCAAGCTTTCACAGCATGTATGTTACAATGTAAAATGTTATATGGACTACAAAGTAAAAATAAAACGATACTGGAGACACTAATCTATTCTATGCTAATGGCAACTAATATAAGGTTCAAGGTCTATTGCGACGGTATATTTCGGTCATTTGTTATTAGTATTCATTTTCTAAACTTGACGTCAGTCAAACAACTCTTTATACCAGGATTAACAGTTAATACACAATCACATTGCACAATCAATTACCCAATTAGGCCTTCACCTGGAAGAAAAATGGAAAGCAGGCGGATTGTTTATTAAACTGTTTCAATCTCGGCTTTTTACGAAACTGTAACAACATAGAGGTAGCCTATGTTATAGTCAGTGTCTATACTGCACGGAGTAATATTTGCCCATTAGATCGGTAGCATACGTCGAGTTAATGTCGTTTTTATGATCTGTTATGTCTCTATACAGTAGACGGCTTTCTTTGTACATTTTAAAAAATAACAGTACTGAATCAAAAATATAAGATGCTTATGCATAAATTTATGATTTATTTAATACTTATCGCATGCTGTGCATATTAGTAGGTTCAGACGTCGTGTTGATCGCCATGAGTAGAGGTTTACGTTATCTCGAGCGATGACAGAGCAAGCCGGAGCCATGTTTACGGCTCTGCGTTAGTTCAACCATACGAGGTTAGCATATTGCGCATTATGCACGACATACTATCATGACTATCGTATTTCTTTTAATCAGAAACACGACGGAGTTGAGCATGTAATTTATTGAACTTGTCGAAGACTTGGAGATCTTGACGACAGCAAATTCTATGCAGCAAATAATTTAATGTACAATATATTAGGTGTAGATTAATTTATTGAAAAACTGGTGATGCAATTTATTTTATTTAACAACAAGCGGTAAAATGTTCGTTTGTATTGACGCCAGCTGCAATGAGTGCTATAAAACCGCAACGGCAATTATTAAAAATGGAGTTAGAAGAAAATAAAAAATTCGTATGCACAACAAGCAAAGAACTCTTTAATAGATCTTTTCGGTAATAGCTATAAATAGATTTTCATACAACTTCCGGACATCCCAATGTAAACAAGTGGACCAAAAAACGTAAACACTGCGTATAATAACATTGAAATGTATTAGTTCCTCATAAAATTTCTAATGCAAGCTTTCTTTAGAAATGTTATTTACTATATAACCTACTATACGAATATTAATTAAAGAATAACTTAACACTTAGAGTTTAATTCTGACATCGATTATAACGATATCCATTCATTAGAACGATATACATGGGCTTATTGATATAGAATGTCATTACATATAAATTGTGAAAGATCAGTCAAGCAGCCATGGGTAGGAATGTTTACGTGGAACTTGCTATTTGGCAGTAATCTGAAATTCTTAATTAAGAGTTAAAATTAACAAGCCGTAAAATTGTATTCTTATATATATTTTACTTTGCTATATTGTGTAATTTTATTACTCTAAGACACTTTTTTATGAATTTTTTGTAAATTGGATATTTATATTTGAAAATTTCAAATAGCCATTGTACTTCTCTCAATAGAATGTCATAATAGCGTAGGAGTAATATCATGAAGTTTTATATGACAGATCCTGAGATGAATGGAACCCTCGTGCGTTCGAATCCCAGCCGCGCTGATCTGACATTAAAATCTCGGATATTCACTGTACCGGTTATACGGAAAATGATATAAATTGCCTAACGGTTTAAACATGTGGTATTGAAGTGACAGATGATAGTTTATAGTTTATAGTTCACGTAGTTGATCATTTAGCTATAATGTGTGTTTACTTCATTTCATGTTATTCTCTTTTCAAGGTAAACAATCACATTTATGTTTTTAGAGTGTTTAAGAGTTCAATATTAGCAATTTATTGAAAACAGAATGGTAGCTTTACTCTGCGAAACATTACTAGATTTACATATATCTGCAGTCTACACTTTGTAGGAGGAAATGGACCGACAGCTTCATCCGGACCCTATTCCTGCTGTATATTGTTCTGAACAAGTTAGTATAAAAGTTACCTTAATTTATATATGAGCTTCCTTTGCAAAACAATTCTGCAGGTTATGTAACAGAAGAAGGAAAAAATTAAGTGGACACCAAAATTATACACATGAATAAGTTAAAAATACCATCATAGCATAAATAAGATTTCATTAGTAACTGACATCTATATATAAGGTCTTTTTATTTCAAGCAGCATGATAGTGACCAAAATTTAAATTTAATCTCGTCTGTATATTGACTGTTGTGCTATATGTGTAATTTGATATGTTGTTTCTGTTGTCAGTCAGATTGAAAGAAATAAACGAATATTATGATTACATAATTAATATTAATCATAGTCTTTCACAGGCAAAGCAAAAAAGTAACATAGATCAACCAATGCAATAAATGTAACTATCTATTTTTATTAATCCATCTATCTGTAGGATTGCCCTATGAGTAGGATTTAGAATATTTAAGATGGTCTTATTATGAGTAGGATTGTCCAATCAGACTGTATCTGACAATATCCACTGTCATATAAAAACAGAAAAAGCTTTCAAACTTAGATTTAGGTTTATTTACAATACAATTTGCGACAATTTTTTCAACGCCAGGATTTAGCGCACTAAGGCGGGAATTAGCGCACTTGGTTCAGTTGCGCGTCAATTATCGAAGTTAAGCTACATTGACCTCGGTTAGTACATTGTGGGTGACCACCTTGGAAGACTGAGTGTTGACAGACTAGGAAGGAAAAATTCCCAAGGTGATGGAAGGTTATTCTTAAATCCGCGCCGACAGCAATTGATGCGCCATCAAAAGGCAACGATTACTAATAACCATGGAAAGTCAGCCTTTACTTTGTTCTAGTAATTGTTAATTTTTTAAACCTAATTTTAATTATTGATTATTTTTGTTTTAGGTTGCTAAATTTTCTAAGAAAAGAAAGGCTCCAACAGATCAATAAGTTACATCGGTGTGACTCTGTAGTTGCTCAGGTCTAGTTCAACATTTGACCCTTCAGCTGATCTGACCTGACTTCATCACACAGAGACTGAATTGCGGCAAACTAATTCACTGACTTCAGTGCTCTATTAACGGCTTCAACCGATACAGATACAGTCAGCTTAAATGCGGAGAGAGAATTTACAAACATTAACGACAAAATTAATGTGCAAAACTTAAGAGATAGCAGAACTAAAACGAAAACTAACAGTCTAGAGGATGGAGATCTGGTGCTGGCCGATCGAGGCTTTACTATTAGAGATATACTGTATGAGAAGCGAGCCAAACTCGTTATTCCACCATTTTTGCAGGGTCGTTCACGCTTAACTCTCGCTGATGAAAGTTAAGACTAGGCAAATAGCAAATGTACGGATTCACGTGAGCGTGCTATAAAAAGAGTTATTTAGGATCCTCAGCAATGTAATTCCATTGAATTTAGCATCCATTTCTAACCAACTTGTTTTTGTTGCATGTTGTTCAGTTAATTTTCAAGGTCCTCCAGTGTCATAAGACTGATTTATTGTATACATAAAATATTGCTATATATCGCTGGAAGATACAATTACGATGCTTGGGTTTGTATGGATGAACATCCTATAATAATATAGAACATCAATTTGTATATTCGCTATTTTTTATGTAGGTTCAATTCTTTTATTTTTATCAAGATATAAGAAGGGTTCCCCGTGTTGTGCTCGGGTGTGGTTAGACCACTGCAGAATTGGGCAACCGCAAACAATCTGCCGCGTGTACGTAACAGGCGTCTAAAGGCAGGAGCTAAGGATGGCAAGAAGGGACCCATCTCATCATGAAATATTTTCCCCAGTATTAAATGGTAATAAATCTACCTAACTGAGGAAGGCAACGGGAAACCACACCAGAAGCCCAAATATTTTCCCAAGCTGTAGGCTACATAAGGTATGGATAAGGCATAGACTTTGTGAAGGGATTAACTTATTACTGTTATCGTTGCTCTCGAATAAAAAAGACTTGGCGAGACTCTTAACCGATGTGCCACTTGCGCGGCAATAGATACCTTAGTTACACATTAGAAACCCAAACCACGAGTGATTATATTACTGTTATGCAAATATTTCACTGGCAGCCATACGCTGATTGATTGAAAGCAATTTACAGAAACGTTTCTGACGCTTTGCAACGTACTCTATCATTAAGTTATGCATCATAAAAGCCAACATAATATGCAAAAAAAAATTTTTAACATCAAGTTACTACCGGGGTTGCTGAAGGATAGACCAACCGTTGACGGCACAATCATGCTGTACAAAACGTCAAAGCACTAAGATCCAATCCAACATAAGAGAAAGAAAGAGTCAAAAGAGCATTCCGTTGATGAGCGCCAAGGCTCTAGAAATTGCTACAACATTTCTAATGCTGACCCTAGTTAAACTGGGGTTCAAGGGAAGATGATGAAGACGATAATGAATTCATTAACTTCAACAATTTTGAAAAAGTACTAAATATCAGGTTCAGTTCAAACTACATAGCATCAAAATTATTGTCATATTAGATTGTTACGTTACTAATATTGTAAATATTGTAACTTATAATAAGAATTATATAATTCACAAGTTTTAAATTAACAGTCAACCAAAAAATATTGGTTAAATTTGGCTTTTGCTCTGTTACAAATTTATTCAGTGCAAAGTGTCATTGAACAACGAAATAAACGATAATCAAGTTAAATCACCAATGCAGATTATAGAGTGGCAACTTCATTACAACATATTCTGGTAGAATTAATTTTTATGTAAATCTATAATATTTAGCAAACACTTCATTCACACACTACTATCAAAACTTATTAACTCCCACCACACACCCAACATAACGGCACACTGGGTCAGGAAGCACAGCAGCTTGTTTAAGGCCCATTTCTTCCTTCCTCTCCATGGTTATTTGTAATAGTTGACTTTTGATGGCGCATCAATTGCAGACGGCGCAGATTTAAGAATAACCTTCCATCACCCAGGGATTTGCAGCTGCTGTTGAAGCAAGAGCTGCTGTTGAAGCAAGAGCTGCTGCTGCTGCTGAATTCTCAGCTGTTGCTGCAACAAAGCCTTCTGTTGTTGTCGTTGTAACATTGCTTGTTGTTGTTGCTGTTGCTGATGAGATATTATCGAACAATCTCGTTGAGCCGGCTTACATGAAGAGCTCCAGTATTACCACCGGCTATCAGCCAGTTATCTACGACAACACCGGCACCGCTCTCTCGGTTTAGCTCGCCAAATCCTCCGACAGACGCTCCAACTCCTCGAGGATGAGAGTCCTGCTGCGATCCTGCTGATAACGGATCTGTACCCCGCCAAATAAAACAAAAATGTTCAAATCAAATTTTTTGTAAACTGTCATGTATTTTTTAGTAATATAAATTAATTTATATCACACTGATTAATAGAATTACTTAACTTAAATTTGAGCCGCCGGGTCAAGTTCCTCTCTAGCCTTGAGCCCAATATTTAATGTTCTTCCTTTTATAATTATTTGTCTTTGTTAAATACATCTGCTGATTGCTTGTACAAACACTCTGACCTTGTGAAAAACCTGTCAGATAAGCTCATAACGACAGTATAGCACTGTAATTTTTGTAATTAAAAAAAATGTCATTTTCAGTCAATTTTATTTGAGTCATTTACCACGAAAATTAACTAAATTTCAGAATTTTTAAAATAACTAATGCGAAAGAAATCAAACGGAAAAAGGAAAATTATCTGAGCACCAGAGATTAATAAAGCAGTTATAATTTTATACGGAATAGAACCTAAAATAACCTTAAGACTTCAAAGATCGTTTAAACTGCTCGTAATCGATTGTGTTATACAGATAACATTATAAATGATAAGAATAAGTCTCTTCTTAATTTTAAGCAATATCAAATTACATGCACAGAGTTTAGCTTTAACTTTCAAAGATTTGGTTATCAAATTTAATGATTTCAGCAGATATTTTTATATTATATCAAGAATTATGTGGCATCGGTTGTAGTAAAGTGTATCATAATGTAGAAAACTTTCGTCACTGCTACATTTGCTACAAGTACATGATTACGTACTCTGGCACCACTTGTATGTTAGTAGCGGGGGGAGGCTCGGTTTCTGCTGTTCTGCTGGCTTGATCCACGAGGGGGATCAGACTGCGCTTGTCTTCTCTCAAGCGGCTCCACATCGTACACGGGCACCAGGTGGCTGTACAGATCCATGAACTCTATCCCCGTCTGTCAAACCAAGCAAACAATATTTACACAAATACATACAAAATAGTTTTCCTACCAACTTTCATACATAAATTACAGTAATTAAATAGCTAAATTTATTAATTAGTTAATAATAATCGCATCTAATTATATAGTATTACTAACTGCATAATCTCTCTATTTTGCTATGTTTGCTTGTTGGTGTTGCGGTATTCATTTTGTCGAGAATAAAATAAAAATAAAAATTTAGTATCCTTTAGCCATCTATATATCCTTTAGGTTTGTATGATCCCGGTTAAAAATGTGTGTAATTATCTCACTATATAATTGCTATTATGATGATTTGGACATTATTGCTATCATGATGATTTGGATATTAATCGCAAGATAAGGAATTTATTCTATCGTACTAATTAATGTTCTTAAAAGAAAATTAGGCTTTTCATGCTGGACTAAGTATTTTCTTTTCTTTTCTCTTGTTTCTGTTATTGTACCATCCTCAATTTTTTTTACCTAATTCCTTTGTAAGATCCCGGTTTCATAACATAACATGACATTACAGAGTCAGGAAGCAATTACATGCTTGTTTAAGACCCATCAAGCTCTTAACTAAAACCAATTAATATTAATCAAATCATAGAGACTTCATGTCATCATGTTTCTTCTACCAAATAATTATAAATTTTACCTGTAGACCCATTATATTTACATGTAAATATATGGATCAGCTGTCCACATACAAACAAACCAGTGTTACCATGCAACAAAATATGTTTCAATTACCGAACTGATCTATTAACACTTGCGGAAGTGGCGGGTGTTGTGTATAACACTCGTTTACTAAGCTGCACACACAATACTCTATCCTCCTCATTCTCTCTCTCTCTCTCTCTCTCTCTCACACACACACACACACACTCTCTCTCTCTCTCTCTCTCTCTCTCTCTCTCTCTCTATCTCGGTCTGCTCTGCAATATGATTTGAAATATAGTAGGCCCAGTATGAATATTCTGTTAAAGAGTTATCTTCCATGCTCTAAAATGAGCATGCCATGTGCGAACAGGACTTTGATACTATCACAAAGGATATGCCTTACCGTACCTGTGAAGTGGCCATTACCTTGAAATCACTTTAACATCTTGAAATCAGTTTAATGTCTAAGGTTATTTCTCGTTTTTATTATTATCTGCATATTCAACTTCAATAGCTAACAAGATTAAAATGAAAGCGTTTAAGGGAGGAATGAGCTTGTCATAGTATAAATATTTTTAGCTGTGATCAGTGATAGTTTACGTCTAAATTATTTGAAACAGAGAGCAGAATGACGCGAGAGAAACGAAAAAACAGCATTCATGATTTGTTTGCTGCAATGAAATTGTTTACAGAGTCTTGACTTTTTCTTATTAATAAGAAATCGAAAAAGAATAATGATTAAAAGATATTTTAGATTGTATCAATTGCATATTAGTGAATTTATATTCCAAAAAGACTATCCAGAGCAGCGCGATTTGGATATACTGCCTTTCTCTCTCTCTCTCTCTCTCTCTCTCTCTCTCTCTCTCTCTCTCTATATATATATATATATATATATATATATATATATATATATATATATATATATATATATATATCTGAAAAGTGCAGATTTTCAGATAAATCTATTAACATAATGAATGCTCTTTAAAAGGACTTTATGTTGTTTTATATTATATTGACATACTTGTGCCTATGCCAGTGTCTGTGCCAGTAGGTTACTCTAGTTGTGCGCTCGAGTACTTCTTGCTGTATGTAAACATGCGAGTATCGTTGTGCTGCCTTAGATGCTTGGAGGCAGCGGGCGATTGCTGCCTTACAGACTTATCGGTAGCATTTACAAAAATTATTTCGAAATTTAGTTTCGTTGTTCTGTTTGTTGGAAAATCATTTCTAACTTCATGCATTCGTGGCCTCCCCACCTATAAAAGCTTGTCAGCATCACACATGTCGGGTTACGCTTCAGTGACAGAATCGTCCTTTGCGTCACCTTCAATCCCTTCATATCACATTACAAAGCTTCTCTGACCTCTACTATTCACTCGCGAATGCACAAGATTAAAAGACCGTCAATTGACCGGCAGCGAGTGTCACCTACGGAGTAACTGTTAGAGAATTATTCCATTCAATTTCTGATAAAATTTTCCGTAAGCAAATAGTGTCATCTAGCAAAGTCTCCGAAATTCCTTTGTTAATTCTCTACTTCAAGCTGCAGGTTGTTAAGTTGACTTGTCAATAACAATTAAAGCTGATCGGTTCGACTATTAGTTAGCTTTCGTGGTTAAGTGGCACTTTTCAAACAGTGTTTTTAAATAGCTTTTTAAATTCTTGAATAACAAATTTACAGGCTCATATATTAAGTTAAAGTAAATAATGGTCAAAGCAACGTCAAAACCAATACATATTTACCGAGCGATCCGACTCGAAGACAGCCTTTCTTCATGAGTGAATTATTACGTAAGTTGAGAGCGCCCGTGTGTACTTGTGTACGGGTGTAAGTATGTGTGTGAGTTTGTCTGAATGTGATTTGTCTCGCAGAAATTATTGATAAATGGGCTTAGTGTTTCTTTTATGAATTGCTTCTTTACTGCAAATAGTCTTCATTTATCTGCAACTCTAAATTAGATCATATTGCCTTAAGATATCTTGAATAATTTTGGCAGTTAGAAGCAAATTGCAAATCACAACTCTAAGTTAGTAGACATTAAAGCCTCCTGTACATTCTTAATTCCTAAGAGAAGGGAATGCAAAAATGGTTTTAATACGACCCTTAAACCCAAAAAACTTTTTAAAACCACGTTAGTTTGTTTAAAATTCTAAGAAAATCACGCAATATTTGTGTTTGTATTCTGAAAGTATGACTACGAACTTGTCAGGAAAAACAAGAAATCCAAAACATTCTGCTTTTTCTCACCTGCTCGGCCAAACTTATTTCTGTCGAAATTAGGGACTAGATGGGGGGCGATTAAGCGCCTTAAATGAGGTGCTTAGCCCCCTTTCTTTCAATCCTTTGTCCATATATGTAACATAGGGCAAGAATCAAGTCTCCTATTTAGGCCCCACCCCATTTACCCAATATTTCATGACCCTAGTCTCGTCCCTGGTCGAAAATCATTAGTCAACCCAAACACCAAAGCTATCATTCAAGCAGTATCTCACTCGTTCAATTTTATCATTTCATTATTAAACCAAACTTTATTTATTATAGTCAAAAGAAAAATGGGAAAAATCAATCTTAAATCTTTAGAAATTTTATCATAATAAATCTTATCTAATTGCGCATGTATGTAAATGGTAAATAATTTTGTTGCCTCATCAGATGGATAGATTATACATATGTATGTATGTATATATATATATATATATATATATATATATATATATATATATATATATATATATACAAAGTGTTTTAAAGAATCGTGAGAAGGTTGATCGTGTTCATAGCGAGGTCCCATGAAGTGATCAGTTTTACGTCAAGACTCTGACAGACCATGGTCGTTATAAAATAACTAATGTTAACGTGAGTTATCTCACTCGAAAGCGATGTCAGTGACGGGAGAGCTCAGGATTTGAACCCCGCACTTATTACTTATCCGCGGTTGAGTATCTTACCAACATCGCCATTGGCTCCAGCCAGTTATGCTGTTGAGATATTGGTATGATACTGTTTAGATATTGGTGTGATACTGTTTGGATATTGATGTGATACTGTTTAGATACTGATGTGATACTGTTTAGAAATTGATGTGATACTGTTTAGAAATTGATGTGATACTGTTTAGAAATTGATGTGATACTGTTTAGAAATTGGTGTGATACTGTTTAGATATTGGTGTGATACTGTTTAGGTATTGATGTGATACTGTTTAGATATTGGTGTGATACTGTTTAAATATTGGTGTGATACTGTTTAGATATTGATGTGATACTGTTTAGATATTGGTGTGATACTGTTTAGATATTGATGTAATACTGCTTGCTGTGCTTAGATATTGATGCTAATACTGACATACTGTTGAGAGACTTAACAAATTGTATTTGTGTAAAATGTATTTGAATTAGTGAATTAAATTATTTATTAAATTATTAGTAGGCCTATTAGTGTATTAAATGTATTATTAAAAGTAAATTATTATATTATTAGTATTAGTATTAGTATTAGTGTATATCTTTCTTTTACGATAGTCGTACAAGTACATTGGTCACATGGTCATATGGTAAGCCTCAGTAGAGATTACACGCGATGAAAGCCCAAGCGATGTCGAAATGGATGAGCGTAAACAGCGACAGAATGTTGTTTGTTTCGAATGTATGGTCGTACCGAAATTAAGAACATATGTTCACACTTCAACTTCAAATATCTGTAAATAAAGCGGGCAAGCGAGAGAGAGAGAGAGAGAGAGAGAGAGAGAGAGAGAGAGAGAGCGAGAGAGAGAGAGAGAGTGAGAGAGAGAAAGAGAGAGAGAGAGTGAGAGAGAGAAAAAGAGAGAGAGAGTGAGAGTGAGAGAGAGAGAAGGGGGGAGAGAAAGGCGATAGAGAGAGAGAGAGAGGGAGAGACTCAGGCTTACAGCGACACTTTAGCCTGCCTGTGTAAGCTGTAAGCTGTAAGGCTAGAGTAGAGCGATGAGTATTTAACTTTATTATCAACAGAACTCATTATCCAGGTTGTACAAGTGTGCGCTGGTATACGATTGTCAGGCTATCTACGTGTAGGCATATATGTTGTAGTATTAACTTTAGTTAGTAGTAGCGGTCTAGTAATTTAGTAGCAATAAACTAGTAAATAATATCACAAATATTATTTTAATGGATATACAAGTTATTTACTTTATTAGCACATAATAGTTTATATGAAACCGTATTAAATTGTAAGTTAAATTAATGTAGTTTAAATCGTGTATTGAAGGATATCAGAAAGCTGAAAGCTCACATATTTGCAATTACTGCTGCTCGTTTTCATAAAAATTCGTTTTCATTTAAAGATTTTTATCAGTTTATCGTCGGGTGCTTTGTGTCTAGCTGGAGCCAGTGGAGGAGTCGGTAAGATACTGCATCGCGGATCAGTATGTGCGGTGTTCAAATCATGGGCTCGCCCTTCACTGACATCGCTTTTGAGTGAGGAAACTGACGTTAACCTTAGCTTTTTCAAACGTATTTAAGAGCTTAGGCAGTGGCGGCGAAGCCTTTTGGGCAGGGCGGGAGCTTCCTCGCCTACCTTTGGTCCGTATGAGCAAGCCCTATCGCTTTTTGGCCTTCCAAAAAATTTTAGGCAATATCCTTGCTCGCACACAAAAGTCGCACACAACAACTTACCACTACAAGGATGCAGATAGTACGATCATCTACATGTACTCGACTTTTAGTGACAGTAATAGTATTAAAACTAACTTCTAAATCAAGGCCAGCCAAGTTACCTGGTGATTCTTGACTTTATTTCGTTCGTCCTGATGTGCCATATGGATGAGTAATGACCATTCATTGCCAGCCCACTTTCATGGTTAACATCCACCGCTTAAGATGCTACTACCATATGCTATCTGATATCAAAGCACCGAATGGCGGATTGATGCCATTGAACTACATCATAGCGCATGACAACATCATAGCGCATGACAACACCATAGCGTATGACAACACCATAGCGCATGATTACGCCACAGAGCATGATTACACCATAGAGCATGACAATAGCTCGGCGTGTGACAACATCATAGCGCATGACCACACCATAGCGCATGAC
Source organism: Enchytraeus crypticus (assembly GCA_905160935.1). Taxonomy (NCBI): domain Eukaryota; kingdom Metazoa; phylum Annelida; class Clitellata; order Enchytraeida; family Enchytraeidae; genus Enchytraeus; species Enchytraeus crypticus. Next base: position 62,003 of record CAJHZI010000231.1, on the reverse strand, counting down.
AACACCGTAGCCCATGACAACTCCATAGTGCATGACAACACCGTAGCACATGACAACACCATAGCACATGACAACATCATAGCACATGACAACATCATAGCGCATGACCACACCATAGCGCATGACAACACCGTAGCGCATGAAAACGCCATAGCGCATGACAACATCATAGCGCATGACAACTCCATAGCGCATGATTACGCCATAGAGCATGATTACACCATAGAGCATGACAATAGCTCGGCGTATGACAACACCATGACACATTGCAACCTCTCCGTGCATGACAATGTCATAGGCTTGACAATGTCAGCGCATGGCAATGCCTTAACTCATGGCAGCGCCATAGCGCTATCAGAGAAAAATTCAAAGTGCCTACGCTTGTGCCATGAAATCTACGTGTACTTTAAATTACTTTAAATAATATTATTAGATTATTGCTTATTGATCAAAGATTACTTGCATGAGTTATTGAACGGTCGAGGGCCAGTATATGGTGACTATTCTGCGCAAAATTGATGGCAATTTGTGCCAATGTAAAAGGGCCGGCCACGGACTAGCCGTTAGGCAGTGAACTAGAGACCTGCTCTGTGTACATAGTATAACTTACCTAGCGGGTCTAGAAAGATATGGCAATTTTCGACAAATTCTTTCTGTAGTTATTAGGCTGATAATTCTCTTCTCAGTTAACTGCTATGGATAAGTTCAGGCATGTAGTGCATATCGATGTTTCTGTACGGTTGGGTGGCCGAATGGCTAGCATGCTTGCCTAAGACGCAGGCGGCCATCATTTCGAATCCTTTCCGGACCGTCTCTGGCAGTATCCAAGGTAGTTTTCAGTCAACCTTTTTATTTGTTTTTCTTGTCATAATAAATAACAAATGCAAATATGTAATTAGAAACTAAATTGGTTATATTATCCTTGAATTGGTTTTGCGAATAATTATTATCTTCGTGTAATGGACCTTCTTATTTAAGCTCATTAATAGGTTGACTTTGGTTCCGTGAACAATATGGAACACCATATTGTTCTAAATTGTACAGAGGACAATAGTACAATAATTATATCGTTATTGTTGTTCTTGTTGGTAAGATACAGGCCTATAGGTAACAGTATAAATTTAGGGCATTGATGAGTCGTTTTTCATTTTCAGTCTGGAAGACGCTCATAGGGTCTCATGTTGCTATTCTTCTATATTTCTGTAGATTTTATTTGTATAATAAATATATCCTGTATATTTGGAAAACTATAAATTAGCGCAGTGCTATAAGGCGGATATCGGAGCATCCGGGTGTTTATCATAATAGAATATAATACAAGCTCTGAGCTACAGTTAGTTTCAGGCCGAATTTTATTAATTAAAATAATTATAGATATAATAATGTTCAGAGCTGGTCGGCGCTGATTAATATACTCTGGAGAGTCTAAAAGCTCATATGATTAGTAAGCTATGCATATAATCTTACATGTAGGCCTATAATGATATATATATGTGTAGTTGTGTACCGGTATATACATGTGTATATATATATATATATATATATATATATATATATATATATGTATATATACATTTATATATAATATATATACATATATATATATATATATATATATATATATATATATATATATATTTATACAAGTATATACAGTATATACTGACACATAGAGAATAGAGATACGTATGATGATGTTGATATATCATACCGGTATACTGTATATATAATTTGTATAATATAATATATATCTCTCTCTTAGTGCACTGCCTACTGACAGGTCCATTGTACATAACGCATCCACTCGTCTCTGTCTTCCGCCTTTCTCTTTATATAATTATATAATCTTTATATAATTATATAATCTTTATATAATTATATAATCTTTATATAATTATATAATATTCTTATATAATATATAGCAATGTGTATATGCATATTTTTTAAAGTCTTATTATGGAAAATTACAAGACAGTGAGATGGTGAGCTGTTGACAATGTGGAGAGCTATCTAGAATGAAGTTCAAGGAAACTGCGACGGTTTTCGTTAGCGTAGCAAGAGAATGACAAAGTTGAGGACATATTAATAGGTGTTCAATGTCCGTTTCTTTATGCAAGGATGTTGTCACTTGATTGTGTGAAAGATTCCTGAGGCTTTGCACGCCAAACGTAGGGAATGGTTTGGCGGAAACACAATTACAAAATTCAGTACTTTCCAGTAATCATACTTACCTCGAGGTTACAGAAAAATACGTATAAACATTTAAATATTTAGCACTTTATAAATATACATATTTAAATTCTTATTTAGAGGTTTAGAGGGATTCATTAATTTACAATTCATGTGTTTACGGCTTATGGCGAAAATGTATTCTATACTATTTGATTTAGAAATTAAAACGTATTTTGTTTCAGCTCACAATGTGGACTATAAGAAATTCATTAGCATTATAATAGCAGTTCATAGAATCGAGTCTGGCAGGACTATATTCTTTCTATAATATATGAATAAATCTTGAAACCCTTATCTACTTAAAAGGAAGATAATCCACACTCACGTTCGGGTAAGTTTTAGTTAAGTGGTTTTTGGCGCCCTATGACTAGTTTGCTAGTTAGTGTGCAGATGTATACCTGTCCCAATGTAGTAGCGTTATGTAGTAGGGATGATATTCTGATCTAGATGAGTTATATTATTACCATAAATATTGACTCTTCTCCTGCCATCTCTGTCGATTAATGCTGATTTATGTTGAACTTTTGAGACATTTAAACTGGGAGTTAGAATCGTTTAATAACAACAGCACAATTTGATGGCTGCTTTGATTCATGGCAATATGGAGGATTATGAAATCATGCGCAGACACAGACAACGAGCATAGACAAAAGTTTATTAAACAATCCTAGTCCAGGATTCGGCAAATATGTCTATAGGATGTATAATAGAACGAAAAGTTTATTCTTTATGGTGAATAGTGACAAAAAATTTGTTATAACCGTGATCTAATGTCGGCTAACTATATAGTAGTAATTATATGTTATAAAATTATTGAGACTAATAAATATTGTAACGACAATGTATGCAGAAGGTCGTTGGACTGGAGTGCTATATTGCTAGCGATGGAATTTGGTATATGTTAATGTTTGCGCTAGGTCATAACTTTATGTAAATGAAAATTCTCGTGTGATTACAGTAGCGGATTATCTGATTTGACATTGGGCTTGCATAGCTCTACTTCCATCACATACATCCTATCCTATCTGCTGCTCTTGCTCTGCTGCTTTTGCTCTACTACTCTTGCTTTGCTGCTCATGCTCTGCTGCTCTTGCTCTACTACTCTTGTTCTGCTGCTCTTGCTCTGCTGCTCTTGATCTGCTGATCTTACTCTGCTGCTCTTACTCTGCTGCTCTTACTCTGCTGCTCTTAACTCTGCTGCTTTTGCTCTGCTACTCTTACTTTGTTGCTCTTGCTCTGCTGCTCTTACTCTGCTGCTCTTAACTCTGCTGCTTTTGCTCTGCTACTCTTACTTTGTTGCTCTTGCTCTGCTGCTCTTGCTCTGCTGCTCTTGCTCTGCTGCTCTTATTCTGCTGCTCTTGCTCTGCTGCGAGCAGTTTAATATAGTTTCTATGTCTATATGCCTTCTGTGCTTATATCCCTTCTATATCCCTTCTTCCCCATTCCTCGTTCTACTTCTTCCTGCTCCTCCTCCTCTTCTTCTTCTTCCTATTCTTCTTCTTTCTAAATCTTATATGTAGCGGCATCTGTATCCTTGATGACACTGAGTATTATGCATCAGTTTTATACATTTTAATTATTAATTAATCATACTAGAGCAGTCTCTGAAAATAGGCATGTAGAATAATAATATTTATTAATCCGGTCCTTCTTCACACTTTCTACCTCTATTCACAAATTTACTCCTTCAATGTATCAAGGTTGTGATGAATTTATAACTGATTGATGTTTTTTTATCTATTTGAACACATGACATATCGCACATGGTAAGGCGTTTCCTTACATATCTGCTGTTTTTTGTAGTTTTAGTTATTTCGTTCTGCTCTCCATGATTAAAAGTAATTATTATATTATAATAATTATTAGAATAACTGTTAATAGTAATTAGTAATGGCATTTGTTAATGCGGGTTTAAGAGTAAACTTCATCACAACTTGGAGAATATTTATTTACTGACTGACGTACAATTTGAACTCGGACCTATCGATTCTGTGGCTCCTGCTATAGCAATGCCTTCAACCCCCGGTCCCTGATGCTAAACATTTACACTATATCACTTATACTAAACACTTGCATCTAAACACTGGCACTATATCACAGTAGAAGTGACAGCACTACTTACCACGTTCACGATGTAATGCCGGAAATTGAAATTAACGTTAAACGCGTCCTAGTTTACATTTTCAAGCTATAATAAATTAGAAGTCGAAGCACGTGACTTAATAGTTGTGTTTTTCTTGTGGAATGGATATTTTGTAATGAGTTTCAAGTAATATGGATATTATGAAATGGATCAAGTCGACAATATCGGTATACTCTAATGAATCTATTCACATTTTGTTGCATCTAAGCTAACTAGTTAGTAGTTAGGCATGACTAGTTATACACGCCTATGCTATTCCAGTTTAAAGATAAAATTTAGTCCTATATAGTATATAGCCCTAGTGGTGTGTGCCGAGTCCTTCATGTTATCCCATCAGTACGAGGAAATGTTTAATTGATACATGTAAATACACTAGCTTCTCTGCTGTGAAAATTATTATTCACTTTTATTATTATATTTATGCCATTAATATACAGCCTGGCTCTGTATTTGTATATGTATCTGCTATAAAGCTTTAGCAAGGTCACTATTACTATACCACTGAGATATAGATAAGACTGCAGACTTTTTGACTCTGCTTGATAATCATTTAGGTAGGGTTCATCTAATGACCGATTAAGTCTCAATGGACTGCCGGGTTTGCTGTCACAGAAATCTTATCTGTGTATTGTGTAATGCAAGTTTCTGCAATTCTCATTTCAAAGACTGTGACAGACGTCTAATATATGGTGAACCTGTAGTTTCGCAATATACTCGCTGTTGTTTAAATAGTTAGTCTTAACATACATGTATGTGCATAGGAAGAAGAGATGGATTGGATACATCCTAAGGGGGGAAAGTCTATTAAAAGAGGTCATAGAATGTAGAATGGAAAAAAGAGGCAGAGGCAGGCCGAGATTAGGTATGTTAGATGATTTAAAGATCCACTCATATGTGGACATGAAGAGGAAAGCGGAAGACAGAGAAGAGTGGAGGCGTTATATACCATGGACCTGCCAGTAGGCAGTGCACTAAGAGAGAGAGAGACATGTACTGGACCGGTCACCATTATCTCATTAGCATTGCTTAATCGTTATCTTTATTTTTTATTTTTCATTGTAACTATGCAGTTAATGAAAGCAGATTTAGCATTCGATTACAAATTTTAAAGTGAATCTAGGTTACTGTTTTTAGTTAGCTTTAATAGGCTAAGTCTTTCATCCCGATTTAAAATTTGTGGACTGGAAATCGATTGTAAAGGTTATACTAATCTGTCAAATCATGCGACGTGTTATAAGTCTAGATCACGTAGCTTGGTAGTGAAGTTTAGAGCATTATAATTATTAATGATTTTCTCGTTAGTGCAGTTATGACTTTATAGCTTAATGCGAAGGTTCGCGGAATTGCTGCAATAAGCTCATTAGAAATATTTCTGTACTGAGAACATTCGAGTGAAATCTTTGTGTTTTATGTTTGTCGATGATTCAGTATATTGTTCAATTCGATCTTATTCTACTCCAAATTCTCAACAAGTAATAATTTGTTCTATTATTTTATTGGTTGTGTGCTTGCATTTCTTCAACTCTAACTGAAAGCTTAGTTTATACTGTTATCTTCAGTTATTATTTCAAATTACCGGAGTGTTATTGCCATTTGTTGTATATTTGAATTTTCACTTTCATAAATTTTTCAAAATGTTGATAATTATAAAAATGTCAAAATTAATAAAAATAGATAAAAACCAAAATCACAAAAATTTCACGAAACTACTTTTCAAGTTTATGAAAAGTCATTGAGATCATCTCCCCCGAGTGCAATTTAGTAATGAATTAGAATAGCAGTGGTCAAGCCTTGTGGTTCCCAACTTTAGTCTATGTTAAATTCATAAGCCCTGACAGTCAACGGATAGAGTAAGAATGGTTACTAGAAATTAATATTACGGTATTATTATCATTGATTACCAATACTTTATATACATGTATTACTAACAGGGTTGGATTTGTTAAATTTTACCATGTGGGTCATTGGGAAGTCGAAAGCTCCCCAGGGGTTCATCAGGGCTTTATCATAGACGAGGGTAAAACAGGGGGTGGGGTAAAGTTTAGGCAGGGGTCACAATCTGCTAAGGGGGTTGGGTCAAATCCCCCAAACAAATTCTACCCTATTAAGTTCCACTTATATATCCATTTCTTTATTCGTCAACATTTGACAGGAATAAAAGCAACAGTAAGCAAAACCAAACAGCTAAAGTTAAAGTTAGTATCAAAAATAAACCACCACCAATTACACAGTTAGAGTTACAGTTAGCCGAATTGAATCGAAATACTCACTTCAAACATTCTATTGAGCGTAGGCCAACTAACAAAACAAAAATCCAATAATGAGCTATATATCTAGAAATTACTGTTACTATAAATTACTATAAAGTTCTATAAATATCTACCGCAATAAATTACTATAACTGTACAATTTTAAATTACTATTACTTTATGTTACACGTACTCTAAGTATAAATTACACTAACTTTCCAATACTATTGCTACATATTACTATAACTATAAATTGCTAATACTATAAATTAGTCAACTGTTAGATTACTATAGATATAGGTATAAGTAGAGCAGCAAAGAGTTGCGATGTAAGCCCTACATTCAGTCCATTCAGTAGTGAAATGGTTGCAATGTAATAAATCCTTTAAATTCTGTTTAATATTGGTCTCCTAAAACCAGATCTCAGATAATACGGAGTACGAGACATTCATCGACGTGATAGAACGTTCATAAAACAGAAAAATATGAAAAATCGAGATTTCCGATTTCTGTTCAGAGCATGTCAAGAAAATGATGGATAAGAAGATTTCTATAGAGATAGCTTGAGTTTCGACAACGTTACTTTTATATATTATATGGTTACTTGAGTGTAAATTAATTAAATTAAGGTATTAAATTGAAGTTGTAACAAAATAAAAAATGTAGTAATTCTAGACAAATGAAAAACACACTACTAATGTAAACTTAAAATATTATAAATAATGTTTGAGTAAATTTAGAAAATAACGCTATGTTTGAATTTTAGTTGGGACTCATCATGATGAATGGGTGATTAACAAATATCATAATTCGTGAAAGTTTGAATTTTTATGTCTACTAAAATTTGACGCTCCACAGCCTCAGAGGATCAGTCTGCTAGGTCCCGCTCTTCTATAGGCCCCGCTCTTCTGTAGGCCCCGCTCTTCTATTGGCCCCGCTCTTCGATTGTGGAAGTGACGTGTCCCAGGCCCAAATTTTTCTGCCGCCTGTGCCCTCAGCAAAGCCTATGGAAAAGGATCTGATCAATAAATAAATCAATAAATCATATTTACGTGTAAATTACGTGTGCCTCAGTTTTGCGGTTTGAATCGCCCTTCGTCATTGCCCGCTCTGTGATACTGTTAGATGTTTTCGAGTGAAGCGGCTCTCCAGATATTTCTGCATACGTATCGTTTGTGCGTAGAACCATGTTTGCGAACATCTGCATCAAATGTATAGCTAATTTATTGGTCTGTATAATGTTACAGATTATTTTTGAATAATTTGTATGTAACAAATGAATGTCATTAGAGCTAATATTAAACTGTGAATATATCCTTGAGGTGATGATACGGGTAGACCTATTATAAATATATCTCACTCTCCTTCTCTCTCTTAGTGTACTATCTACTGGCAGGTCCATAGTATATAAAACCTCAACTCATCTCTGTCTTCCGTTTTCCTCTTCATGTCCTCATGCGAGTGGGTCTTTAAATCAACTATAACATTCCTTTTGATATACTATTATTCTTGGGGTTTCTGCGTAAGACGAGGTGGGCCCCCAATGCCTTCCTCAGCTTCGACTAACATTTACTGGGCAGGGACGACATTCCCTATGAAAACAACCCTGTTTACCCAAAAATATATCTATAGTTATATTCTAAAATCTTCAGAGCAGAGCGGTAAGTAGTTACAATTCAGCCTCCGGTTCTTCGCCTAACGATATCAACAAGGACAGTAAGTATTCGATGTAATTTGGTAACAATGGTGTATAAAAATGATTCGTTCAATTAATGATTTTGTCTGTCGTCGAAGTCTCACGCCACCCAATGTATGGTTATTTATTTTCAAATAACCTTACCTTACATTATTTTGTTGTCTCATAGGGATAATTTGTCATTTGAAATAATAAGATAATAAATAAATAAACACGTTTGAGCGACGTTTGAAGTGATGGTGGAGTGCGTGTCTCATGCTGATTAATGAAGTTTAAAGTTAATTCCTGTCACTTGACAACGAATTAACCCAAAACACAACCCTGGATGATGGAAGATTATTCGTATATAATAACGGTGCTATTTGAAAAGTGCCCATACATAAGGCAGTGATTATGAATACCCGTGGAGAATGTTTCTTTATTTCTTGTTATTATTATGGATATAGAATAGTTTTTATTCAATTTATTATTATTATTGTTTGTTTTTGTTTTAATTGTTCACTTACAGGACTTATTTTTGCACTTACAGGACGTATTGCACTTATTACTTATATTCTGATAACGCCTATTAAATTGTATTTTCACACGTTCATTGATGTGATTACTCTGTGAAATTTTGTGAAAATAAAACATATTTCTCTCTCTCTCAAAATGCCCAAGGATGGCAACTCCTAAGCAAGGAATTTATGTAAACAAATACTTTTTGTCTTATTATTTAGCTATAGATGAATTAAAAGAAATTTAACCTCATCATTTGACATACATCTTTTCTCTTTTGTAGCTCGAATGACATTCAGAACTGCGCTTATCACGAGAGCTGATCACACCGACCTCATACTGATCACACGGGCCTCATACAGTGTATTTGGGGGCGATGTTATGTTACTTTAAATTGAGCTAGGCATTCTAAACGATGGGTTAATCTAAATGTTTAATTTTTCTCATATTTCTTAGAACTAATGGAGAATATCATTTAGTCTGCTTGTTTTTAAGGCGGTAGGTGAGATATTCTGAGTTTGCAGAAGTTAATGATCCGGTATGGCTATAAATTGAAAGATTATGACTAGGGCAATCGAGATGATTACGTGACTAAATCATGCCGTCAAATGACGGTAATGATAGTTTTCATGAATTAACGGCAGCATATCAATTTGTAACCAATATAAATATACTTGATGCGCTCTCTTGTATGGTACTCCTGCGCACTTAACTTGTTTAAACACGTACGAATTTAGGCCAATGTGGATTTATTTATTAGTAGTTGGCAACATCCACCTGATCGTAGGTTTCTAGATATATGAAGCACATACTCGTATGAGCAAGTGTAAAGATATTTGTAATAATAATAATAATAATAATAATAATAACCTCCGATAATTTCTATGGCGGTGTCATGGCCGGTATCCGGTCTTCGAGACTGCTTAACGGGTTCCTTGCAGGTGATTATTAATCCTTCCCATAGTTAATCATATATTTGTTATAGATAGCGCCAATCGGCAGTAATCTTCGATACAAGATTAACCTTCCATGGACCCAAGGGGATATCCAATTATCCATCATTTGTTGAGTGACCTGAGCTTTGAACCCAGGCCACTTGTATCCGAGGCCAACACTCTAACCGTTGCGCCATATCTCCTCTCATATGTTCGAATGTTTCAACTTTTCTGTTGACTCGCATGCTCGTTTGACTTTATGTATCGACCAACTGGCTGTAAATCCTTAAGTATATGGTGATAGCCTAACTATATTATTATAATTTTAAATGGACTTTAATAATACTTTTGTAAATAAACCATTGCATTACAAATACATTACAAATACTCATTCATTTACTAGTACTTCCACTAAAATGCAAGTTATGATAGTTATCCATCTCATTAACTGCCAATAAATATTTTATTAGCGAGGGTCACTTTTATTTTATGATATTATAACATCGTTTACATGCAATTAACCAGCAGTGTAAGTGACGCCAATATCTGTTTGGTATATTATATACGTTTTACGTAAGTGCGTGCAGTGTATTGTCTAGAGCTTCGATTTAATGAACTCTTCATCAGTGTTCTTTCATATAGGCAGTATGAAGCCACGGGTTCTGGTATCAGATGGCTACTCGAGATAATCTGGTTTAAAAATGCCTCGAAAACGCAGGGTGTTAAACCTTGAATGGTGTCAGCAGGCTTCTGCCAAAGAAATGTCAAGAGAGAGCTCAGACAGGATTTCGTCTGAGAATTAAGGTAAGAATTTGTCAGACTACATTAAAGTGCGAGAAGGGCAAGGCCCTTTGTGAAAATACTGTGCCCTACTCACAACTTAAACACACCTTTTGAAGGACTTAGGGCTAAGCCGTATTCGTTAATCGATGAAGGGCTCTTTATGGAGCGTGAAATCAAAATGTGAGTTGCATTATGTACCATGGACCTGGCACTTGGGCAGAACACTATTGAGAAAGACGGAGAGAGAGAGAGAGAGAGAGAGAGAGAGAGAGAGAAAGATAGAGAGCGATTAATATTTTAGTGATATTGTGATGCAAGGAACTCCAAATCAAACAAAACGCTTCCGTACATTGTGCACGTGTATAGACTTCCATGACGAACACAAGTCCCGTGCCAGGTTCCTTCATGTTGTCTTCAGCCTCATAAAGCGATGACGATATAATTACAGCAGTGATGCTGATGATGATGATGATGATGATGATGATGATGATGATGATGATGATAGAACAGCGATGATGATAGAACGATAAAATAATCATGCTGAAAGGATGGCAATGTTAAAAGAAGAAAATGATGGTGATGGTGATCATTGTAGCGACTCGGAATACGATGATGATGATGTTAACAATACGGATGAGATCTATGACATGGAGGAATCGAAGGAACAGATTGCGGAAGAATCGATTTTTGCGGATCATTAATGTAATGCTATGAGCTCTATAGGGAGATGAAACCGAGAGACTGAGTGAGAGAAAGAGTGAGAGATAGAGAAGAGAGACTACCTAGAGAGAGAAAGAGAGATAGAGCTAAAGTTAGGCTGGAGGATGTTAGAGAATGATGCTATAGATAGAGAGAAAGAGAGATAGTGAGAGAGATAAATATATCATAGGGTAGGGAGACAAAGAGAGAGAAAAAGAGAGAGAGAGAGGAAGGAAGGAAGCAAGTGAAGAAGGAAGAGAGGGAGAGAGCATGATTGTCCTAAAGATCAGGAACAAGGTCCTATCCTATAGTACATATGAATACATATAAGTTTTGACGGGTTTCTGCAATGAAAAATTGGTTTATACTTGAAATATATTAATTATTATTCTTCTTTTGCTTAGTAATATTTTAAAGAATTTTTATATCTTATACTTTGCATGGTTAAAGAAAGTAGAGCAACGGTATATTGGTTGGTTGTATGTTATATCAATCAATCAATCAATAAGAATTTAACGTCCGGTTCCTCGTCATAGGGCAATGTCAGGGACGTCTCTTTTAAGATCCATTGCTGAGTATAAAGATAGAGAGAAAGGTAGTGATGGAGATAAATGTATCATAGGGTAGGGCGACAAAGAGAGAGAGAGAGAGAAAAAAGAAAGAGAGAGAGAGAGAGGGAGGAAGGAAGGAAGGAAACAAGTGAGGAAGGGAGAAAGAGAAAGAGAGAGAGAAAGAGTGATTGTCCTAAAGATCAGGAACAAGCTCTCTATCCTATAATACATATGAATACATAAAGTTTTGACGGGTTTCTGCAATGAAAAATTAGATTATACTTGAAATATATTAATTCTTATTCTTCTTTTCCTTAGTAATATTTTAAAGAATTTTTTATGTATGTATACTTTGCATGGTTAAAGAAAGTAGAGCAACGCTACATTGGTTGGTTATATGTTATTTCAATCAATCAATAAGAATTTAACGTCCGGTTCCTCGCCGTAGGGCAATGTCAGGGACGTCTCTTTTAAGATCCATTGCTGAGTACAAATTATTTTATTAATTCTTTTTATAGACGCTCAATCCTGAAACATGATATGCCGTAGCTTAAGAGGAAATTAATGTTTTAATGGATAGAAAGTTTATGACTTTTCTTTCATGAAATATGACTATAAACTCATTTAATATGTGGAATAGAATTTGAGCATCTTATTGTTTCCGTTATGAAACCTAACGCGAAAGTCTTATAGGATTTCAGTGGGACTTCCGGGATTTCATGTAGCATTCTGAGTATCTGCTTATACTTGTAAGTTCTCTTACTAGTCAGTGCTAGCGACGGTCTGATAAATCTGTTTGCAAAACTTGTCATATATACGTCTATGTATCCATAATTAATTATTACACATATATATATATATTATACATATATATATATATATATATATATATATATATGTAAAATATATATGTAGACCTATAGATTAATATTATATACATGTATAATCTTATATGTAGTATGAATGGATCATATAAAAACGCTACATAGACCATATAGACCTTCATGAATAGAAATAGGCTTTATACATGTAAATATATATATATATATATATATATATATATATATATATATATATGTATATATATTTACATGTATATATATATATATATATATATATATATATATACTGTACATGTATATATGTAATATATATATAAATTATAAGACTGTATATTTATATATATATATTATAAGACTATATATATATATATATATATATATAAATTATATGACTATATATACATGAATATATTGTGCGTATATATATATATATATATATATATATATATATATATATATATATATATAGTATAATGTAATACTGAATACATAAATTAAATTAAATAAAAGAAAAATATTAGCATTTTGGCAGAACTTTGTGTCTCTTCTCTCTTAGTGCACTGCCTACTGGCAGGTTCATGGTACTTAACGCCTCCACTCTTCTCTGTCTTCCGCCTTCCTCTTCATTTCCACATATGAGTGGGTCTTTAAATCATCTAACATACCTAATCTCGGCCTGCCCCTGCCTCTTTTTCCTTCCATTCTACCTTCTATGACCTCTTTTAATAGACCTTCCCCCTTAGAATGTGTCCTATCCATCTTCTTCCTATTTCTTAATACATTTATCAACTGTCTATCTGTGCCAACTCTCTCCAGGACTTCCTCATTTGTAACCTTTTGAGTCCAGCTAATCCTCTCCATTCTTCTCCAAATCCACATTTCCAATGTCTCCAGTTTCCTAATATCTTCCTTTCTTAAGGTCCATGTTTCACATCCATATAATAGCGTGGTCCAAACCAAAGTTTTCACTATCTTTATCTTTGTGTCTTTCTTTAGACTTTTTGTTAATAGTTCTTTTCTACTACCAAAGGCCGCTTTTGCTTGTGCAATCCTACTGCATATTTCTGTCTCACATTTCCCATCATCGGTTATAGTATGACCCAAATATTTGAAACTCCTTACCTATTCCAATTTCGTACCATTTATTGTGATATTAACTTCACCTTTATTATTGGACACTCTCATAACCTTGGTCTTTTTTATATTAATCTTCATGCCATATCTTAGGGCCGTATCATTCAGCCTATCCATTATCTTCTGCAATCCAATCTCGCTGCCCGCTACCATTCCTTGGTCATCTGCAAATCGTACATCTTGTAACAAATTCCCTCCTACTTTTATTCCTTCTTCCAAGTCTTCCATGGCTTCCTCCGTCATTGCCTCAGCGTAACTGTTAAACAGCAGCGGCGAATGCTACAACCTTGTCTTACTCCACGTCCTATTTCACCTTCTTCTGAGTATTCTTGTTGGATTTTGATTACTGTTCTTTGATTCATGTACCAGTTCAAAATTAGTCTTCTATCTCTCCAGTCAATTCCTATTCTTTTTAAGATATTCATTATCGTTATCCAATCAATCCTGTCAAAGGCCTTCTCGAAGTTTACAAAGCATACAAAAACGTCATTTCCATATTCTAATCTTCTTTCGCAAAGAGCCCGCATTACTCCTATTGCTTCTCTTGTGCCGCATCCTTTCCTAAAACCAAATTGTGTCTTGCTCAGTATCATCTCTGCTTTCGACTGAATGCGATTATTTACTATCTTTAATAAGATCTTCGATGCATGAGATATTAAGCTGATTGTTCTGTAATCCGAACACTCTACAGCGTTGGCTTTTTTGGGAATTGGAATCATCACTGACTTGGTAAAGTCGTCTGGTCAAATACCTGTACTGTACACTTCCATACATACCTCCATTAATTTTTGAGTGTTTCTCCTTCAAACATTTTCAAGAATTCTGCTGGGATTTCATCTATTCCGGCTGCCTTCCCCTTCTTCATACTGTTAATTGCAGAATAAATTTCCTCCTTCATTAAATCGGGGCCCCTTTTATCGTCTTCTATGATATTCTCTTCTTCTATTTTAAAATCCTCTTGAACTGGTTTCCCAGCCTTGTCATAAAATTCCTCTACATATTCTCTCCATCTTTTTTACTTCTTCTAGCTCTGTCTTCAATTTCCCATCTTTACCCATTATACTAATGTTCTTGGCATCTCCTTTCTTTTTCTTATCGGTTCTTGTTAATATCCTGACTTCCTGGTATAATAGATCCGACCTCCCTTTTCTATCATATTCTGCTAAATCTTCACACTTTTCACTCCACCAATGATCTTTGCTTTGTCTGTAATTCTTCTAAGTTCACTGTTTAAGCTTCTATATTTCGTTCGACCATGACTGGTGTCAATACTTTCATTTCCTCCTTTCATCCATTTTGTCTAGCATCTCGCTTGTGATCCAAGGTTTTTTAGCTGTATTTGCTTTAAGAAAGCCATAAGCTTCTTTTGCAGTTATTTTAATAGCTTCCTTTAGCTGACACCATCTTTCCTTTACCCCTGTTCTTTCGTAGTCCTTCATTTCCTTAACTTTTCTTTCCACTGCTTCCTGAAACTGACTTCTTTTCTCGTTCAAGCCGTTCAAATTCCATCTCTTATTGCTTTTATTCAAATTCCATCTCTTATTGCTTTTATTCAAATTCCATCTCTTATTGCTTTTATTCAAATTCCATCTCTTATTGCTTTTATTCAAATTCCATCTCTTATTGCTTTTATTCAAATTCCATCTCTTATTGCTTTTATTCAAATTCCATCTCTTATTGCTTTTATTCAAATTCCATCTCTTATTGCTTTTATTCTTAAGTATTTTCTTCACTGAAGCCCTACTTTTGCCATTACTAGATTGTGGTCTGAATTAATATCGGCTCCTGGATAAGCCTTTGAATTCTTCACACTATTCCTGTACCGTTGCTTTATCAGAATATAATCTATCTGGTATCATCCCTCGCTTCCGGTGCTTCCTGGTTACTTCCATGTGTAACGCCTTCTCTTCTCATGTTTGAACCAAGTGTTGGACACCACTAATCTCATTCTATTGTCAAAGTCAACCAATTTCTCTCCTCTCCCTTTTCTGTTTCCTAGACCTTATTCCCCAACTTAATTTCCATCTCTCCCTTCACCCACCACCGCGTTCCAATCCCCCATAACTATCACTTGATCTGTGGCTTTTTCTCCTTTAATCCTTCTATTTTGTCGTACATCGCTTCAATTTCCTCAACCTCTGAGGCTGATGTAGGCATGTAGATTTGGATAATCGCCAAGCCTACTGGATCTGCTTTGATTCGCACTAACATCAGTCTATCACTGCCCTGAAGAACCTTTGTTACTCGTTCACTTAAATTCCTATCCAATATTATTGCTACACCCTTCTCCCTTTTATCTCCTCCGGAGTATATAACCCTGTACCCATCACTTATAAAATCTCCAGTTCCCAACCACCTCACTTCAATCATCCCTAGGACATTTATTTTCCCTTTCTTCATTTCCCTCTTTACCTTTTTTAACTTTCCCCTTTCACTCATAGTTCTCACATTGCATGTGCCCACACTTATCCTTTTAGGGCGCATGGAATGTCCTCCTGATATATCTGTGGGGCACCCAAGGTGCCGTCTGGCCGTGGGATTCTTACCACCCCCTCCCCATTTAAGGGATAAACAGGATAGTTCTCAGGGATTGACGCCCCTGCCCGGTAAATGTCAGTCAAAGCTGAGGAAGGCATAGGGGGCCCACCTCGTCAAAAAGCACATCCCCCAAGAAATAATGGTATATCACGACAAAAATGAACGCTCCCAGTCCCAGAACTTTGTGTATGATGGCTATATTATTATACCAGTATGTTGCAATAACATTTTGTTGACAATGGACTTTATATATAATTTATACTAAAATTTATGTCATGGCCTATCGATCAAGAAATTAATCAATTTTATTTTCAAAGCATACAATTATGTTTAGCGTTAGATACAGACCATACATTGGAATCCTTGCTGCCAGGCACGGCGATCATTAAGTCAGGTTAATACTGCATTGAGCTTTTCCCTTTAATTTTATAATAATTAAATTTTTTACTGCAAAACTTATAGCTAATTACAGATTAAACTTAACTCCTGTAATAAGTCATAGTGTTTTTTCTACTCATTAAGAAGCCGAGATATGTGCGCGTAAGGTTATCCCTACTTGACTCTAGGAGAGGGTCAAGTGGGAACGATTTTTATACAAGTCCATTCTAGTGGTACCGTTTCGATTTCCTAGTAATTATTCGCGGCGAAGTGATCACGGTGAAAGTCACTGCTAGTTAAACGTTCGATAAATGTTTCTCTTTCAACGGGACGATTTCATGAGATTTGCTGTTTCTCTCGCAACGATGCAATTTTATGAGCTACTGATTTTGCGGTGTGTGACTTTAGGGGTTGGTTATTTTCCTTGCAGTGAATCGGTTTTTGAATTTTTCTCGAATTTCGCTTGGAATTGTATGTTTTTGGCTTATTCATATTGGTCTCATTTTAAAATTAAATCCTACTGTTACAAACAAGTAGTCAATGCCATTAAAAGAAAAGCTTTTGCGTGTATATACAAATAAAATGATTTGGGAGTCCTTGGAACATATTTAAAGGTTTAACGTCCAGTTTTTCATCCACGGATGGTCAACAATTGATCTAGCTAGATGTTCCTTGTAGTATCACGCAAATGCCATCTTGATTAAAACGAAGCTAGCGTATCTAACAGAGACTAAAGCCACACATTGTTTGTATTCTTTATTTTTAACTAACTAATTGCATTACGGTTTCATTGTTGACAAATATATGTATCTGGAATGATTTAATTACTTTGTAAAATGGTATATTTATTGAAGATTGTAAGTAATATGATAGTTTTGCCTTGAGGTGCCGTGTGGGAGATATCTGTAGTTCCCAACAATGTTAGATATTGTATGTGCGGTTGTATGTGTGGTTGTGTGTGTGGCTTTGCTGTGTAGTTTTGAATATGTAGGTTCGTATGTATCATAGTGTATGCTTGGCTGAATGTGTATGTATGTGCAAAGGCCTACTGATAGTTGTGCATATGATGTCGTTGTGACAGATTTGCTGTATATTATTTTATACATCTGGAGTTAATTACAAATACTAAGCGCAATCAATGTAAGCTGGCAGACCTTAAATCAATGTACACCCAGAGTGAGTTGTTTAATCATTATTAGTGAATGCTACCTTTACGTTACATTGAACTTACACGATATGGTGTTGTAACGGCGTTTGACTTCTATTCTCTGATAAAAGATTTTATGGAAATATTAATAATAGTCTGTCGGTTACAGGGTTGAAAATAATTACTTGGAGCGCGTATTTTATTTAAGCCTTTAATCTGCATTAATTGCAAACATGAACTAGATTCATATGCCTTTATACCTTTCAATAATTAGCTTTTACGACCATTTCCTGAGGAAGCATAATCTTGATTAATAATGTATGGGTACAATAAATACCACTTAGACTTCAGAGTAGACTAATTTGATGTATGTGCAGGATTATAAGCTACCAACTTTTGATTAGACCTATGTACTATATTATAGGCAGAATTTGAAAAGCTAATACGTGCATAATACTCCACATTATTATCATAATTCTTATTTAAAACTGTAGCAGGGCTGAGTAGGTGGCTTGATGGCATATTGTTCGACAGCGGATTAGTAGATGCAGGGTTCAAATTTAGTGCTATCCTCGATACTGACTTAAAGTGTTCAAGCCTAATGTTCGTCTTTATGTTATAAATGTGTGATCTTAATATTATGTTTTAGCCGAAATTTCTTTATCTAATTTAGAATAAAATCACTAAATTAAAAGTCGCATGTACCTTCTAAGCTCTAAATATCTCATTTTCGTTATGAATTCAAATATCTGCTAAACATTATGTCCTAAAGCATGTTTCGAGCATCAGTTTTTATTCAAACGCCAGCCCCGGTTAAACTCAGTCTACATGTTGTGAAAATTAGTCCTGCAGACTGCTATGTAGTTCTTTGCTTATTGTTTTGAAGCTAGTTGCATGTTTTTGCTATTGAGAAGCTAGTTCTATATTTATTGTTTTAGAAGCTAGTTCTCTTTGTATTGTTTATAAGCTAATTCTATGGTAACTGCTTAACGATCGTTATGTCCACGTGGAATTCAACTTTTTTCAACAATTTGTCTCCTGATAGTCTGAGACATGAGCCTAATTATTTAGTTTTCCGTCGTGGTGTCAAAACACTATTGTGCCGCGTAGTTTTTCTACAAGAAATTACAATATATGTATGTTTATTATAAGTATATGGTATATAGAAGCAAGTAGGAGTGTTGCTAGATGATTTAAAGTTCCACTCATATGTAGACATTTTTAGATTTTTAATTTAAATGTAATTTTTGTTTAGCTTATTATTATTATTAAAATGTAGAGTAGTCTCGAAGACCGATTTCGGCCAAGACACTGCTATACAGGTTTTCCTTTTAATAATAATAATACTACTAACTTTAGATGAAATTCTTGGTGTTTCTACGCATAAATGACTTAAAATAGAATTACAATAATCCTGAGGACTTCAGCTTGGTTCTGCATTCATCTGTATCTATAAGTTCAGGCGGTTGATGGTGAAGATTGTGATGGGAGTTGTTTTATGAACATTGTGCAGGCGTACTGGAATGTTAGTTGGCCGAAGAAGAGTTCTACCAACTTCGTTTAAATTATTCTTTCAGAACATGAAGAGTTATCAAACTTGGCATATTTTAATCTTCTTGAATTATCATGTTTGAAAATATTCGAAAGCTTCTAGACCATCGAAATGCTTTTATGGAATCAACAATACCCACTACTCAACTTCGTAAAGATTTGGGGTCCTATAGAAATTGGCTATGGACACTTTGAACTCGTTTTAAGTGAATTACGTTTACATCTTTTAATTGATGACTCTGAAGTTCAAACTTAACAACAACAATACGATTAGAGTGCTACTGTTGTCTATTACAATATCAAGCACTATAGAAGCAAATCAAAATCAATGAGCAGCATGTGGTCAATAAACGGTGCGAGCCAAAATCCGGATAATCAGTCCTAGTAAGGGTACTAGCGGAATGAAGGTTTACGTTCTGAGGGTTCAACTTAAAAGTGAGACATTTTCTGACGCTGAAATTAGGCGACACTCGTTATATCGTAGTTACGTTCAACAGTTGTATATTTACATATAGATTGTCATGTGTGACTTTTGGAATAAAATGTCTTCCTATTAAGCTTGTAGATTTTTCTGTTCCTTCTCATTACAATTCTATGCACTCGACAGAAAAATATTCTATTTTCAGAGAAATGCGTTATGTGTGGTGATCGCTTTTTAAGTCAGCGTGTAATGAGAGAGAGAGAGAGAGAGATCTATGAATATGTAATGTACAGTTAATGCGAGCCAAGCCACGATATGTGGTGCATTCGCTCACAAAATAGTGTTATACGCTGTGTTATTTGGTCCAATAGCTCGGTGTTATCCTTACATCAGGTCTGCCACTTGTTGTCTAAAGGTTAATGTTTTCTATTTCACGCACTCTGTTGTTTGTGAGGATTGTAATCCAGCTGCAAAGACATAATTAATGTGTAAGTCAGCTGCTGCTGTTGAAAACAATTCTTATAAACTTAGATCTTGTTGCTACTTTGTGTATGCTATGTTATTAACACTAACGTAGAGTTAATTTATGTCTCATGATTCATTTTGCGTATAAAACCAGTATGCGCACAGGATTACCACGATGATATGAAACCCGAGCAGTGACTTTTGATTGAGGTATTTTATGATAATAGCAGTAATTAATAATATTATATTTAATGCTTCATGTATGGACAGAAAAAGAAAATAATAATTATTGTTATTATTATTAGTATTAATTTTTATTTTATTATTAATAGTATAATAATAACAATAATAATATAAGTATTATTTATTTTATTATTATTATTACTATGAATATTATCATTATAACTTGGCGACAATAGTGCATAATATTAATATTTCTTCCTTTGAAAATGTAATCAAATCCTATGTAGCCTTTGGGATAATACAATGTAATTATTAGTCATTTCTGATATTACACGACAGGCGTAGACTATAGGGCCATATTATTGTTGGACTAAAACAACTATAAATAGCATTTAATAGCCAGTCACCAGATATAATGTATGCATTACGCTTTAAGCTTTCATGCATTGGAATTAGATATGATCCCACAGGCTATCGATACGCGTTGACAAAGTTAGCTTGCGAAGTCTGTAATTAATGCGACTTTCCATTAGCCATGTGTAGATACATTAAGATTAAACAGGAATTAGATAAATAAAACTACTTACTAATTGAATGGGTTCTATGCAATAAATCTCTTAGTAGAATTGTACATTCTGTCATGTACAAATCTTGCAACTCCAGATTTTTACCTAGGAATATTTTATATCAGTCAGTAGTTATTGTCATTGACTGTGACTGACATGCTATTTGGCTGGAGCCAGTGGCGATGTAGGTAAGATATTCGACCGCGGATCAGTATGTGCAGGGTTCAGATCCTGGGCTCGCTCGTTACTGACATCGCTTTCGAGAGAGGAAACTGTCGTTAACATTAGTTTTTTATATAGAGCGGGAAACTAACGTTAAACTTTTTAGTTTTTTGTCATTGACGACGGTAGCATTCTAATTCTAAAGAGCTTGTAATGCTAAGTTCAAATTATGTTTCCGTATCACAAGGGATAAGTCAGAGACGGTTCGATTGTTTATTGTTGTTATCAAATAGAATGTGTTTCAAGATTGACATTTTCTCGTTAGACGCCAAATTTACATCATTTTGAAAATGTGAGGCTATAGGCCACATAAGGTATGGATAAGGCATAGACTTTTGTGAAGGGATTAACTTGTTGATCAAAGGAGTGCTCTTATGGAGCGAGAAAACAGACTTTGAGGATGAATATGTATCTTGAACCTGCTACTTGGCAGATCACTGAAGAAGACTGAAAATGCATGAATCCCAAATTTAATTGTATTCTTTTTGCAAAATCATTCTGGGGTTGAAGATATGTTGTCGTTTGAACTTGCACATGGCTATATCAGTAGTAGTTATACGGGATTGACACGGGCCTAGCGACTATACCACATACATGTACTTACGTGTTCATAGAAGAAAACTAAAGTAATTATGAAATTTATCTTTGTATTGATTTATGGATTTTGGAATTTGAACCGTTTTTGAGCCTTCTTGTTGCTCGCCAGCTCGCTGTTGTCATTGATGACAGTAGCGCTCAAATTGTTGTTATGTTCGACGCAGTATCGATACGTGATTGCCTGCCTCGTGCATAGATTCAAGTTGTATCGAACTGACGACAAAAGCTAGTTAATACTGTGAATCAACTAGTAGTAATAGTGTTGCTACTAGTTCTAACAGTGTTGCTATTAGTCATAACAGTGTTGCTACTAGTTTTAAGAATGTTGTTACTAATTATAACCGTGTTGTTACTAATTATAACCGTGTTGTTACTATTTGTAACTATGGTGCTACTATTGTTTCGTGTTAGTAGAAACTAGAAATAAGGATACTGGTATTTTAAGGCTCCTTTCAACCTTCAGAGAGTACATCAGACAGATAATATCTCGGATTTGCACTGGACCGGTAGATGAATAATTAAACTGCATAAAAGTTTCAACCCGTGCTACTAAAAGTGATTATTTGTATCGTTGATTAGGTCTACAGTTTGTTGTCTGATTAGTTTATTGTGTTATAAAGATATTGTTTTTGTGCTTTTGCAATAAGCAGTAGATTTTGTAATTTATTGACATTTACGTCTATTATGTGCTTTAACTATTCATATTGCTCACAAATATTTTGCATTTCATTAGCTGTCTAATGGCATAGTTCACGCAAAATATTGATACAAATTTTAGTCATAATTATGAGTCATCTAGTGTAAGTTGAGGGATTCAATCTACTGATAAGAGTATTTGTTAGAAAATCAATAGAAGAGATTTCTAGATCTTCGAGTTTTATTTGTCGATAGACATAGGCTTTAAGCAGCCAATCTGAATGTAGACAACATAACGGTGTCTACAACCATCGAATTCGTTGCCATTTTTAGTAATTTATGTGGTCTAAAATTTAAATTTGTTTAGGCATTGACGTCGATTGATGATTTGGAAACAATTTCGTAAGTGACACGGAAGTCAAATTTAGTAAATATCCAATCTTACTGTATTATTATTATACTAAACTCAGCTAAATTAACAGGAGACTTTTCTTGTCAGTTACGTAAATTTACTGGTCGACTCTGCAGAACGGTACGCGTATTTATTTAAATTAAACCGCCCTTGCACTAGCAAGTGCTGAGTGGTGCCAAGACTGATTGATCGATTTATAAGATGGTATCAAATCTACCAAAACAAATGTTCTAAATATGCGCGTATATTAAGTAGAGGCGTTGGAGCGCTATCGAACAATCTCCTTGCTTACGTTTAACAATGGAGAGAACGATTCTCATTTTACCGAGTAGTTTAGTGCTCGTTGTTGTTCGCCAGCAACAAACTGCCAACAATCTACGCGACATATGAGATTTTCTCGTAATCCATTTGGTTGCACAGTGCTCCATGTTGTCGTTGATAGCGTTCAGCTTCTGTCGAGGTGATTTTTTGTTATTGTTTTGTTAATTATAATGTTTTGGCAGTTGATTAGTATTATATATCTCTGTGTTGTCGTGGACTTTAGTGAGGAATGATAGAGTGGAGAATTGTAAGGCAGTGAATTCCGGCCTGGTACGAATTATTTAGGGTAACATGGCCTGTGTTAATACTAAGTGCTAGTAACATTTGCTAATGGAAGTGTTAATAGCATGTGTTAATAGCAAGTGCTAATCGTAAATGGTAATAGAATGTGCTAATAGCATATGGTAATAACATGTTCTAATAGCATGTGCTAATAGCATGTTCCTGTAGCATGTGCTAATAGCATATGCTAATAGCAAGTGCTAATGGTATGTGCTAATGGCATTTGCTAATAGCATGTGCTAATAGCATGTGCTAATAGCATGTGCTAATAACAAGTGCTGGGTTATTGACCGAAGATATTCTTTTGTAATTTTAACCTTTCTACGTACGTTTCTGTGTCCTCTCGTTCACTCTTGCGCTTAGGTTGACTGGCTTTCGTGATGAATTTGAATAATTTGTACATACCTTTTGAAACGTTTTGCACCTATTTAGCTCATTTCAAGAATAGTTCTTTTATATTTTGACTGAGCACTTATGAAATTTTATGACTTATTCGAATTAACTCGTCTTTGTATTAAATATTTCAAAAATAAAGTCGTTGTGAACGGTCAAATCACCTTAATATACCTCACTTCATATCGGGTTGCCAGTTGTTTGAATAAAGTGATGGCTTCGTTTTCCACTGCGCGCTCTTCTCTAAGTCATCAGAGCTTCATCAACGAATATTATCTATCTCCGGAAGTCTCCAGTGAGGGCTGCCTTGTCGTCTTTTTGGAGATTTAAATCTTACTCTCCGCCTCCTCCAGTCCTTTGTTGCTCCACATTCTCGATAAATCTGATCCTGCTACATTCTTTCCACCACTTTGACTGACTCCCATTGCTTTCTGTTATACTCAGGAGACTAATACATTTAAAAGTCTTTTCTTTTCTGTTGTTATCGCTTGTCTTATATACTGTACTTATACACATATACTTATATACTGCGCATAAAAAATAATTCACTAGCAAAATTACGATAGCTTACTCATTTCTTGATTTTTAACCTTAAAATTCAAAACGCTGTAATGTAGGAATTTTGCCATTAGGTCACCAATTTTTGTAGTATAATTTTGAATTTAAAAATCTTTAGTTATTTTCATAAATAATCCGTCTCCTTTCATAATATTTAAATATTCCTAACTTCCTTCACTGGGCCGAAGAACGGCAAATGGAGCAAGCTTGCAGCAAGTCATATCTTTTTGCAATAGTAGAGGTCCAATAAGAGAATATAACAACTACGTAGAGTCATACTCCATGCTGAGAATGAACACATGTTTTTCACTTATTAGTCCTATTCTCACAAGACTTTTCCTTTTCCTCTCATATCCATTCTTTGTGTAATAGCTCCAGTGGCGGAGCTAGGGGGGGCCCAGGGGGCCCGGGCCCCCCCTTAGGCCCGACGAAAAAAAAGTTTAACCACATTTTCATTGTTTCTATGGCAATTTCTAGGCGTAAATTTGTTTTAAGGACGTTAAGGGAGAGGGGTGGGTACGAGAGGGAACTCGAACAGTCCCACTACCTCGAATTTTTTCAAATATAGGCCCATACTAGGGGTCCATATAATGGAAGGGGGCCCGGAAAATGTTGACGGTTTCACTAGCTCTCAATATTCACTCTAACAACTGTATAAGAGAAAAAAGGGTGTAAGTTAAAAATTTGAACTCAGTCCCAGAGTAGTGTTGCCAACAGCCATGGCTGGGATCGAGGGCTTAAGTCCCCCACCTTCCGCCAAAATTAAGTCCCTTTTGCAATTGATCCAGATCCGCTAAGTTTCTTCAGAGGTGAAAAAATTAACCTAATTTTTTCCTAAACAAATGTAGGATTTTAGGCAATTTAGGCTTTCCTCTCACTTTAGTACGGGTATGAGTGCGGGGGGGGGGGGTAAGATACGGCGATACACTCACTCTATGAGCCGATCGCTGTATGCTGAAATGTTGAGCCCCCCCCCCCCACACACACACACAGCATTTTTTCTGGTTGCGACACATGTCCCGAAGAAGGCGGGACGTAAGTAAAAAATATGTACACTCTTCAAACAAAAATTTCGGGCCCCCCTTAAAAAATTCCTGCATCCGCCCCTGAATAGCGCACGCAAGAAAGGCGGCTATTATACTTAATTCTTTCAAATCAAGAGATATGGAGATCCCTACTAATTAAAGATTTCACAGTGTTTGTCCGTCCAATATTAGGGTACTGTTCAAATCTTTGTTCACCTTATCGAAAGCAAAATTTTGACCTAATTGAGTCAGTGCAAAAAAGAATTACCAAACGATCTTTTAGACTAAAAGAAACAATGATGACATTCTATACTGTAACTCCTTTAGATTTAACGTTGAAGGTTACCGTATTAAAAATTTATGTGTAAGCATATGGAACCAATTACTTTCTAGCAGTGTAAATGTACCCTCTGTATTTTCATTTAAGAAAGAAAGGCCTTCATGAACCTGAACTGTTCAAATTCCCTAGAAACTGACACGCGCTCTGACTTTACTTTCTAACCTCATCTTGCTCTCCTTCTAGTTTAGTGTAGTGGAAGTTTTGACGTGTATAATTTGACCTATTCTAAATCATCTGAAGTGTATTCGAGTGTAACTTTGATGACTGAGTCTCCAGTAGTAATTTTAATAAGGTGTTACAGTGGTGATAAGATGGTGATAAGGTGGTGCTCTGATGATAACGTGGTGATAAGGTGGTGCAGGGGTGATAAGGTGGTGCTGTGGTATAAGGTGGTGCTGTGTTTATAAGGTGGTACTGTGGTGATAAGGTGGCGCTGTGGTTATAAGGCGGTGATAAGGTGGTGCTCTGGTGATAAGGTGGTACTGTGGTGACAAGGTGGTACTGTGGTGATAAGGTGGTGATAAGGTGTTGCAGTGGTGATAAGGTGGTGATAAGATGGTGCTGTGGTGATAAGGTGGTGCTCTGGTGATAAGGTGGTGATAAGGTGGTGATAAGGTGGTGCTGTGGTGATAAAGTGGTATTGTGGTGATAAGGTGGTGCTGTGGTGATAAGGTGGTACCTGTGATGATAAGGTGGTGCTGTGGTGATAAGGTGGTGATAAGGTGGTAATAAGGTGGTGCTGTGGTGATAAGGTGGTGATGTGGTGGTTCAGACGCGAGTTCTCGTCGACGTAAGAAGAAGAAATACTCTGACGCTTTGTACTTTACTAAATTTTTACATTTCACTCTCAGCTGTTTCATGAAACCTTTTTGGTGTCATTATAATTTTCAAAATTAATCTAGTTCATGCTAAACTCATCATATTCTATGTTTCACATTTGGTTTTTGTACGACTCATTATTGTTTTGGTTTTTTAAATTTATTTTTTGAATGAGTAAAAGTGAGTAATAATTTTTTTAAATTTATTTTTTGAATGAGTAATAAGTGCCTTATCGAGAACTTTATTTCCGTTCATTGGCTTCTGTTCTTAGGGCCTATAGGCCTACTAATAAATGTATAAATAAATAAATTAAATAAATATACAGTAAATTTCAGTTTATATATATTGTAAAGTTAACTAGTGGTTACGGATAGGAGTTTAATTAGAAATTCAGTAGATATTTCGAATAACAAATTATAAAAGAAATTATGACGTTTCAGTGCATGTGACTGTGTGACTAGTATTTACATACTTACATAGCAGTTGTTATGGGCCTAATTGTTAACAGTTACCTGAAGTTTTGTATAGCTAACCTTGAATGTGGATTGTATGCAAAGCTATACAGAATTTTCTAACCATAGATAAAATATTGTAAAGCAGAATCTATAATTATTAATATGATATATATAAATAAATATATATATATATATATATATATATATATATATATATATATATATATATATAGTCATATATATATGTATAGGGCCTATATATAATATTTATGCTGTATATAACTTCTGCCGTGAGTCTCCATAATTAGATTCTATATAGCCATCCAACAATGGATTCGGCATCAGGGCTCACTGTAGCCTTTGTGCCCAATAACATGTAAATTAAATTCTATTTTGAAATGCGCTACCAACGCTATGTTCAAAATTCTCTGTCGCATTGGTAAAGACTGAACTTTTGACTTTGGTTTTGTACAGCGGTAAACACTGCGGAGAATTACTGGCTCACCTATTGCGTAATGCATCGCTGAACAGTGGTGCTAATAATGAGGCTATAGCTAGCTACGTATATACATGAACAATTTTTCGTACAATCTATAATTAGTCTATTTGTGTTAGCATGTAGTTTGTAATACCAAATTAGGCCTTTTTAGACGAGTTTCAACTCATTTCAAAGTTCTAAATATATTACTGCCGGCAAGTGTTAAAGAAGTTTGTGGGCTCTAACAGTGCTCCGTAATCTAAAGGGTAATGACGCCTTGAGAATAAGGATAATAATATTTCCTCCTCGCTCGCCTTATCGCGCTTCATGAAGAGCACTCCATCGACAAACGAGTTAATCCCTTCACAAAGGTTATGATGTACCCACAATCTAATATGGTCTATTACTTGAGAAAAATTTGGCTTGTGATGTGATTTCCCGTTGGCTTCTTCAATTCTTAAACATTTGCCTCTTACGATATATGCAGTTTACAAATGGTCTATTCTTTAGTATCCTAGACTCAACACAGGAAAGGTACCTGCGCTAACAACTAATTAAATGCCTGTAATTATATACAGCGTTCGCTTCCTTGTTCTCAATGGAAAAGGAATGTATTTGAATAATTAATAGTAATTATTAATGAAACTATTGTAACTATTGTAGGTATTCAAACTCATGAATTATAGATAATTGAGTTAAAATAATTGTATAATTTGTATATTGCTGACACTTAATAATTAGCCTACAGTTATAGTGCCAATTCTGGAGCTACACAGTTAGCTCTATAGCCTGGATATATTTTGAGTACATATTTTTAGTACCGTTTTCTCTCGATTTACTGTAGGCTATATCAAACGGATAAATCCCAAATTATCTCTAAGGATAATTTGGAATTTTTGGAAAACATTTCATGATATATTTTTGAAAAGGTTCCTCCATCTTACGTATCCTCGTATGTTGAATTTAATAAATTCGCAAACGACTTATTTGAATACTGCTTATGCAAGTAGGCAGAGATTCATTTTAAGATTAAGATCTTCGTAACTCAACACCGATACAGAAGTTTCATAGACTAAAATGCAAACTTTTGTGAAAATTAATTTACTTAACATTTTTAAGTGGTTGATTTGAATATTTATTTGATTTTTGTGTGTGTGTGTTATAAGTTTTCTTGACAAATTTTCCTTGTAAGTTGTTTATGAAGCACTCTGAGCAGCTGAATAGCTGGAAGTATCGAAAGAACCGGCTAGCAACGTGTCGAGTGGAATGGCCACACGGCGCTTTCCTTGTTTACTGTTATTACGAAGTGTCCAAAGCGACGAGGTGAACAACGTTATTGTTACAGAAAGGTCATCGAGAGAAAAGAGGGCGGGGGTGTAGTCGTAACATTGTTGTGGTCCAATGGTAGACTAAGATTGGTCGGAACCGAAAAGTTGACCAATTTACTGTCTCATGTTCCCTAACCCTCTATGCTTACACAATTTACAAATTTATTTTAAGCATGAAATTATGCAAAATAGAATTCATTAGAATTTTATTTTAACCGTAATTAAATTTTTTTCAAACTATATTTGCCAGTAGCTCCACCGAATCTAAATATCCCCATCTATAAGTGCAGCTCCGAGGTTAATTGATCCGGCCCCCTTGCTCTGTTTCGCCGTAATTCAAGTCATAAAAGTGTAAGTCATTCTCTACCAGAGACGTGGTGTGTAAACATTGAGACTATAGTGATATGTGAGGCGAACAGCGAGATGAGTCCCAGCTGAGATCCATGGATTCGTTTGTCGTCTATCTCCTGCTACTGACCGTAAAACCCGACAATGATGAGAACTAAAACGCTCTAAAAGAGTAAAGGGTGCCAAAGTATGAAAGTTTAAAAAGAATTTAAATGAAGTTATGCTATACAGAATTATTTTACATGTATGCTGAATCGTTGGTTGAACTCTGGCTCTGTTTAATTGAAACCTTCAATGTACTTTACAATGACAACTATTTCTAGAGTCTAGGTCGCCAGCCCTATTTCTGTTCAATTACAGTCATACTAACATCGCCGCCTTCTGTGGTAGCCACCCGCGACCGATCTATTGTAGCCTAACTGTTGCGTAAATTCAACACCAACCGAAATACACGTTTACCAGAGTCTTGAGGCATAAGCGGCTAGTTGGAAAACCATTATTGCCGTTGAAATGAATTTGTTAAATCTAATTTCTATCGCCTGTTGCTAGTTAGAGGGATTTTCTGACATTTGAAGCGAAAACAGTTAAAAGATAACGCTGAGGCTAAGAATGAATGGGGGAGGGTGGTAGGGTGACGTCACACCCGGGAGGAGTAAGGTAACGTCATATATTTTTCTTGCAAACTCCAATATCAGCTGCAACAATGGAGAAGTTTTCACGATGAAGTGTTCGTTGTCGCCTTCGCAACTATTTTCGGTAACCGTGCATCTGAAATTCTATAAATTACTTGTGTCTCCCTCCGCATTCATTTCGAAGTGAGTAAATGAACTTCGTTTAGTAAGTAAACTTGCTTCGTATTGAATTTGATGGGAGACTGGAAGTAGATTTAATTTTAAGCATTGCAGGAAGGAAAGTGAGGTGATAGGCTTTTACTTTGTCGATGTATTTGCTTTATTACTAGTGTCAAACATAAAAATATACATTTATGATAGTGTATATTGCATGTAGCTATAACAGGTGATGAATCAGAGATGCTTGTAATGTACGTCAATTATCGTAAATACAAGATTCAAATTTTGATTCTTCCTGTTATCGGCGTTGATTTCGAACCGTGTGTGATTTATGTTTAAGTTTTACGATATGCGTGGCTTTAAAATTAAGCAGTTAAAGTTGATTATGTTCTCTTTGTCGCATATAATAATTATTAAGTTAACCTGGTTCATCTTTGTGCCATTGTGCTTTGTAAGCTACATTGATTCAATGTGCTCTGATGAATTATAACACCTGACATTCATTATGTAATCTTTTTGTACCGGAATCAGTTTTGTATCGTCATTGATCGTCGTACGCGCTGGCATGCGTCCGTTGGGTTACTTGGGATATCACCGGCTTGATGTTAATCCTTTCCGCGTACTTGACGATTGTTCGTAAATAAATAAACGTCTTCAACAGCTTAATGCGAGTATCTGGCGGTCTCTAATTGTACATTCTACTTAACACACCACTTATTCTGTTTAGTAACTGCCATTAGCTCAGTTAATACACGAACGTTAAATCAACGGTTGATATAACTACAGGTATTGACGCCGGAGACAAAGAGATAGACAAAGTGAGCCGTGGTGACCGAGTACCTGTTGTTTATTGTTGCCCATTGTCTATTGTAATACGTGAGAGAACTTCTGCTCTTCATATAGGAGAATTTTGAGAATTATAAGCATTATGAGCGCAATGAGCATTATGAGCACCATGAGCTCTGTGAGCACTATGAGCATTATGAGCACTATGGGCATGTGAGCACTATGAGCATTATGAGCATTATGAGCTCTGTGAGCTGGGTCTGGTTTAATTCTAAGTTCTTTTAGATGCAGCTATTGTAAGGGTGGGAGGGTTGCTTAACTAAAAAGCCTGTGTGATGGTCGACTTGAAATTTTGTGAATTGTTGTAAATTAGAATTTTTGTTGTAATGTTTAGTTTTTTGATAATTAAGATAAATTTAACATTGTATATTGTACACCAGCTATAATTTTTATGCAGTATTGCGTTGCTATTGCACTTATATTGATGTATTACTAAATTGAACTTGTAGTATTGTGTTGCTATTGTACATGTGGTTTTGTTTTGCCGTTGTACATGTAGTATTATGTTACTATTGTACATTGCAGATATTGAGCTACGGAGTCAAATGCATAGAAATTGCACTCGACAGAAATACTCAGGTCTGTTTCTGATGCCAAGAGCTTTAACGGCAGAGGACGACTGGGGAGAAGCTGTTAGATTAAGTGGTCTGGATAAACGAGTTGCAGTAAAATTTAATTAAACAAACTAGCTGATTTGTGCAAACATTGAACGCGACGGAAGTGAATTTTTACCCGTATAGTTTTATTCGTACATTTTAATTCTATCGAGCGCAACATTTTACGTTATTTCAAGAATTTAAAAGAAGTAGGATAAAGAATTTAATTTGTTCTAGGAGTTGTATGAGTCAGAAAGTGTTCTTGTCTTTAGTACAACAATAGTCTCAAGTTTTAGTTTGCTAAGCACTTTATTGTCGCACTTTAACATCCTTTTAAGACATTTAGTTGTTCCGGTATAAAAACTTGTGAGTATTCTGAGGTTAAGGAACTTTGGGCGCTATGGAAATCTTCATAATTTAGAATTCGACTTTATACAAAGCACTCTGAATTATTGGAGCAAATTACATTTAGAATAGCAATCAAATGATAGTTTGGGGACTTACTTGTGAAGGTACATTCATAAGTCGCATATTTAGCTTTTAATCGTCATGTCCATTGGATTGTTAAATATCTGACTGTTTAAAAGTCACTGAGTGCTTGGATCTAAAGATGATAGTGGTAAATAGGAGCTTAGCTTTTTAATCATCTTGGCGTCTCTGTAGATAAATAGAACTCTAATCAAATGCTGTGAACATCAAATTGAGAAATCTTTATAGTCTCGTGAAAGCCTTACTGGATATACTGAACTCTTAATATCTATCGAAATTTAGGACCTCGACTCCCCGAATAACCCAGAAGATGTCCGACCATTCGGAACTCATTGGAGAAATGCTTCTGCTGGAGAAGATGGCGATGGTCGACAGACTGAAGCTCGCCAAGAAGAGACGAGCCCAGCAGCTCAAGTCCTACTACAACTACGAGAAACAGCTGGGCAAGGAGGGCGGTAGCAACAAAAAGTTGTCCAAGTTTCTCGGGAAAAGTCTGAGCTCCACCATGCAGGCGCCAACGAAGCAGAAATCCGGTAGAAAGGGATCAATAAGATGGGAGTCGAGCACTCTGCTGTTGGACGCTGCTTCACGAAATGATAAAGAAGAAGGTATGAAAAGATTTCTGTTTAATCATTAAATCAATATAAAAAAATATTTAACGTCCAGTTCTTTAAGTAAATATGATATTAGATCACAATTGTAGTCCAACTCTTCTGTCTTTCGTCGGGATTTTAAACGCTTCCAATTTTATCATGTTCTCTCTATCTATCCCTCTATCTATCCCTCTCTCTGTCTATCTCTCTCTCTCTCTCTCTCTCTCTCTCTCTCTCTCTCGCTTTCTCTCTTGTGATATTTTAGGGATGTATTCGACACGGAAGTTTCGCTGTCTTCAACATCGTGACGTTCTGCTCTTAGTTAATGTTTAATGAACTTTATTTACAGGCATTAGTATTAGTAGATTTTGTGGGAATAGATGCAATGAATCTGCCATCCAACAGAGTAACTGAGCTTAAAAGAGGTATGCTTG
This sequence comes from Enchytraeus crypticus, assembly GCA_905160935.1. Classification (NCBI taxonomy): domain Eukaryota; kingdom Metazoa; phylum Annelida; class Clitellata; order Enchytraeida; family Enchytraeidae; genus Enchytraeus; species Enchytraeus crypticus. Next base: position 29,029 of record CAJHZI010000231.1, on the reverse strand, counting down.
TTTCTAGGTAACAAGGTAATTTATAAGATTTAAACTTTAGAGTAAGATTGCTCAATTTAGTTGGTTTATCAGTAAGATGAATCTCTCTCTTAGTGCACTGCCTACTGGCAGGTCCATGGTACATAGCCCCTCCACTATTCTCTGTCTTCCGCCTTCCTCTTCATTTCCACATATGAGTGGGTCTTTAAATCATCTAACATACCTAATCTAGTAAGATGAATGTATTGTATAATATGCATTGTTGATATTCATGCAGTGTATCAACTTCTGAGTGCGGGAGTCAGTCCAAATTCGTGCAATGAAGATGGATTAACAGCTCTACATCAGGTTGATTATCTTTCTAGACTTTATATAGTCTGACTCCATCCACGAGTGTGACGTCAGCAATATCTGACTCCACCCATGAGCGTGACGTCAGCAATGTCTAACTCCACGAGCGTGACGTCAGCAATGTCTGACTCCACCCACGAGCGTGACGTCAGCAATGTCTGACTCCACCCACGAGCGTGACGTCAGCAATGTCTGACTCCACCCGCGAACGTAATGTCAGCAGTTTTTTCAGTGGCTTATGAAACATCATTAGCAATTTGAGCTGCAGATAGTTCTTTACATTCTTTTCAAATTTTACGTCCATATTATGTGCTACATATATTTGCTTCTTATTAATACTCATTTGTTCGGTATACTATGAGTCTATGTTATTTCACAGATTGGTTAACATCTCATGTTTCACTTGATTGTTTAAATAACTCATTACGTAAAGCTGCAAGTAATGAATTTTAAAATAATTATAAATGACCAATCCTGAGGCGAATATAACTCTCCTTTAGTTAACTCCCTGACGAGCTGATGAGAGAATAAAATCTTAGACATTCACAGGACATGTAACAATAGATTGAGTAATTGTCTATTGGTTTGAGCTCGTGTTATTATACGTTTAGTTTAGTTTAGATTAGTTTGATTTTGCGATTTATCTTTTAATAAATTAAATAAAACTTTCTTAGAGTTTACTCATCTAGTGAAGTTGAAGCACCTAAGCGGGCACTCGAGGTCAGTATATACATGTACATTATGTCGCTCAAGGCTCTTCTGGAACGGAAATTATCTCTGCGGGAGTTTCATTTGAAGGCTGAACGTTTGTCCTAATAAAGTCTCACGACAAATGTAATACGGTTCACTCAACCATCAATCGCATTGATGGACGAAGCATAATCATACGTGGCTTTTGTTGCATATACTTTTTACATAGACAATCATACATTAATGTATACCTACACTATAAATTAATTATTGCATCTTAAAGATATGACCAGAGTGATGTTTTGTGTTGGTGTAGTGCTGCATAGATAACCTGGAGGATATCGTAAAGATCTTGATTCAGTTCGGAGCGAATGTTAACTCTAGAGATACGGAATTATGGACGCCACTGCACGCTGCTGCCACCTGTGGCCATATCAGTCTTTGTAAACATCTCTGCGAGAAGTTCGTAGCTGAATTAATTTATTATTATACAATAAAATAAATGTAATAGGCTATAGATAGGTAGATCATTTGATAAATGTTAATCATATACATGTAGATTCTTTCGTCTCATTGTAAGAATACTATATACATGTATTTAGCAACTTAACTGTAAAAACTTAATGATAAATATTATCATGATTATGCCATGACTTACAGTGTAAATAGATTTTATAAATTTCTGTTAGTATATCAATGCACGTATGTATATATATATATATATATATATATATATATATATATATATATATATATATATATATATAATGAATAGTAGATTTTCTTTAGCAGTGCAATTCTTAAGTTAATATTGCCGTCGTTGAATTGTGAGTCATACTTATTAATCTTCTTAGCCCAGAAATTGTCAGGCAATATCGGCCATGCAAATACCTAACGCTGCCATAGGTATCCTACATCATAAATAACTGTATTACACAAAAGTGTATTTTTACACTTGAGTGCTCTTGATATGAAATTCATGGCCTGCTCTCAAACGATAGTCATTTGACAATAAAACGATGTACGTCTGTACGGAAAACGGCTAAAGTTTATGTTTTTGTATGTCAGCGAGTTTGTGTGAGAGAATATGTATGCTTACATAATTAGGCTTCTGAGTGGTCTCTTTTTTTAAATTGAGTGTCGTTTCTGTAAGCCTCTTAATAAGGTATTCATCACTTCAGAAAAATCAGAGTTTCGTTTACTTCACTTCTGTAGATTCAATCATACACTAGAAATACACGAAGAGAAAGTGAAATGACACACACAATCCCGCAAACACTAACATGTGCCAGAACATTTCAGATTAAGTTTTCTATAAAACAATTAAAAACACCTGTCACGTCACTCCGTTATTTTCTTCCATGGAATTCCCTCACTAGTGGCTCTTTACTTAACACCCTAGCACATCAGTTTCTGTCTATGTATTTTTCTGATAAACTGCGAGAAGAAAATTTCACATACCGATTGGAATTAGTACTTCAAGCGAGTTAACAATGCTTTTGAACTCCGAGCGGCAACTGACAGGAGGATACAATGTAAGCAGATTTAACATCGCGCATTATGTTTAAACACGATTTGTCAGCCTTGTTTGAGTCGTAAGAGATACCATGTGGTTACTCTCGTTCCCTGGTGTTAGATGCACATTTGACGGTTTATCTAAACCCTTGTAATGTATTTTCCTAACTTTTGCTGATCATAAAACTGAACCCAGCACTTCAAATTGTAACCTGAGGTAAACTGATTCACGACGCTATTTTATTTTAAATCTCGTATTTAATCAAGTATAAGCAAACCGAAGGAAAGGCTAACCAGGAATGTTCAACGTTTTTTTTAAAAGAAATATAAATTAGAGTTACATACAATCATGAAAATACAAACGGGATACATTGAGTCCTAAATCGCGAATAATAAATTGTGCAGCCAGTATAAATTATTGATGCCGGTAAGAACACAAATCTTATTACTAACTATCTTCCATGGTACAGAATTTACTGTAAGATCTATGGTAACCTCGCAAATTGACTACAGCTGATACGAAGAATGCAACAATGAAAATATCAATGCATATGTAAAAAAGTTAAGGTGGAAATGTTCCTTAAGAACAAATATATACTAAAGAAAAATTTAGCATAGCATCAGTGCATATAGCATCCGTTTGTGTAGCATCAGTACACGTAGCATCAGTGCATGTAGCATCAGTGCATATAGCATCAGTGCATGTAGAATCAGTGCATGTAGCATCAGTGTGTGTAGCATCAGGGCATGTAGCATCCGTTTGTGTAGCATCAGTGTGTGTAGCATCAGTGTGTGTAGCATCAATGCATGTAGCATCAGTGCGTGTAGCATCAGTGTGTGTAGCATCAGTGCTTGTAGCATCAGTGCATATAGCACCAGTGCACGTAGCATCAGTGCGTGTAGCATCAGTGCATGTTGCATCAGTGTATATAGCATCGGTGCTTCTAGCACCAGTGCACGTAGCATCAGTGCGTGTAGCATCAGTGCATGTTGCATCAGTGTATATAGCATCAGTGCTTGTAGCATCAGTGCATGTAGCATCAGTGCATGTAGCATCAGTGCATGTAGCATCAGTGCATGTAGCATCAGTGTATGTAGCAGCAGTGTGTATAGCATCAGTGCATGTAGCATCGGAGCATGTAGCATCAGTGCATGTAGCAACAGTGCAGTATGTAGCAGTGTGTAGAGGTCCTGAGTTGTGACAGAGCGTGATCGGGAATGTTCTGTGTGTTATCTAGACTCGAGGACCTGTGCTCATGTTTACTATGATGGAAAGTTTGCTGAATTTCCTCATTTTGTTGTTGTTCTGATGATAAATGAGCAGTTGCGATGTGACTTTCGTAGAAATTGCTATACATTTTTTGCACTACTACTTTATGGCTAAAGACTTTCAAAAAAATTAAAAGTCTTTTCTTGTGGACGAACAAAAGACAATTTTTCTTATGGTTAAAATATCCGCCCACAAAAGAAAGTAATATTTAAAAATCTGAAACTGCAAAACTTAATTTATAATATATAACTTGTTAGGCGAAACATTTAGCCTGGCTCTATATTTATGAGATTTTGCAACTTGGGCTAAATTTGCTTGATAGAAAGAGAAGGCTTTATTTAATTAAGTAAATGTTGACTATTTTCTTGACTACAGGGGAGCCGAGCTCTTAGCAGTTAACATTGATGGCAACATGCCGTATGATCTATGTGAGGACGGCAAGACTCTCGACTACATTGAGTCACAGATGGCTAATGCTGGTATGTCATAGTGCTCGATGTTTTCAAGGACGACAGCAGCACTGTAATTCATGTAGTTGTGTTGTTGTTGTTGTTGTTGTTTATATGTTTATGCTGGTATATCATAGTGCTCGATGTTGTCAGTGAATAAGATATCACTGCAATTCTTGTAGTTATGTTGTTGTTGTTTATATTACGTCACTAGGACCGCGTGATTGTGCTAATGGTGATACCCACGTGACAGGTGAATTCAATTTGCTGTGCTTGATAAGCACCTTCGTTAATGTTAATTTTCTGTGATTTATTTTATTTTATGCAAGTTTTTTGCATTTAATTGTCTACTTTAGTAAAGTGCCAATGAAGCCCCCACCCTCCCACCAGTTAGGAACATGTAGTGATAGAGACTATGATAGAGACTATGATAGAGACTATGATAGAGACTATGATAGAGACTATGATAGAGACTATGATAGAGACTATGATATAGACTATGATAGAGACTATGATAGAGACTATGATATGGACTATGATAGAGACTATGATAGAGACTATGATAGAGACTATGATATAGACTATGATAGAGACTATGATATGGACTATGATGGAGACTATGGTATGAACTATTATAGAGACTATGGTATGAACTATGATAGAGATTTTTACAGGGACTTTGAGAACACTGTACATAGCTATATGATAGTGGTAGATACGAGGCACAATTACCTAAGCAAGAATCTACTTTACAATAATATAGGGTAGATATTTTCTAAGTACACTGTCAATCAATGAAGTTATTTTTTACTATGCAGACTGCAGAGGTTAATTAATGTTGTTTCTTAATTCTAGGACAGTCGATTGTGAATGCGACTAATTAAGTGCAGTCTAAAGCATTAGTGTTTATCTGTATTGTGACATTGCACAGTTAGAGTTTGACAACTTTCTACGTATTAATTATCTGTTTGGTGATATCTCATAAGCTCGGTCTACGTTCCTTTTTCTAATATCGGTTAACACTGGAGTAATTGATAAAACTGTCGCAGTTGTCTATCTGTCAACGTTATGTCAAAGCGTCTGTGGAACCTGATGAATTGCACATTGATAGCTGATTATCTTTTTGGAACTGCTCAAATTAATTAATAAGCCTTCCACTGTAGAACTTACTTCTATGATAAATGTGTTATGTTTAAATCATTAATAAAATTATCTACTCCATAGTCTCTACTCCGTAATATTTGTCAAGGTTTAACGCCATTTAATTTTAATAGCAGTTTATATTTTGGTTTGATTCAGCCTTTTTGGCTGAAAGTTTTGATTTTTGTTTGATGATGCTCAATCTGTCAAGGATGACGTGGCTTAATTGTGTTCTTTGTTGTTATTGTCATTTTTCGTATCCGTTTCCTAATACTGTGGTATGTCTGAGATAACCCTTGCAGCATACGATACCGCGAGCAGATTCATCTAAAACGATTGAAATGACAACGTGACATGAATCTGCAATACATATTTAAAGAGAATTGCCTAGTACTTTGATTCAATTGTGATGTTTATTAATGGTAGTGTCCCTCTTGAAACGAAGAAAACGTTTGTAACAGCTGTATATTTGTAACGTTGTGTCAATGATTATGTAACAAATAAATAAGAATGGCAGGGGAAGGCTGCTGGTACGGAGGCTCGATGAGCTGTAACGGGTAACGAGACTGGAGCCCCCTGCTCTCAAAGATCAAAGTAAAAAAGTGAAAAAACTCTTCTACTTCAAAGCGAAGTAGAATAGTTTTTTAACGTGTTCGCTAGAGGTAGTAATCGACCTGAAGGTATCAGATAACCAGGTAACATATAAACAACGATGTTTCTGAACTGATGTGGCTTCTTCTGTAAACAGTCTGAGCTTAAGAAAGATTATATGATGATACCGCGGTAAGACGTGATGATAACGCGGTAAGGCACAATTGTTACTGGCTTTAACGTTAGATTACTGTAATTGAATTGCTGCAGGTGTAACTCAGGAGATGATAGACAACATAAGAATGACCTCTGAGAACAACATGCTGAATGATTTAAAGAGAATTCTGACAGAGGGGGGAGACCTTGAGTTCACGGGACCAAAGGGAGAGACCCCGGTAAGTTACTAGTTGTCAAGTTGTGAGGAATTAACTTTCGGTTCCTTAACCGAAGGATGCAACCCTCTGTTAAAAATTTAATGAAATTCATATCTATTAATAGGTAGAATAATGAGGAGCAGACTGAGTTTCAATTGTAATTAACGGCGAATATAATTTCTCATTTATAATACATTTCGTAATCTGCATTAAAAGCCTTATACGAATGACAAGTTATCGGTCAATCTCTTCCTTTCGAGCGCATGACGAAGATCCCGTTTGTAGCTTTGGATGCACTTCAATCTTATATATATATTTTTTTTCTTAAATGCCCTGGGCTGTAAAGGGCCCTGGGCTAAAAAAATAAGATAAAAGAGACTTTACTTAATTGAAAGTTTTTTAAAAAGGGATTAAAATAATTCCTCTGCACTCTGGGAAGCCGCTTTAGCCAAAGTGCCACTGAAGCAGACTGCATTGAATCGCTGGAGAGCAATAGACAGTCGCTGCCACAGAAAAGATTTTTCGCGCTTATCACCAGTAATGGCGCTGGTCCTCCTGCCTTATATATCTTATATATTGGTATTTCAACGAAATATACGAACCACAATTCAAGTTACAGATCTTTTCGCTCCATTCCCGTACCTCGTATAGATTCTCTGTCACTGAATACTCCTGATTAGAGGTAAGTTTAGTAGTTGTTCGATGTTTCTGGACAAAAGAGTGTCTTATGGTAGTAGCGGGTAATTAATTTACGAAGCGTTTAATGCTAGTGCTGGAATTAGTAGGAACTCTATTTAAGTTTCTTATAATTCATTTTGATTGTTCATTGATCCTATATGTGTATAAATGCATATGTAATGCATCTTGATCCTGTCTGTTTTTTGACGAATAAAGAAATGAATAATAATAAATTGTATTAATAATATTTAGTATTTATACTAAATGGCTTTAATACTAAATGGCATTAATACTAATTGGTATTAATACTAAATGGTATTAATGCTAAATGGTATTAATAATTTATGATATTAATATTAAATAGTATGAATACCAAATGGTAGTAATACATTACATGTTGTTTATTTCAGCTTCACGTAGCGGCTAGTAACGGCTACGCGGCTGTCACTGAGTTTCTGCTCAAGCACAAAGCGGCCATAGACTGTCGAGATGACGAGGGGTGGCAACCGATACACTGTGCTGCCGCCTGGGGCCAGGTAGCCCTGACTTAATCTATGTGATAAAATAGCCCTCTTCTCTGTCTTAATCTATATGATAAAATAGCCCTCTTCTCTGTCTTAAACTGTGATAAAATAGCCCTGTCTTAATCTACGTAGTAAAATGGCCCTCTACTCTGTCTTAATCTATGTGATAAAATAGCCCTCTTCTCTGTCTTAATCTATGTGATACAATAGCCCTCTTCTCTGTCTTAATCTATGTGATACAATAGGCTCAATAGCCCACTTCTCTGTCTTAATCTATGTGATACAATAGGCTCAATAGCCCTCTTCTCTGTCTTAATCTATGTGATAATATAGCCCTCTTCTCTGTCTTAATCTATGTGATAATATAGCCGTCTTCTCTGCCTTAATCTACGTGATAAAATAGCCGTCTTCTCTGTCTTAATCTACGTGATAAAATAGCCCTCTTCTCTGTCTTAATCTATGTGATAAAATAACCTTCTTATCTGTCTTAATCTATGTGATAATATAGCCCTCTTCTCTGTCTTAATCTATGTGATAAAATAGACCTCTTCTCTGTCTTAATCTATATGATAAAATAACCTTCTTCTCTGTCTTAATCTATATGATAATATAGCCCTCTTCTCTGTCTTAATCTATGTGATAAAATAGACCTCTTCTCTGTCTTAATCTATGTGATAAAATAACCTTCTTCTCTGTCTTAATCTATGTGATAATATAGCCCTCTTCTCTGTCTTAATCTATGTGATAAAATAGACCTCTTCTCTGTCTTAATCTATGTGATAATATAGCCCTCTTCTTTGTCTTAATCTATATGATCTTAATCTCTTAATCTATGAGAATAGCTGATAGACATTTTGGTGTCTCATTGAGTTTTTGTCTCTTTGGAACCCGCATTAGATTTTCTCCTAACTAAAAGCGAATATAGAATAAGGAAGAACTTTGCACTTAATTTGTTGCCGCGATGCTTGTTTAACGCACGCCTTGAAATAAATCTGGCCGCATTACTAGTAAATCAGGTAAAATAAATCAATAAGTAACATTTAATTCTTATTAACTTTGTGCTTGTTTCAGCTTCCAGTTGTTGAAATACTCATGCAGCACAAGGCTAACCCTGAAGCACAAACCCGTACTGGTGAATCTGCTCTAGGTTAGCATTTCAAATCTAACCCGATACTTTCAAGAAACGGAATATAATTATTATTACTGCTATTATTATTATTATTATTATCATTATCATTATTATTATTATTATTATTATTACTATTATTATTATTATTATCATTATGAATATAATTATTACATTGTTATTACTATTATTACTACTAATATCATTATAATAATTTTTTTAAATTATTATTATTATCGTTATTGTTATTATTATTAACAACGAAAACTTACATAGCAGTGTCGTGTCCGAAAGCGACACTTCTTCGAGACTGCTTTACAGAAGAGTTCAACGGAAATAAATTAAATAAAACTAAGATTAAATTTACCATATGAGATTTTAAACATAATTCATAGAGCACTTAATATTAAATACAGAATGATTGATTAAATGATAAATGCTAAAACGATTACAAATAAAAATTTGAAAAATATTATTAGTATATGATTGTAATGTTATTTTATTGTCATTATGTTATTCATTTATTAAGATTGTAATTTTATTTATCAACAATCTATTAAATAAATCTGCTCAACCACAATAAAGTTTTGACTCCTCGACGGAGATCTAAATAATTAGACTCAGGTCTCAGACTATCAGGTGGCAAATTGTTCTAGACGTCAGCTACAGCAGAAGGCCAGGCTCGATCACCAAGTAAAACATTGCAAATAATAATATTTAAAATTGATGATGGGTATCTGAATCTTTGGAGAAACGTTTGTAATTTCTGACAGAACTCCAAAAAGTTTTTACTTAGCTAACTACTTTCTAATCAGATTAAGTTGTAATTTATTTTTCTTTCGTTTAGTTTGTTCATTAATTCTGAGATCAGTTTATATTTCAGTTGATTTTGCATTATACATGATATTAATATAGTTATAGACGGTGGTCAGCTAGATAAGATGTGTATCATCTTCCCTGACGGCCGTTGTTCTAGTTTTTACAGACTGTTTGCTATCCTGTGTTTCTGGGATTTTTTTATTTTATTTCATTTAAATGTTTATTTCTATTTGTATTTGTCAGTGATTTGGTGTTGATGCTGAAATAAACACATATCTCTCTCATAAAAAAATAATAGAAATATAACGAATAGTGATAATACTAATATCAACGGTTCTTGTGAACTAGTAGTTCTGGAATAGGCCAGTGGACACTCCGATGGTTCTTTTGTTTGAATCTCTTATAACGTCTCAGGATCTAACTCTCAAAGTGTTAAGTTTAAATTTTTAAAACTACCGAAACAATTTAAGCGTTTCTCTAATCAATGGATTCAGAGATATAGCCTAATGCGTATCACCTTGTTAATTCGTTATTGATGTTATAGCAACCAACTAAAACACTACGTAATACGTCAATTTATGTTCTCAAAATGTGACATTTTGTTGTTAGATCTTTGCGAAGATATGGAGGTGAGGACGACGATGTTAAACATGATGAAAGAAATAGCCCAGCAACATCTTATGCCTCGCAAACTCTCAAGGTTCGGGTTCGATTCCTCGAGAAGACGGAGCAGCGCAACTAGAAGGTAAAGAGTGTAGAATATTAACTCCTAATGTATATTCTCTTTTAAAATTTGAATTTCTATAAATTTTTTCCTCTACTTCTATGGAAATGTTACCTTCTGTCATCGTCTTAACGGATTTGACCTGATATAACGTTTATTTCACATTGTCTCCGAAAGTAAATCTTCAGTTTCCTCACTCGAAAGCGATGTCAGTGACGGGCGAGCCCAGGATTTGAACCCGCACCATCTGATCCGCGGTCGGGGTTCTTACCGACTACGCCACTAGCTGAAGTCGGTAAGAAACCCGACCGCGGATCAGATGGTGCGGGTTCAAATCCTGGGCTCGCCCGTCACTGACATCGCTTTCGAGTGAGGAAACTGACGTTAACCTTAGGTTTACTTTTTACTTTTTTTTTACTTTTGACTAAGTTTTGTATTAAATGCATCCATCCGTAAGTTAAACCATAGGATTATAACTAGGCAATAATTAATATTCCTATACTCGATGTTTTTATGTCTTATTTTATTTGTTATGCTAACTTACGACGCCAAGTATTTCGTAAATATCATGTTTGTGCAAATGAAAGCCAGCTTGGAACCTAAATAAATAAAATAATCGTAATAAATTACATATACATTTCATGTTTTTATAATAAAGCATAAAATTGAGTAACTTATGTTTTATTCATTTCTTACAGAGGCAGCAACGTTACAGCTCAGTGAGTATCGCTAACTGCTAACTATACTTACGGTTTGATTTAGCACACTTGTTTAGTTGCGTGTCAATAATCGAAGTTAAGCTAACTCGGCCTGGGTTGGTGCATGGTTAGGGACCACCTTGGAAGACCGAATGTTGACAGCTTTGAATGAAAAAATCCCAGGGTGTTGGAAGGTTATTCTGAAATCGGCGCCAGCTGCAATTGATGCGCCATCGAAAGGCAACGATTACTAATAAGTATGGAGAAGAAGGAGAAAATGGAGCGCACATTTAATTAAATACTAATCATCATCATCATCATCCTCTTCCCTTGAATGCCAGATTACTAGAGTCGGGATAGACCTTCTTTTAAATTGGTTTAATACAATTTTGTAGCAATTTCTGGAGCCTAGGTGCTCCAGTAATAAACATGATAAATAATAGAAATATAATCAATATCTTATGAAGTCCGCACAAATGTCACCGTACCTCTAGAAATACTTTTGAAGAACAATGCACACAAACTGTGAAAGTTAGGTTTCACATTTTGGTGTACTTCAGCTCTACATTTCCGTTTCACAACACGGGACGTCTCTGTAATCTTTCTCTTGAAGTGCCGTTCTTGTTCCAAGCCTGGGTGATCATAATAATGTTCCTCCATATGTCTCTGTCCACTGTTGCTCTGATCATTTCCTTTCCTTTATCTGCGCCCATTTGTTTAGAATCCCAATAATCGTCATTTGCGGCTGACTCTTGCTTTGATTGCTGCCTAGGTTTCCTGTCACTTTGATATTTTCAATAATTCTGTTCCCTATATTGAGTTCTAAAAACTTAATCTGCTGGTGACTTATTCAGTTGAATAGCTCACGACAGGCTGCTATTCCTTGTAAAACTTTCTTCATTGGAAATCTTTCCATGGTAACCGTTCCATTCCATGGTAACCTTTCTATGGTAACCTTTCCATTCAATGGTAGCCTTTCCATGGTAACCTTTCTATGGTAACCTTTCCATGGTAACCTTTCCATTCCGTGGTAACCTTTCCATGGTAACCTTTCCCTTGTAACCTTTCCATGGTAACCTTTCCATGGTAACCTTTCTATGGTAACCTTTCCATGGTAACCTTTCCATGATAACCTTTCCATGGTAACCTTTCCATGGTAACCTTTCCATGGTAATCTTTCTATGGTAACCTTTCCATGGTAACCTTTCTATGGTAACCTTCCATGTATCTGTATTGAATGTTTACATAGCGGAATCCGGAGAGGAAGCATCCACGACAAGGCGTCCCTCGCCCAGAGAGAGGCTGCAGAGGAGGCTCAGAGGCTGCAAGAGTCCATGGCCTCCATGTCAAATCTTGATGACGAAGATGATGACGATGGCATTACGTTACCTGCCTGTACTCTTCCGCCTTCCTCCGTAGCCTTATACAACTCTACAGCTGAAGATGAGCTGGTAAACATCCTGTGCTATAGTACTGTAGTAGTCGCTCGTTCACAATGTCTGATGTATTGGCATATATGTATTTATTATAGTCCTGCTTGGAAGATTATACTAATAGTAGTGTTTTTCTATTAATTTGCGTAATGCCTTAGTAACTCTAGGTTTAAAGATCGGATTAGCTACCGTAGGCATTAATGACGACAAGTCCAGCTGCAATGGAAATAGCTTAGCCGGTGAGATATAGCCTAGTATGACATGTCTAATGGCTCAGTGTGTAAGCGCTTTAGATAAAGGCACAAAGTTTTAAATGACTGTTTCTGAGGTCCTGGGTTCAATTCCCGGTAGATCTGATCAGAGAGTAAAATCTCGGACATTCACCTTTCAGGATACACCTTACGTATTGAAGAGAAGTCTTTGGGCTTCTGACCTTGACGTTAAACCCACAGTTTTAAAAAGCCTAGCACGGTGAGAAATGTATGCTGTTAATTTAATTTTGAAAAGAAAATGTGATTGCAACTTCTAAGAATATTGGACACAGATTGTAAAAATGAACCGTTGATTATGGAAATCAACTATTGATTGTAGAAACGAACCATTGATTGTTGAAATAAATAATTGATTGAACAAATGAACCATTGATTGTAGAAATGAACCGTTGACTGTAATTTTCCCACTATTACTAATATTGCAACTCTAAATTAGTCCTAAATGATACTTTACAACTGTAATAATTACGAAGAATACTATTCACTTTTATACCACATCTTGATAACGTTGATAATTCTTGTTAATATTTATAATTTATAGTTTATAATATATTAAAATATCGGTTGGATGACCGAATGGATTGGGTTCTTGCTGATAAGAAGGAGGTCACGGGTTCCATACTTAGCTAGAGAATCTCCTTTTCATACGAAAACGGCCGTTAAACTTAACTTTTTATTATAGGGTCGCGGAAAGAATATTTGTAAAATGATTAAATTCTTTCCTCATTGTTCTGCTACAGACATCCCAGCCAGTGAAGAGTACTGATGTTGCAGTGGACCTCAAAACGGATGCTCAATCCCGACTGCCTTCGGTCAATCCAGTGTCCATGCCAAGCATCGTCATCACGTCAACTAACGATCCAGAACTGGAAGTTTCTAGCTTTACTGCCCCTATTGTCTCCGAAAGGGAAGACATCACCGTTCGGTCTAATGGTAACATATCACACCAGGGTGCCAACGGCACCGACGTTGCTTCTAATTCAACGCATGATAGCAAAATAACTTCATCGAGTACCGTGGTATACAACAAGCAAATCGACCCGCCTCTTAGAGATTCTACGGGAACTCCTGCGCAATCTTCTGAATCGGCAACAATTCAAATATCGTCGAGTAGTGAAACATTTTCAGCCGGGAGACCACTGCTGCACTCAGACGAAGGTCAATCAACTGATCAAAAGCTTCTGGATCAAAAGAGACTCAGCGGTCTGAGGTTAATTGACAACTCTGACGACGGTACAGTGTCCAACAATAACGGAAGTATTGGTAGACGGAGCGGTGTCAATCCGGCAGTTGATCATGGATCGTCAGAACAGAGTACCCGGAGCAGAATCATGGGATCATCAGTGAAGAAGAAGTTCAATTCAAACGAAGTTGTTCATGGCGATGAGAAAGAACAGGCTGGTTGTTGCTCAATTATGTGATTCCTTTCACATCAATGTGATGAACCTATTATGCGATTACTTTCACATTATTGTGAATTTATTATGTGATTCCCTTCGCATCAATGTGAACTTTATGTGTGATTCCTTTAGTACTTTGTTAACAAAAGCTATATAAATAGAACTTTAACGTTCCTTTGAAATAAAACTCTTAGGCTACTATAAATTCTCAATAGTACGTAAATTAGTTCATTCAATAATTAGGCTACTATATGCCTAGTGAGAACACAAAAGATTAATAAAGGCTGCTCTTTATGTAGGCCTATTGTTTCATTCGATTTCCTCACATTTCTCTTGATAGTTAGAATCGTCCCCTCTCCAGGAACTTTCAGAGAGAGTTTCTCAATCGGAGGCTTCAATTATCTGAATTGTTCGCTATTTCGTTTGTTTTACTTGACTATTCTAAACATGCAGGTGACTTGAACATGGTGCCTATTCGTATAAGCTGTAATTCCAAAGACTGATTGTTAGTGAATATATGTGATAGAAATTGAACTTTTTGATAAAGATTGATAAAAATTGTACGCAGTGTACATGTAGTATACTATGGATGAGAAACTATTATACATGTACATGTACAGTATATGTATTGATATGTAGCAGATGTGTACGTTTAGGCTCACGCACATATTTGTAGATTATAGCTTTGGTTGAACTATGAGATACATGTTCATTTGTCTATTCTTTAACGCGATGTGAAGTCGATATTTGTTACTAACGTGCAATGGTGAGAGTATTTCTAGACAACGTAATTACGTAGCCACAGAAACCTGTAAATTAATATGAAAGACCAGTTCTGGTCATGTAAGTGATGTGATCGTTGAAGAAAGTATATAAAAATACTTATTTTACAGTATGCCGTCTAATACAAAGAGACTGTCACACTATTAACTAAGCTTTTTTTATTTCTTCAGTCAATCGTGGACAAACTAAATGATTAATATTAACAATAAAGTGTAAAATAAGACTAACAATAAAGTTTAATAATATTTTATTATTCTACAGTCCCGCTGTATTAGAAAATTGCTATATTATTTCTATCGCAAAATTGTATAGCTTAAGCCTGCAACAATACGATTACTTATTTGTTTATTTAATAGCTAATAGAGCTGTAGGATAGAGTCATACCTTTACTTAGAATAGGTACTCTCAATGTACTATAACCTGTAAGTCTTAATGTTTAATGTATACCTTCAATAATATTTCATTTCATGTCTCTACAATATAATAAATTAATTATGCATCAAGTGTTTGGAACATTTGTCATCACTCTAAAGGCAATATCAGGGACATTTTTGAGAGCAAGGTTAAACAAGCTATGAAGCTAAATTCAACGTCTGCTTCTGTGCTCTACGGATACCGACAGAGACTGTCCGACGGATATTTGAACTTGTACCCCCGGATTTTCCGGTATATCTAAGAGTTTTGGACTCGGACATTCAACCAGCCTAGTCCCGGTACTGTCTGCCTGTCCTTTCTCTCTACAATCCGTGTGTAAGATTTCCTGAGAGATATCTTATGATGACTTTGATCCTGATAATGACAATGGAAATGGCATCATTAAAAATTACTCTTGTTTTATGGTACTATTATCTTAATTAATGTTATATTTTTAATAGAGGTCTATATCTCTCGCGTTGTGTTAACAGAGCTATTTGATAGAGAGTTGCTTACAAGAATATATTTATGAGTGGTGTATATGTTACACTGTTAATCTGTTGACTACTATTTTATTTTTACATCCATATACTTCTCTTCTTCTTCAGTGCACACCAAGTGGCTGGTTCAAGGTACATATTCATACTCAAAGTCTGTTTTCTCGCTCCATAAGAGCACTCCTTAGATCAACAAGTTAAACCCTTCACAAAGTCTATGCCTTATCCCTTATCCATACCTTATGTAGCCTATAGCTTGGGAAAAATATGGCTTCTGAGGTGGTTTCCCATTACCTTCCTCAGTTAGGTGGATTGATTATCATTTAATCCTGGAGGAAAATATTTCATGGTGAGGTAGGTCCCCTCTTGCCATCCTCAGCTCCTGCCTTTAGTCGCCTCTTACGTACATGCGGCAGATTGTTTGAGGTTGACCTATTCTGCAGGGGTCCAACCATACCCGAGCACAACACGGGGAATCTATATACTATGTAGGCGTATATATTCCTACTAAGTAAGCTTAAAAGCGTACATATTGTATTTTAAAGAACGGAATTAATATGCTTCTTCTTGAAACTATAAATTCATTTTAACTATTTCTAAAACTTTATATGATATGACAATATTTTTCATAAATAATAACGTAAGGTTACCATATACTAAATAATTCCTAGTATATTACAAAATAGTAAATAATTCCTAGTATATTTCTTATCAATGATTATGTTTAGTGTTTCGTATCCAAAAGATTGGAATGCACTGCTAACCATCAAGTATATATATACATTATATATATATATATATATATATATATATATATATATATATATATATATATATATATATATAGACTGTATTTTTTATAACTGAGACCCCAAATTAGTTTACAATAAACTGGTATGGAGTTAACCGAAGTTCTTGAAATTGACAGTACTTGACCAGCAGCCAATTCTACCAATTCCAGGCAAATTTCGGTTAAATATCTTTAATAACGTGAAAGTTATAGTTTTGCGCATAGGAGTTCGGTTAGATAAGAAATTTCCAGTACAGGATTACGGGCGTGTTACATGCTGCGTAAGAGTATCACTATAACAAAACATAGCAAACACGTCATATAAGATTTCAGCCAATGCCATTTTGAAGATCAATCACTACTTTTCAAAACGACGTAAAATATGTGCTGAAATGTTCATAATTGACAAAGTTATTGAAGTTTTAATGCATGCATTGCATGAAGAGAATAAACGAAGAAGTTATTTTAACTGTGGCGCTAGAGGACGCTGCTGCAGTGGCTGCGGTGATAGCAGTTGTACCCAGACATGCAATGCATGCATTAAAAGTTCAACAACATTGTCAATTAAGAACATATCAGCACGGATTTTACGTCATTTTGAAAAGAAATTATTGCTTTTTAAAGTAGCATTTGCTAAAATTTTATGTGACGTGTTTGCTATTATTTTTATAGTGATAATTTATGCTGAATGTAGCACGCCAGTAATCCTGTACTGGAAATTTCTTATCCTACCCCACTCTTATTCTCATAACTATAGCTTTCACGTTATTAAAGATATTCAGCCGAAATTTGCCTAGATTTGGTAGAATTGGCTGCTGGTCAAGTACTGTAAATTTCAAGAACTTCTGTCGACTCCTTAAGACTATATTATAAAACTAATTTGGGGTATCAGTTATAAAAAACCACTGTATATATACAGTATATATATATATATATACATGCATGTATATATATATATATATATACACACACACACACACACACACACACACACACACACACACACAAGATTCATCAAGTAAGGCTTTTATAAACTTTAGTAAAAAACAAATTACCAAACCTTATTTATTTTATTTTTATTTTGTATTTTAATTTTACCCAACCTCAATGTATTACTTTATCCAAACCTCACTGTAGTGTAAACTATTAAAACTGTCTGCTGAGATGTATTCCAGTTGCCTACCTCAGAGACTATCTCTGAAGAGGTTTCGGATTCGACGCCTCTTACGTCAAGCGCGCTTGCTTTTAAACCATTGGACAGGAATAGGAGAACAGGAATAATGACGTTCACGTCTAAGCCACAGCTCTAGAAGGGAAGGTCATTCATACTTGTTTGTTTAGGCTAAAGTGTTAATTATAATTAGTCGCTAATACATGCATTGAATGGGACGTTAGAATAGGCCTTTTCGTTCTGACAATTTATTTCAGCCCGGTAGAGTGAATTCCTAACGATGTAGTTTAGTGTATGTAGGCCATATTGCAGTTATGGAATATGTCTACTGTATATCCATCCGATATCCTAAAATCTAATAAGATACGAGTTAACTTGCAATTGTCATCATGAATAATTAAATTGTAATCTATTTAACAGATCTATTTCTAAAATATATCCAAATTAACAGATTAAAGAGGTGATGATGCATGATATTAGTTATCACGTAGGCCTAACTAGTTTTTCAGCAACTCGGGTACAACAAGGGCGTACATTGCGGTCATAATTGTCCGGTCATAATTGAATGACCGGACCGATAATGTCGAATATCCAGGTCAATGTCAATGACAATATATAAAGCTAATGTCTGAAATTAAATGTCTGAACTACGATTAGATAGAGTTGGTAAGTATGTAATATGCAACAGGCATGTAGTTAGCAAGTAACAAGCAAGTAATAAGAAATGAGACTTCGAGTGGATAAATAGGAAATAAGCAGCAAGCAAATGCATATAAGTTTTAATGTCAATGATAACATAACAACAATTAAAGTGCTACTGTGATCCATGACAACATCTATCAATATTAAGACAAATCCAAACCAGTGAAAACGAAGATGCAAAACAGGCAACTTTCAAACTCCAGAATATCAGTGGAAAGGTAAAAGGAATAAAGGAAATAAGATTTACATATTATATTGTATGCAGAAAAAGATCTGTTAAAATTTAAAACTTAATTATATTATATTATATTTA
Source organism: Enchytraeus crypticus (assembly GCA_905160935.1). Taxonomy (NCBI): domain Eukaryota; kingdom Metazoa; phylum Annelida; class Clitellata; order Enchytraeida; family Enchytraeidae; genus Enchytraeus; species Enchytraeus crypticus. The sequence goes on along the minus strand of CAJHZI010000231.1, from coordinate 10,326 downwards.
ATACAAGCATGACTGACGTTCGTATTGTAGTTTTAAGTACAAATAAGCGCTACTTCAAGAGTTTATCTTCAACAAATAATCATTATATTTTCTTTCTAATAATTGTTTACAACTGTATAATTGCATTTATAAGATATTGCCTATATTGGTATAGTGTAGATATACTAACTTTGTGCCACTATAGGCCTACATATAATATTAAGCATTACGTGCAGCATATATAGTACATTTCAAATAATCAGTCATTTATCAATATGTAAGCATATTTCCACGATTGCTATAATGACACACAAAAGGTTAATTCTGTTACTCGGTTACACGGAACGCGCGGTTAATTAGCGTTATCGGTTTATAGCCAGTTTTACAATCACATGACCGATGGGCTTCTGAGGCAGTATAAAAGGAGCGCTTCCGCAGTGATTGTCGCACTAGTCATCAGTTAGCTGAGACGTTAACAAGTGGCCGCAAGGCTCTCTTACGGTGGAGGAGGGACTGACCTCGGTCAATCCCTCCTTTGCTTGACTGCTGACCTCGAGGCGTCTCGTCGCTGGTCGGCGGTGCGAGCTTCGGCTCGCTAATTATGGAAATATATAGGTGGGGTCCGCCCGGAGTGGGGTACCCGCTATGAGATACCCTGGGATTTCCTGGTAGGGTACCCGACGTGTTGAACCACCGATCCATCTCGGTGGGGTACTCTGGAGATCGGGATCGTACCGGGGTACTCAGGAGGGAGTCACAGGGTGCCCAGGAGGTGGTCCCAGGGTACCCAGGAGGGGTCCCAGGGTACCCAGGAGGGTCCCAGGGTACCCAGGAGGGAGTCCCAGGGTACCCAGCAAGGGTCCCAGGTTACCCAGGAGGGAGTCCCAGGGAACCCGGTCTATCTTTATATATTGTCTCTTCCAGCGAAGCATCCAAACGGTTGAGCCATTTATAAAAGTAGTTAACCTACACTAAGACTATATATCCATGCAGTGAGATCATCTTTCTAAGTCATAATGAGTACAATTTATTTATCAACTATATTCATCTGTTCTTACTTTTAAGTCTAACTAACCGCCTTTATCGATCAATTCTATCCTTGTTAATACCGTCAAATTTTGAATTTTCTAGTTTCAATATATATTAATAATTGTCAAAGCATGTTCTTACTTACACAGCGGGAAATGTAGAAGTTTAACTTCTCTTACTAATATCTAATAATTAATTGGTATCTACTATAAGCCAAAGATATTACTCTTTGTTTTATTTAATGCAATAAGCAGTAGTCTTTGGCAGTAATCAACTTGGCTACATAGAATTCTGCGTAGATATATTTTTAAAATATATATTCAAATATATTTTCTATATATTTGCTTGGCTATTAACAACCCGTGGAGAAAGTTAGTTCTAGAGGTCCGTGGTTCACGTTAACAAACACCTGTGATTAATCAATCAGCTGATCAGATAATCGAGGTAATATCCATTTATTTTAATCGTTATTTTAATTAACAGCCTAATTTACATGTCGGTCTTAATGATAATTGACATTACATAGAAAGTTACCGCTATCAATGCAATTTTGGAATAATTTACTATTATTTACAGTAATATTAAAGTGTATTGAAGTCAGGTTTAGCAAACATTTGACGAAGCGTAGCATGCTCAAAACGTGTCAATATGTATGTTTATTTTTATGTTTCATACAGCAACTGTTTTAATCAGTTGTCGAGTTAACTACCTGATTGCCAGTATGTCAATATCACGAAAAGAGAAGATCATCAATGCAGCTGAAGAAGTAGCTGATAAGGTTTGTTATTTGATTGTAGCCTATAACTTTAAAAATTCATATCCTTTTTTTAAACTTCTGAAGTTAGGGTAAATATTTACCAATAGCCATCATTTGGATAAATTTTACAAATTTGGTAAATTTATAATTTAATTAGGTGGAATCAGGCAGCCACATAGCAGTTTCTGAGGGATGCTTTGTTAGCTGCTTAATAATTCCTTTTGCTTTATCACTTTACTTATTAAATTTTTAATTATTAAACTTAGTATTTAGAAGGTCTAAATAGTTCAGTGAGTAAGTGCACTAGGTAACAAAAATTGTAACATAAAATTTTTTTTAATGGCTGCATCTGAAGCCTGAGATCAAATTCCCACTTAGGCTGATAAATTAGTAATATCTTGGACGTCATCATGACTGGTGACATGGATAATTGACTAAACTGCCTTATGTTAAAAATATGTTACTAAATATGTCATTACATGTAAAGTTGATAAATATCATCACAGATGATCATTTCACCATAATGTGTGTTGTGATAATTAGAGCATAGCTATCAGTGATTCTAACCCTTATTGCGTTCTGCCAATGTAGTGTAGACCAGTTTTCATTGCTGTAGTCATAAGATCATCTAGCTAAGCTATGACTTAGCTAGATAGGCAATAGGAGATTTTGTTTAAATTTCTGTTTGGCTAGATACATGACATTCACATGTACTACAGAGCTTCCCTTCTTAACTTACTGTTTTAGTTTTTCATTAGTACCTTCTTTCCATGGCTGTTAAAAATACATAAATGATTCAACGTGGTGTAGCACATTGCTGACATTTTCTGTCAGTGCAGATTTAAGAATAACCTTTCAACACCTTGGGTTAAAAAAAGGTAAATCCTGTTTACACGCAGTAACGGTGGTCAACCATCCCAGTACTAATTGAGTCCAATGTTGCTTAACTTTTTTTTTGATACACAAGCTGTACCAATTGCGTGAAAGCCCACCCTTCCAATCCCCTAAAGTTATAGTACACATAACCGAACTCCTACCAAGGTCATCTTTGAAGTTGCATTTGTGACAAGTTGAGTGTTGTATTATGGTTTGGCAAAGGCACAATTTTTTTATTGTAATTGGGGTTTTAGTCCAGGAAGTGTTCTTTAGAGGGCAAGAAGGCAGAAAATGTGAAGGAGTACCTGCACCTTTATTCTGCCATTGAGAGAACGTTATGAAGCAGTGAAGCTAGTTTCCAAACTCTTTCAATATTGCAAATGGCAAACAAAATTCTATGCATACAATACAACATTTCTATGCAATAAATACACCCTTCAGCTGGGTTTAAAATCGTTTTCCTGTTGCTTATATGGCAAGTATTGTCAAACTCGGACAAATGCCATTATGTTGAGTCTTAGTCTTTTAAATTTATATTTCAATTATTATATGTATATATTATATTTTATACTATAATTTAGGTACTGCGCTACGGTAAGAATATTCTTCCCCACATTGCTCGACTGTGTTTGGTCAGCACATTTATAGAAGATGGTGTTCGTATGTGGGTCCAGTGGGATGGACAGCGCGACTACATTGATCAAACTTGGACCTGTGGCTGGTTTGCCGCTGCTGCCTTTGTCTTCTATAACTTTGTTGGTCAGATTGGAGGCTGCATTCTCGTTCTATTTCGCCGCTATGTTGGCATAGCTTGTGCCGTACTGTTTGGTGTAGTAGCGTCTCAGGTAAGGTTTTTGTCTTTCATCACTTATTTGCAAACAGTGCAGCTGAAATGGCTACACTTGAAAAAAAAAGAAATAAGAAGAGTAATGGGAAATTAAACCTTGCCTACCAGTTAAACATGGCACAGATTGAGACGATTAACTACAGATTCATGTTTTAACTGCCTAGACTTCCTAACTATGATTTGAATACAATAAATGTTGTATGGTAATTGGGAAAACATATAGAATTATGATAACTTACCGGCTATAGTTGTATAACATCATGTATTGTTAATCCGCATGATTATATAATGTTAATCCATAATCCAATTATTGTGTAATCCTGGTGTATATCCAAAGTGACTGCCTAAGTAATCCAAAGTCTAGTAAGACGTCTGATATATCCAAAGTCTTCTCAACAAATGAGCTTTAGTCACAGTACTTAGTATAGGCCAACTTACAGAGTGTCCCTGTGTATGTCTGTGTATGTCTGTGTGTCTCTTCTAAAGTGTATATAAACAACGTCCATGATGCTCTGAGGGTCGGTGCGTGGCGGAAGTGGATGGACGGCTTGGTGACAGTGTTGGGGCTGGCCAGTGTGCAGGGACACTGGAGGCTGCAGAATGATGTTGTTGGAGTGTAAGGAAGAGCAATTGAGAGAAAAGATAAGGCTTTAGTTGGGTGATGTTAGATTAAGTTAAACAGTAACTAATAACTACAGTAACTAATGTAACAATACGTGTGTAATCTGTAATAGTAGAATGATAATAAAGATTAGTCGAGTTAGCAAAGTTGGCGAAGTGTGTGACGTGTTATTGATTCTAGGAACAATATGAAATCTATAGCCAATCAATATCAGCCGAAAGCAAGTGACATCTATGTCTTTACGAAGTGGCCGATACCCTGTAACGTCATCGCTTTGTAGTTCCCTAGTTAAATTATATTCACCTCTATTCACCTTTATTCATCTGTATTAATCCATCATAATAGCTCTCTTTTCTTTATCTCGCACATAAAGTTGTGTTATTTAATTTTGTGGTTATAGCAGGGTCTATATAGAAGTATCTTTTTTCAATCTTTATATACATTATATACTCCGCACTTAGTTTCAACTTCGCAGAAGCAGTATATAAGGTAAAATCATGAAAGCCTGGGAAGCGAAATTTTCAATATTTTGTATAATGACATGATCGGGTGATATCGCTGGGGTGCTAGGTAGGAGGGGAGGAAACCTGCTGTTTGTAGCAACAGTTCCTCCTCTAAGCCCATCATTTAAATATCACCCTCATCGACTATATAATTCTGATTACTAAATCTGTAGATTATCTTAACATAAATTCTTTGTTCATAGTATTTATTCCTTATGTATTATTGTTACATTTTGTAATGTTTTAAGTTATAATGACAATTCTCTATAATTACACTTTGTAAATTGTTGTAGACCATTGCGTACAGTATTCTGTGGGATCTTCGGTTCCTTATGAAGTAAGATTTAAGGCTCTGCTTTATATCATATTAATGATTACATTCTATACTAATGGTTAAATAGTTTATCTCAAGTAAACCCTACCTATATACACTAAGACCTACTTACACTTAGTTGTATTTTTTTCTTTTTCATTATCTTTATTAGGTGACTCATGAATATGAAATGTTTCCATTTTCATTTTATCTATTTGCAAGTTTCTAAACCCATTGCGGCTATTTAAGTTACAAAAACCGTCATGAGATAAACTCGTATATTAATTGAGCTATGTAATATTTATGTTTTAATTCTAGTATAACTCTAGCTTGTTATAAATTGTATATATTATATATGTATTATTATACTGTATTAATACTATAATATTATCCTATATTAACGATATATATTTTAGTGTGATTCCAGATCGATTGATATTCGAGATCAATTGATTTATCTTAAATGTATGTGTCAAACACATGCAACAGTTAAAACTGTGTACATGTGTGACAACATTTTACTAATGAATTCTTTCTCATGCAAATATTTATGCACGATATTGCCATGCGGCGGCATTACTTATAGAGTTGCCATGTTTATGACAGAAATCTCGCCCTAGTGGGAGGACTTGGACTGATCCTGGCGGAGACTAAGGCTGAGGGGAGGAGTCTATTCGCAGGTCTGCCATCTGTCGGCGATGCCAACAAGCAGCGCAAGCTACTCCAGCTTGCAGGTCGAATCCTCCTCATCCTCATGTTCCTCAGCGTTGTCAAGTTCGGCTACTCTCCTTTAAGACTTCTGCAGAACATCGTGGGCGCCGCTCTCGTCATCCTCATAGTGATCGGCTACAAGACGAAGCTTGCCTCGCTCATACTGTTTGTCTGGCTGACCGCTCTCAACATGTACGTTAACTCATGGTGGTCAGTGCGCGACGATGAATCTCTGCATGATTACCTCAAGTACGATTTCTTTCAAACGCTCAGCGTGGCAGGAGGGCTGCTGCTGGTCGTTGCTCTCGGTCCGGGTGGATATAGCATGGATGAAAAGAAAAAGAGCTGGTAAAAAGTGCTGGAGATTTGTCATGGGTTGAATATTGCTGTAGTTGTTGCTTTAACTAGTCAGGGTTATATGTGTCGATCAAACAATCGGTCAGTATTATTAAATGTATTAAGAGAATGTCCTCCATTCATATTATTAAAAGTGTATTTAGTTTTTAAATTATCCTTAATTTTAAAATGGTATGAATTTAATCTTCCAATGTATTTTATCTCTTTTTATTGTGATTTTCTAGTCAATTATTTAATGCTTGTTGCTTTAAAACTTTGTATGTCTTTCTAATCATTGACTTCCTTTATACTATATCTTAAATAATTAAAGAATACTGAAATTTCTATACCTGTTATGTCATATATTTTTTAATTTGACTTGCGTGTTACACTGTATTCTTACTTTCAATGGCAAATTTGTACTTTAAATATAGTCTATATTTATAGTCTATTTTTAACTTATTTTAGCAATATGCTTATTTATCTGCCTATAAAAATCTTGGCATTACTTTTGATTTGTTTTTAATCATGTAATATTGCTGTTAGGCTATATTTTAGTGTTGATACAAAGGTACTAACTCTGTGTGTGATAGAATTAAACTAACTTTGTTTTTATCTCTTTTAATGTAATAGCCTATTATATCATCAGTAATATCTGGATAGCGGTTCTTTTTGTAATGCTACTCAGTTTACCTTGTTTTAGCACATTGATGAGCTTTCTTTGCTCTTCAAATATTTAAGAAATATATGCAAAACCATCTAATCTCAATCTGAAAGTGTGTTATATACATGTACATTACATGCTGTCTTTCTAGATTGCCTTTATGTTTACCTTTTATGTTGATATCTTGTGAATCTCAATTAAACTCTGGTTAAGGACTGTTTACAATCATATAATGGATAGTAGTGTACTACAAGTTGAATTTGTTTTGTATTGTTAAGTGTATAAGTGCCTTTCCTGTTACAAAATACATAAATATCAAACTTCTCCTACATGATGATAAATGTTTAACTAACATAACATAACGGCTCACTGAGTCAGGAAGCACAGATGCTTGTTTAAGGCCCATTTCCACCTTCCTCTCCATAGTTATTAGTAACGGTTGCCTTTCGATGGCGCATCAATTGCAGCCGGCGCAGATGTAAGAATAACCTTCCATCACCCTGGGATTTTTTCTCTCCTAAGCTGTCAACACTCGGTCTTCCAAGGTGGTCACCCACAAAGTACTAACCGAAGTCGATATAGTTTAACTTCGATAATTGACGGGCCACGAAACCTAATGCGCTAAATCCTGCCATAATGCTGGAGGGAGAGACTCTCAACAAGTTCATGGAAATATCCTAATAAATATCCTAACTGTTGAATTATTGTTAATATTACTACTATAATTATTTTCTATTATTATTAGTATTAATATTATTGTTACAATAGTTAAAATTATTATCATATCTGTAATTATTATTATTATTACTTAAAGTCTATTTTCGCGTAGTATCTAGTGTTTTCTCAGATTGTAGGGAATCTATGCACATAAACTTATAAAAGAATTTATGAATGCATGATAGAAAATGTTGTGTAGCATGTGCCTGAGGTGCACGTGATGGGAACGGTGTAGGTATAAACACTACACAGCCCAGGGTAGTTGACAAAGTAAATATCCTCAGCACATCATGTTGTTTTTAAACTTATACCAATCCTGTACAGATCTTGTACACAATAAGCAATCAGTCATGGAATGGGAGCCAAAGAAGCTTGCAATGTATTCACACAGATGACTCTTATCTTTGCAGTGACATAGGCTTATTTTGATTTCTGCAAAAGGCACACTAACAATTATGATCTGATATGATGAATCTTGTATATTGAACACTTGTAATAAAATTATGACTGAGTTGCAGAAATTATATTTATTTATGCTAATACTGATCAGTAGTGTAATGTTTTGAAGATTCTAGTTGTAAATAATATAGATACTAATTTTTCCATGCTCTGTTTTGGGATCTGGTTCAGTAGACGTAGTAATTATTGAAGTTTCGATTGTATGATTGTAGTATTTACATATTTCTTGTTTTAATTAAAATGTTTGAAAGATCCTCTTTCTGTGTTAAGACTGTAGTTATTGATTAGAAGTTGTGCCTTGTCCAAGCTTAGGCCTATCATTCAAATGTCATTAACAGAAAACGTAATAAGCTTCATTAGAAAATAATTTACATTTGAAAATAACCGATAGGCAAAAGAAAGGAGATTCAAAAAACGTTAGTATAAAATGAAAAGGATGCACGGATGTGGAATTGAAGACAGAGCTAGATGAAGTAAAGGATGAAGACAATGTGCAGAGGAATTATATGGTAAGGCTGGGCATCCAGTTAATGAGGGTTTTGAGAACGAAACTTATACTGGAAATGGAGGCATGAAGAAAGGAAATGCAACGAGAATAGATGACACTCCAGCGGAATGCTGAAAGGAGAGACTCTCAATAGGTTAATGGTAATATCCTAATTTATAAAAGCCTAGGCGTGCACGTCTCTCTCTCTCTCTCTCTCTCTCTCTCTCTCTCTCTTTTCTGTTGTTTATCTGCCACATTCAAGACAATATGTAGACGTCAAAATAATCACCACTTACGAGCGGACACAGCATGTTTGTCTTCAATCCAAATGCAAGTTTATACCAGGAACGTAGTAGGCCTACCCCTTATTTTTCGTATATTTCATAATGCTTGCAATGTTTCATTGGAATTTTCGTGATCAATAAATGCTTTTTTCTCATAATCACACTTTTTAAGCATTAATTTTCTCAAACTGCATCGTATTACTCATTACATTGCTTCGTATAGATATATAAAGATAACAGGGACTTTAACCACTGCCTGAAACACGGCAATGCTATAGCATTGCCGTGTTTCAGCAGTGGTTATCTTATTATTATTATTATTATTATTATTATTAGTAGTAGTAGTAGTAGTAGTAGTACTATTAGTATTATTATTAGTGATTAGCTGATCTGAGAGTAAAATCTCGGACATTCACTGGACTGGTTATACGGAAAATAGTCTAAATTGCCTAACGGATTAAACATGTGGTATTAAAAAGTGATAGATATCAACATAGTTGATTATTCATTATAATGCGTGTTTACTTTTTTTGGTTAAATTGGGGGGGGGACGCAGGGAAACTGTTCCCCTAGCTCATATTTTCTGAGGTGATTTCTCCCTGCTAGGGGCACATATTAGATAGGCCTACTAGTGCACCTGTAATTAAATGACGGGGGTCCTACAAACTCTGACCTCTCTCCTAGCTCTCAAATCCCACTTTAACCAATGGCTACGGGTACCGATCGACGCACATCTTGATCATGGATAATAACTATGGATAGGAAGGAGGAAGTGAGCCTTAAACAAGCATCTCTGCTTCCTGACCCAGTGTACCGTTATGAAATAATTTGCAGCTGAGTAGACCCCTGCATGTACGGATGCGAAACGTACGTGTGGACATTTTAGGACTTTTTAAAAAGTTTCAACACTAAAGAGAATATGAGAAAAAAGAATATGCTTTAAATGCCAGTGATTAGATATCATTAGGCCTAAAACTGGTAAAGAAAGGCTGCTACAGAATAGTTGATTAATTTCTTGGCACTTAATCCATCGAAGACTGAATTCTTCTTGGTCGGGACACCTCAACAGCTTCTGAAGCTGAATGGGAAAACTCTTTCGTTATCTTCGGGTATTAAAATATCACCTATTCTTCTGTGAGAAATCTCGGTGTTATCCTTGATAAACACCTAACCTTCCACGAACACATTACTAAAACTTCACAAGCATGTTTCTTCCATATCCGTGATCTTCGTCGAATACGTCCAAATTTGTCACGTGAGACAGCTGCTACAATTGGTTCTGCTCTTGTGCAATCGAAGTTGGACTACTGCAATTCCCTGTTTTTAAATCTCCCTGGCTGTGTGATTGATCGGTTGCAATTTGTTCAGAATTCTCTTGCGCGAGCAATTTTTTGTAGTTCCAAGTACTCACATGTTACGCCTATTTTGAAGTCTTTGCACTGGCTAAAGATTAAAGAGCGTATCATTTACAAAACAGCTTCGTGAACCTATAAGTCCATCACCATCCCTGGACAAACTTGTATGTCTCACTTGATTAAAGTGATGCAGCCTGCTATTACTCGGTCTTCTAAGTTAATAACTCTTGTGAGAACTAGCTTACCTTCGCGCTCTCAGCTATCTAATCGTTCTTTCCAGCATGCTGCACCGCAGATCTGGAATTCTCTTCCATACAATCTTCGGAAATCTTCATTCGAAGCACATCAGCCTTTGCTTTCCTATGAGCAGTTTCATAGGCAGTTGAA
>CAJHZI010000230.1:0-191922 GCA_905160935.1 Enchytraeus crypticus | reverse complement strand
CCCTCTGAGATATAGCCTCTCTCTCTCTCTCTCTCTCTCTCTCTCTCTCTCTCTCTCTCTCTCTCTCTCTCTCTCTCTCTCTTCAGTGCACTGCCAAGTAGCAGATTCATGGAATATATTCATATACTCGAATTCTGCTTTCTCGCTCCAAAAGAGCACTCCTTAGATAAACAAGTTAATCCCTTCACAAAGTCTATGCCTTATCCATACCTTATGTAGCCTCTCTCTCTCTCTCTCTCTTAGTGCACTGCCTACTGGCAGGTCCATGGCATATAACGCTTCCACTCTTCTCTGTATTCCGCTTTCCTATTCATTTTCACAAATGAGTGGGTCTTTAAATCATTTAACATTCCTAATCTCGGCCTCCCCCTGCCTCTTTTTCCTTCCAACTGCATGGGACGAATGGAAATATCTCTACAAAATACTAAACATTAAGTATTAAGCTGTTAAAATACGTTAATAGGCGGATCACTAGGTAACATCATCAGCATGCATGCATATGTCCCGGAGTCCCTTATAGAGAGATGAATCTGATTCAAGTTTGAAATTGTTGCTTCTGATAGATCATATATTAATACCATCATTGTTGATCATTTATTTCATTCTTCCATAGGTTTTTAGTTATGCTAAATTAGTAAAAATAGATATATTTATTAATCAATGACCTTTTCTGAGCCGCACCTACACTGGTTTTGAATGCAGAGAGTTTCTGATCTATGGCGGAAACACATAGGCCTGGAATGTTTGTAAATATTGACAGGTTACGAATCAAATCAAATATTATCAAAACTATTTTATTTCAGACACATATACAGGTCCATATAACAGAACAACAGAAACTAAAGTGATTGTGGATGAAACTAAACGAACTCTCAAAACGCAATCTACATGAACAGTCATAAAATAGTATATACTTAGTATTTTGTTTAATACTATAAGAGTTCCAAACCTACTAGCTAAGACTGAGATTGATTATTGATTATTGTTACTTTAAAATACTTTTCATTTTTATGTTAACATATATATTGTGTTATCACGCTTGCTCGTGTCGTATCGATGCCGCATCTGAAAGACATAACGTATAAAATGTTATTGTAAGTGACGACTAAGCAGGAGCTAAGGAAAGCAATTTAAAATAAAATCTGTAAGTACGATAAAAACTTAGAGAAAATTAGCCTTTCTATTGAGATCTTTTTTCGGTTATATTATAAAGTTTTATCGTCAGTGACAATTTGAAACAGCTATGAGAAGAAGTATCTACCATTGACCTATTTTGTTTAATCAGTTGATAACAATATCCACGTTTATTGAAGGTTAAGCAAACACAGAACATTGCGAAGCTTCTTTATGACCCCTTTATTAGCATAATCATATTTATGAAAAGTGCTAGTAGAGTCTGTTTATAAAAGTTTCTTTAAATGTTGTTGTTATTCAATTAGTGGTCAATTAACAGAATTATGAAACAGTAACACTAAGGAACACGTCTCAAATCTGTTCTTGTAGAGAAATTCATACAAAAATAAAAATATATAGGATATAAATACAGTTGAGTTAACACAAACTTATGTCACATGCTTGAAAATTAATGTAAAAAGTCACTCTATTCAGTTGCATGTGTGAAATTTTCTTGGATGAGATATATTAAATCCATACTCTCTAATGTTTTAGTGCTTATATTTAGAGTATGTCAAGAATCAACATCTCGTTTTATCATTAGATTCATCATTAGACTGCATAGATATGGCTGTACCAAGCAAAAGAGACTTTGATGCCCCACAAGGAGCATTCTATCGTTGCATCTCCTTTCCAGTTCGATTTACCGCAATGAACGGGAGGAATGCCATTTTCATCTGCGCAATATTTATCGTTATTATGATCGGTAAGTATTTATTGTAATATGTAAATAATATTTATTTTCTACTGAAAAATAGAAGCTAAAGCCAAGTTTAATGTCAGTTTCCAGCTCGAATAGCATTTCAGTGATGGAGAGATCACTGGATTTGAACTCTGCACTTACCGATCCACAGTCGAACAAGTTGCCAACACCGGCTCAGCTCACCCAACGCAAGTCACTGTACTTTATTGTAGTTATAAGTCTGCAATAGGTACTTTCATTTTTTTTAAAAGTACCTTCTTCAGCTTACATTTTGAGCACTACAGCTTATTTTTCCTAAAATTTCTGTAATTGTTGAAATTTCCAAGTCTTCAAAGTGTGAGGTGTTTGAAATTGACACCTTGGTTTGGTCTTTTTGTTTCAGAGTTTCCTTCCCTTGAGTGTAGATTTTTTAGACTTTTCTTTCTTTCGCTTTCATAATAATGAAGGTTTAATGTCCGTTTCCTCATACAAGGATGATGTCAGGGAAAGTTGCTTACCGGTGTTGTAATGATATGATATGGGGTTTTATCAAGTCGCTGTGTAATTTTAGTTCCTGGTTCTTTAATTAGCCTACTTTATGGTTATAATTTTTTCAGATTTTAGCTGTAAGTTATAGTTTGGTTATGCTGGACGGATTAAGCTCATGATTGATGATGCAAAATTGATTAAGATAAAGACAATGTACTTAAATTATTCTTTTGAATTTTACCTTAATTTTTGTGACCTAATGTTTTGTGGATTAACATTTTATTCTAAGATTGAAAACCTGTAACTCAAAATCTTGCAACAGTAATGGTCTTACATAATCCTTATTCTAAAGTATTTGTATATGTATATGTGTAATTTCAAGCTTTTAAATTTGGTTTTGACAGATTGTCAGCTGCCAAGATGCTGTATTTAACTATTTAGTAGTTAACTATAGTTATTAAATATTTGGTAATGTATTATTGTTAATTTTCTCGATGTTGTTGTAGGTTATATATACACATCATTTGATATGCCATTTCGGTATGTTGGTACTTACTTTTCAATTCTTTACCGTAACATTTATACAATGAATGCCCATTTATTTCTCTTAGCTGTTTATATTAATTAAAATGGCTAAACCGTCTGGTGTAGAAGAAGTGATGGGCTATTTTAAGTGAAGAGAATTATGTTGATAATTAAGACTCCATAATTTCATTATATGTTTAGTGTAGCATTTTGGTATAAATTAGAATTCCTCATCATCCTCATACAATCCTCATATAATCCTCATACAATGAAAAATTTAAAAAAATCCTCATACAATGTTACACGATCTGAATTGGTAGCAACTATTGCTTCTATAAATAAATACAATGGGAAATCACTACTAAATCATTACTTATTTTTACCATTGAGTTACAGGTATGGAACATTTGAAGGAATCGAATGATGTGGATTTACAAAACAAAGAAACTGTCTCTAATTTATTCCTTAGACTTGTTTTGATAAACTCATAATGTTTGTAATAGTATTTAAAATACCTGAAATACCATGCTATGTTATGTACACTTTAAAAATAAATTTCACTTGCTAACAATTTGCCAAACTTTTTAAGATGACTTTGCAGATTGCTAACTTCTAAGCGCTTTGTTTGTATGATTTTTAAAATTAGTAATTGACTCTTCACACCTTAAGGTCTTTATTATAATTAAACTTTTTAAAATAATTGTGCTTGTCATTGTTTGCTTAATCAAGGTTTTCTTCTTCTTCTTCTTCTTCAGTGCGCTGCCAAGTGGCAGGTTCAAGGTACATATTCATACTCAAAGTCTACCTTCTCGCTCCATATGAGCACTCCATAGATCTACAAGTTAATCCCTTCACAAAGTCTATGCCTTATCCATACCTTATGTAGCCTATAATCAAGGTTTTATGATTGATTAAATTGAAGGCATGGTTATTCAGAATTGATTGAAAAATTCTGGATTAATGAAGATTTTGCATCCATTTCCTTACAATGATGCTGCAGACAACATAAAAGCAAAAGCTAAAAAAGTTAATGTTAACGTCAGTTTCCTCATTGGAAACCGATGTCTGACGTGCGAGCCGAAGATTTGAACCTCGCACATACTGATCGGTAGTAGAATATCTTACTGACATCGCCACTGGCTCCAGCCATAAGAATTGTGAACTATAACACTGCTGTGGGCTGTTGAGGAAAACTATTAGATAATAAACTTCTTCTATGATCCTGCCATAGGTTTGTTATACAAGGATGAAGTTGAAGTGAATAATGGTGGTATTTTAAAAAAAGAATTTTTTTATTTTAAACTTACAGAAAAGAGTTACACAGTTTGTCTCTCCCTGACTTCTCTAAACTGGGTGAAGATATATCAGAGCTGACTCTGAAGGTGGATGATCTGAACAGGAGGTTAGTGTTATTTAGTGGATAAGATACTCGACCGCAGATCAGTGGGTGTGGGGTTCAAATTCTGTGCTTGCCCATCACTGACATCGCTTTCGAATGAGGAAACTGACGATAACCGTAGCTTTACCACTTACGAGTTTCTTATTTATTATGTTAAACTCCTGTTTGCCATTCAGTTTAGTCTTATTGTGTAAGATATTTATAGTTGGTTAATTTTATTCTGCTGTTATTTGTTATTTATTATGTGTTATAGTTTAGCTTATTTTGTTTTTATTGTTTTTAAGGTAATATTCTGACTGAAAACTATATAGTTGTGTATGGACTCTTAACTTTCTGTTGAAATCACTGCTTAGAAGTACCAATTACTGTAAATTATATCAAAGAAACAGATACTTAGTAAAGTCAGAAATAATGATATTTAATGTGAAAGTTGAAAGTTGAACTATTTATAGACATGCAATAAACTTTGCCAAAGTAAAGAAATATTTTTTGAGACTATAAATTGCTTCAGATGTAGAATTTTTAATTTTTTTTACTATAAATTTTTTGATGCTTATTTCTCTAACTTTTAATTAGTTAAAAGAATTATGAAATTATGGAATTACAGCGCAATATCATCAGAAACTGTATTTACTTATACTTGCTTCTTGCTTAGTATGGATGGATAAGGTTTAATTGCATATAATTAGTCCTTTAAAGTTTCAAACTGCACATGTCAAAGAGACGAATAATGCTGGTGCTGTAGAGAAGGACACAGCAGCTCTTTTCTAATGAATGTGTTTTCAGGTGAAAAGTTTTGTAGAATTTAGAAGCTAAATTTTAAAATCCAGCTAAATGGAGTAGTTAACCTTTAGACTACCTTTTTAAAGTTGTTTTGTAAAGAGCATATGCTCCGTGTTGTGTCCGGGTTGTTTGAAGAATTGACCAACCGGTGACTGCACATGTCGTAGAAGGCGACCAAAGCACTAAGATCCATACCAATATCAGAAAGGGCATACGGTTGGTGTTTAGAGCGCCTAGGCTCTAGAAATTGCTACAAAAATTTAAACAAATGGAAAAGTTTCAAATAGGGGACTGGCGAGTGGTGTGTTGTAGGATAGTGAGGATTTGAGACAGTCTCTTTGTATCCCGACCCTGGTTAAACTGGGATTCAAGGGAGGATGATGATGATGTAAAGAGCATATGTATGGTTGCTAAGTTCTGTGAGATATGATAAAGATAAATGGTTTGCAATGTGTTTTGGATGCTGTAGACGAAAGAAGTATCCGGAAGTGAATTTTCTGTCGTATAAGGACAGAAAGCGGATATTGGTATGTTATAATGTGGTATTACTTAGATTTAAGTTTGTTCAGTGAAACGCTCCTTTGAGTGTGGTATGTTCATCAAATACTGTTTCAGAACATGTAAATGTCTTTTGAGTAACATAAGTAAAAAAAGACAAATATTGAACCAAAGTTTACTACCTCAACTGATATTTTGTCATAAAGCTGCAAATGTAAAATTAATTTGTATAAATTAATTTAATTTAAAATTTGTGTACTAATATTATTTGTTTATTTGTGTTACATGTCTCTTCAGTGAGCATACAAGTATTTAATACTAATTAATCAGTGACATTGGCTAATATGGGTTGTATGTCTTTAATATCTTTTATACTCAGAAAGTTAATAAGTTTAGCATTCCTATTTTTAGAGATATGTCGGGATATTGATTTAATGTCTTGCCTTTTGACACACTCTCGCACAATGTCTATTTAGTTTGAAAGAATAATTTTCTAAAATCTTAATTCAATGTTAGTAGAACTAAATATACTGTATAATCTTCCCACCATAGATTTTTTTCATCTTGCCTGACGTTTTTGATCACCGGACTGGCACCGTTTAGGATCTGTTTCTTTCTCTTCATCACATGTTTTTTTTTCAGATCGTTTGGGGTGAATCGATTTGTAGTGACATGTGATGTGGGGACATCCCTGACATCTTCCTTGTATGAGGAAGCGGACATTAAACCTTTATTATTATTATTATCTTACTTGTAGGTAACAGGTGGGGCAGGGTTTGTGGGATCTCACTTGGTCGATAAGCTGATGCTTCAAGGTCACGAGGTCACGGTGCTTGATAATTTCTTCACTGGCCGCAAGAGGAACATAGAGCACTGGATCGGTCACGAGAACTTTGAGCTCATCAACCATGACGTAGTCAATCCGATACTGATTGAAGGTTCTCAATTTTAAATGTATCTACGATTACTAGTCAGTTAACTAGTCAGGTTTATGGTTTATTTATGTAAAAATGTTGAAGTCTCTGCATTTATATTTTACAGGGACCAACTCTGACAAGTTATTAATTTTATTGTGTAAAGTTAGTTCCGGGTATTATATATTGATGTATATTTAAGATGTATTATATAATTTCTTTTAGGATTAGATTTATCATTTAATATAATTTGGTAAACGAGATTTATCTGATAATTTCTTTCAGTAGATAATATTTACCATTGCATTTATTTAAATGTAAATGAAATTTGTAATGTAATTTATTTCAGTAAATGAGATTTATCACTTGGCGTCTCCGGCTTCTCCTCCTAACTATATGTACAACCCAATCAAGACGATCAAGACTAATACATTGGGTACAATCAACATGCTGGGTAAGTGCAACAGATATTCACAGTTTCTATTGTTTTACTTTAAATTTCTATACCAACGTCAGAAAGGGCATTCAGTTGGTGAGCGCCTAGGCTCCAGAAATTGCTACAAAAATTTAAACGAATGGAAAAATCTCAAATAGGGGATTGACTGATGGATGATGTGATGTAGGACAGAGAGGATTTGAGACAGTCTATTCGTATCCCGACCCTAGTTAAACTGGGATTCAAGGGATGATGATGATTATTTTAAATTTCTGATTGGTATTGAGGTGGGAATTGAATATTTAAATTGTTAATTGTCCGTTGCAGTTCGCAGTAAATTTTAGTAATCTCCAGTAGTACATATATTTGATCAAATTTAATTTGTTGATTCTATGGCATAATATTATTAATTGATAGCTAGTGATAACAATAATTAATCAGGTGTATGTCTTTAAAAGTTTATGCAATAAATTGTACTTAGTTTACTTTTGCTCTAAAGATAGTTGGTTTCTAAAATTGTTGTCTGCTATTTAGATGCAATACTGCTAATGCGAGGCGTGTATTATTATATTCTCATTTTAATTGCAGGCTTGGCGAAAAGAGTTCGAGCAAAATTATTGATGGCTTCTACTTCTGAAGTATACGGAGGTTAGTCTATCGCTAGTTTTTAAATTTTCATATCGCTGGTAAATTCGGTTCCGCAGCTGCTACGTCTCTATCCAGGGTCGTTCACACAATGTTTATAACAACGTAAGTTACATCATTTACTAAATAGGAGGAGGAAGTGGAAAAAGATAGAGTTTTTTAAAACGAGGGGGAAGTGGAAAAATTGCGCTCTCAAAGCCAAATGCCGGTCCTTATGACTCCGCATGGCGCATGCGTTGATTGATTGATTGCTGGCTGTACTATCTGAGCTCTAATTGATTGATTGCTGGCTGTGCTATCTGAGCTCTAATTAATTGATTGCTGACTGTACTATCTGAGCTCTAATTGATTGATTGCTGGCTGTGCTATCTGAGCTCTAATTAATTGATTGCTGACTGTACTATCTGAGCTCTAATTGATTGATTGCTGGCTGTACTATCTGAGCTCTAATTGATTGATTGCTAGCTGTACTATCTGAGCTCTAATTGATTGATTGCTGGCTGTGCTATCTGAGCTCTAATTGATTGATTGCTAGCTGTACTATCTGAGCTCAAATTGATTGATTGCTGGCTGTACCTATCTGAGCTCTAATTAATTGATTGCTGGCTGTGCTATCTGAGCTCTAATTGATTGATTGCTGGCTGTGCTATCTGAGCTCTAATTAATTGATTGCTGACTGTACTATCTGAGCTCTAATTGATTGATTGCTGGCTGTACTATCTGAGCTCTTATGGATTGATTGCTGACTACTATCTGAGCTCTAATTAATTGATTATTGGATGGGATGATAGTTGCCCTGATTGATTTATTATCATTTACGTTGTTGTTGTTGTTAGATCCCGAGTTTATTAGCATTTACGTTGTTGTTGTTGTTAGATTCTGAGTTAATTATCATGTACGTTGTTGTTGTTAGACCCTGAGACACACCCACAGAGAGAGACGTACTGGGGTCATGTCAATCCTATAGGACCTCGAGCTTGTTACGACGAGGGTAAGCGCGTGGCGGAGACCATGTGCTACTCCTACATGCAACAGGTTTGAGAGCGCTAACATTCCTACTTCCGAAAATAACTACGAAAATAGCTATGAAAATCTGAAAATTGGCTATGAAAATAACTATGAAAATAGGGATGAAAATAACTATGAAAATCTATGATAATTAGCTATGAAAATAGCTATCCAGCTGAGAACTTAACTACAAACACATAACACTTTGTTTACGCATACGATTCACTAATTTGATAGTTAAAACTGAATTATTGATTATATGTAATATCCCCGATATCGTCCTGTAAATAATTATTTATTAATAATTAATTATTACAGAAATCCACGTAAATTAAACTGTATATAAGATATGTGTATATATTTGTATAAACAGCTTTTTCATGTTAATTTATTTAATATCGGCTTCTTGTGGATGTCGGATAGAAAGCTATCAGGCTGTTTGCTCTATAGAAGATGTTGTTGTTATGCAGGAGAACGTTCCTGTTGCTGTCGCTCGTATATTCAACACGTTTGGACCTCGCATGCACATGAACGATGGCAGAGTGGTCAGCAACTTTATTCTTCAGGCTCTGCAGAATCAACCAATCACGGTAGGCTTTACTTTGTGTTTTGTGTTCTCTGCAGAATCATAAAATCATAGTAGGCTTTACTTTGTTTTATGTTCTCTTCAGATCAACCAATCATGGTAGGGTTTACTTTGTTCTATGCTCTCGTTTGCTTGTGTTTCTTGGACTTATTAATAATTCGTAAACATTAATAATTAAAAATGAATAATAATTAATAACTTTTTAATAATTAGTAAGCAGTGAATATGTCTCGGCAGAGTTTATGAGCTGCTAGATTGTGATTCAATTTTTCCTGCACTTAATTATGTAAGTAGAATATATAATTTGTACTTTGGGTCGTTTAAGTTTAATTTAAGTTTAAGTTTAATTAATTATCAGCAGTTATTATATAGTACAGTGATTGAACGAGAAGATGTAGAAGTCAGTAAAGTTCAAGTAGATGATAGGTGAGGCTGGTTACCTTGCCGTCCAATTATCGACATATATCAAGTCCGTTAAGTTTGAAATAAATTACGAGCCTATGCTTTCTGTTATTAATATCATACAATCGTTAATTTAGTATTATTGTCGATATTTATAGATTTTTTTATATTAAAATTTGTCTAACTCCACGATTGAATATATTATTGTGATTTAATAATCCTGACGTCATTCTTGTATGAGGAAACGGACGTTAAACATTTATTATTGCTATTATTATTGTAATATTATCGAAGAATAGAAATTGAGAGATTGAGTGATATATTTATTGATTGCTTATCTACGAAAATGGAAAGAACCTTAAAAAGCTTTATAATTGATGTGTCAATTGATTTATTGATTGATTGACTAACTGACAGATGGACTGATTGATTAACTGGATGGTTTATTTGCATGTAACAGATCTACGCAGATGGAAAGACCCATAAAAGCCTTAGAATTGATCTATCGATTGATTGATTGACTGACAGAAGGTTTATTTCCATGTAACAGATCTACGGATATGGAAAGAACCCGCTTTAGAATTGATGTGTCGATTGATTTATTGATTGACTGGCAAATAGACTTATTTCTTAACTTAAAGGTTTATTTCATGTAACAGATCTACGGTGACGGGAAGCAGACTCGCTCATTCCAGTACGTCAGTGACTTGGTCGATGGGCTGATGGCTCTCATGAACTCTAACTACACTCAGCCCGTCAACATCGGCAACCCAGAGGAGCACACCATAGAGGAATTCGCTCAGATCATCAAATCTCTCGTAGGTCTGTCAGAGTCCACTGCTGTTGTTGTTGTTGCTGTTGTTGTTCTTGTTGTGTACAGGATATTATTAAATTCCATTTGTAGTTGTTAACCGGGATATATTCAGCAGATGATAAACCTGATTTTAAACTTGCAATTTGATGTCACTATCTTATATTGTTGTATATTTATAAAACGTTTACTTTGTATTATTAGTTTTTCTACTGTAAGAACAGAGAATGCGCCGCAGTACGTGGATGAACTGCGACCAGTTTGAAAAATGTAGAAGTTTAGTCTGAGTTAATAAGTACGGTCTCGATAGTTTCTTAGTTAATATCGAGGCTCTAGGTCTCGATAAAAATCATAATGAAATATCTGGACTCGAGTGTGCATGTGTTTTATCTATCAGAGATAAAATTCTGATTGATTGATTGATTTATTGATTGATTGATTGATTGATTGAGGAGGAAATAGTAAAATCGTTTACAGTTTACAGGACAGCTGTGGAGGATGACCCACGGAGAAGGAAGCCTGATTGATTGATTGATTGATTAATTGATTGATTGATTCAGGAGGAAACAGTAAAATCGTTTACAGGACAGCTATGGAGGATGATCCACGGAGAAGGAAGCCTGATATCACTGTAGCTAAACAAGTACTCGGCTGGGTGCCCCGGGTAGGAAACCATTCTTGAAAATATAAGCGGTGTTTAAGCGGGGAGAGAGTTTATTTTATTTCAAAATCACACGCCACAACAATATTACGTATTAGTTAATTTTAATCTAAAATTACATACGAATTCATATGAGAATAAACATTTCAGTTACAATCAGAAACAGCGATCCTTCAGATGTCTATTAACTCAATGGTCCTACTAGCAGTTCCATCTGTTTGATCTGAAATGGAGGCTACCAAATCAGCGACTAGCGCCATCTAGTTGGTTACATCAATAACACGAGCAAAACGTTATAAGATCATTTTAAACTTGTGCAAAAAAAGAAACAATTAAAAAATATAAACATGTAGAATATAGCGAAAGATAAAGAAATTTAGCTGATACATGTTCTCAAGGTATTCCTTAATTTCCTTAGATAACTATCGGGGAACTGATTGCTGTTGGATGATTAATTGTTTGTGTAATGAACACGCCTTGTTCACAATTTCTATAGTAAGAAGTATATATTTTAGATAGAATGCAGATATTATAGAGCAGTTATTTATAAATAATAAGTGACGAAGGGTTTTTCAAAAGATTTATAATAGATGATATTAGCCGAGGTTATAGGTGGGTATAGCTAGTTTATTACGCAGGGTATTTCCAAAGTGACGCAGCTGCGTCGTAAATTAGCTAAGAGAAGAAGCGCTGTGATTCGATAGAAGCGTTTGACATCGATCGACAGCGATGTATATAAGGAGAAGCTAGATACAGTAGAATCACATTGGGGCCGGGGGCCTACTTGGTTCGTCTGAGTAGGTTCCCAGAAGGGCGGCTCCAATGGGGCTATACGGCGTACAACGTGTAGTACTCATAAAGGATCGAGTCTCAATGATTCTTCCTCTTACTGACTCCCTACGGGATAGGTAAGGGGGCCCCTCAAATTGGCTAGTTTCCCAAGCCGCGAAGGCTAATTTGGAGGCGGGAGAGTTCGGTGTCCCCCTGAGTAGGCCCAGTTAAGAGGCTGGTAGTCCACGGCATTACCTGGGTCGAGTCCGTATCTGCGGTTATTTGCTAAGCGCCTAGGTCGAGTGTGTCTCTGCAGGCAGGAGGCAGGTAGTCCACGGCATTATCCGGGTCGAGTTCGTCTCTGCGGGTATTTGCTAAGCGCCTGGGTCGAGTTTGTCGCTGCAGGTGGGAAGCTAGCGACGGCATTACTTGGATGGAGTTCGTCCCTGCAGGCGGGAGCAGGATTACTAATGACCAGTTAACTATCAAAGAATTTCATAGTGACTACACGAAAGCCATTGTACCACCTTCAGCAACGATGGACGAGAGAAGGAACTACGGGAAGACCAGTATTAAAGGGATGCAGAAGCGGGATTACCAATGACCAGAGTAGACTATCCACGGATTTCACCACATTAAGCGAAAGGCCCACTACACCACTTCAGCAACGATGGACGAGAGAAGGAACTACGGGAAGACCAGTATTAAAAGGATAGGGAAGAATAAGTTTAAAAAGGTATAGGGAAGTTTTATAGGGTAAAGAAGAATAAAGTTCGTCGCAGTTAAACAACCAATCATATATTTATCTACTACAACCAGTTTGAAGACTAGGAAGCAGGGCGGAAAACTAAATCGTAGTCGCCTGAAAGATTGCAGATGCTTCCACACCCGGGTTCGGGTCACCATATCACTTCGCCCCGAGAATCACATTACGGAAGAGAATCTACGAAAGAAGCAAGAGGTCGGCCCTGGAATTAGAGGAAGAAGTTGAGCGAAGATAAGCCATTCGAGATACAGCATCCTCGGTTCCTCCTGAGAAGCGGTACCTGAAATAGATTATTCAACGTAGTAGCTGCTATCCCGAATCGCTGCCGGCCATCCAAAGTAAACCTACAACAACATGACGACGTGGATTGAGTCCCCACTCCCGATTCGGGCTGGGCCGCCAAACCCGATGTCCCGTGTGCTCAGGACCCAATATTGAGGGTGAGAGAGATATGTTCCCCTCGCTGTAACACGGGGGGCCTCGCCGGCCGCGCGCACCCTCTCGTAACCCCGTTCGTTACAGTTTGTGCTGTATGTTCTTTGTGACGTTATATGGAACAGCAGCCTAGCAAATATTATGTCACAGATTTAATATTTAATGAAAGTTTTGAAAAAGTTTGTGCTGCTTGTGTCTGTACTCGATGTTGTCATTGATGACTGTAGCACTCTAATTTTTGTTATTATTATTGTTGTTGTTATTCTGCTGTTTTGTACTTGAAATGACAAATTAGTGAACTACATTTGTAAGAATTATACACCCACTTGAGTTAACTTGTTCGAATGAAAATATTTCACCATCAATGAGACAATTACCTGAGAAGTATTATATTAAAGTTATTATTTTTTATACCAGCAATAAGTAGAATAAATGAATAAATTTTCATTTGCAGGTATCCATGATGAAGGGAATCAACAAGACGGTGGAGTATTTTCGTCATGAACTAAGAAGGAAGAAGCACAGCGAGAGGAACCACTGGCGGCCTGATGGTCTCTAACTCCTCATCTAGCATTTCATCTCTCATTCCATTCGTCGATATTTACTCTGGTCTTAACTGTGGTTTAAATGTGGTTTAACTGTTGTTTAACTTTGTTCAAATGTGGTTTAAATATAGTTTAAATGTGGTTTAACTGTGGTTCAAGTATGGTTTACCTGTTGTTTAACTGTGGTTTACTGTGGTTTAAATGTGGTTTAAATGTGGTTTAACTGTCGTTTAAATGTGGTTTAACTGTCGTTTAAATATGGTTTAACTGTGGTGTAAATGTGGTTTAACTGTGGTTTAACTGTGGTTTAAATGTGGTTAACTGTGGCTTAACTGTAGTTTAACTGTGGTTTAATGTGGTTAACTGTGTTTCAAGTAAATGAAATTATAGTAAATGTGGTTTACTGTAATTTATTAACTTTTTGTAAAAATGACATTTGTGTATTTTTCTTAAGTGTGGTTTGACTGTGGTTTAAATGTGGTTTAACAGCTGTGTTACTATAGTCCTGATTGTGCATGTGGGAGAGTTAAGAGTAAATGTATTATAGCTACTGTAATATCTTAACTTTAAGTAAAAATGACATTTGTAATTTTATCGTAAAATATAAGAATTGTAATAACTATTACTATTTCTTTTGTTCTTAATTACAATCTTTATTTAAGTTTGTGGGATAAATGGTCGGTAAGCACAAACTCTGAAAATATCAAACATCTGGTGTTTCATGAATACATTCTTTGCAATAATTTCAACGGGACTTCGCTACAAAGAGCAAAAATTCTAAAATTGTGGGTTGATTGTAAGATATAAGGTAGTTTATATAAGATTGTAATATATCTGCTGTTTGTGTAATGTCTAATATTCATTCATATCTGATGAAGGTTGTAGCCTAGATAGATTATACCGTTATGGACTTGTTCAACTGTAATTAACTATGATTTGTTTATATACAGCAATAATGTTACTTAGTTTCCTCAATATTCGGCAGCTTTTTCAGTTTTTGTTGCCAAATTAGAAAATGATGTGTGAATAAATCTCGTCTCAAAATCTCGTTAATAAATCTCGTTAGCGCTATCTGTACATGTTATATATCATTTTAGTATTTTTATTTTTTCAGTTTCTCTATTTAACATATTTTACTCTTATATGTTTAATTAATATAAATTATTGTTTAAACCTGTATATAAGACGTGAGATTAATGAGTGCTCATCTTGTACGGATAAAAGTTGTGCCTTTCTTTGTTATAAGAAAAAATAATTATTTAAAAATATTTTTTTTGCCTAAGCAGTAAAGTAGATTTCTAATTATACACTTAAACAGTGAGCTTTAGATTATGATTTTGTGACGAGTGTTCCATTAACCACGGATAATGGAGTATAGTCATGTTCTACTATGCAGTCTTTTGAGTGACAATTGAAAAAACTTTCTTCTTTTCATTTGCTGTAGCTCTTCTGTAATTCCTTCTTGTCCTTACTAGGGTTAAAAATTAAGTCTTATTTATAATAATAACAAAAATTAGAGTGCTACAGTCATCAATGACACCTTCGAGCACTATTGAGACAAAATCAAGCCAGTAAGCAAAAAGATGGTCCAAAAACGGTGCAAATTCCAAAATCCAGATAATCAGCCAAAAGTTGATCTCTGATTGATTGATTTATATATATCTGATTGATTTATATATATATATATATATATATTATATATATAGATATATATATATATATATATATATATATATATATATTATATATATATATATATAATATATATATATATATATATATATATATATATATATAATAGTATTCATATGCAACAAAATTTAGTTGATGATGAATAAATATATCGGGTAAATATTCTGTCTCTACTTGAATAATGCAAATTAGCTATGACAAAACCTTTCTCGTCTGTACTGTATTCTAACTATTGCGTGTTATCCTAAATAATTTTGGTCAAAATATTTATGGGTATTAACATCTGTATACTTTATGAACCTACTGTATTGTGCTCTATTTTATAATTATGATGCAATGTATCCATTTGTCTGCTTGCGTGCAGTGCTTGGAAAATATCCAATTCAGTAACGTGTTATTCTGCCTATTGGGTAATATTAGGATGTCATTTGCTAGTGTGTTCCCACCATACAACATCAGGATCTGATAGTCGTCTCAGTCTACCTATTACGTCCACGTCAGTTAACTTATAATAATAATAATAATAGAAGCTTAACGTCCGTTTCCTCAGGCAAGGATGATGTCAGGGACGTCATTATAGAGAAGTCTTTTTTCAACCTTAACAGCTATTTTAACCGATAAGTAACCATAATGTTAAATAAGTTATATTAATTTACATAATTTATAACTTTTTAGATTATGCGTCTTATTTGCATTACCGTAATAGTTGTACTACTGATTATACCAATGATTTCTATATTAAAAAATAATAATCACCATAATGGTAATAATTAAAAAAAAATCATAATTTTTTATATATTCATGCATTCACTTATATAGAGTATATATATATATATATATATATATATATATATATATATATATATATATATATTTACATGTACTGTATATATACATGCATATATATATATATATATATATATATATATATATATATATATATATATATATATATGCATGTATATATATATATATATACATGTATATAGGCCTATATATATATATATTCCCATGATATGTCCGGGACGCTGTAGAGTAGACCAACCATAAGCTGTATGTGTCTTAAGAGGCGACTGAGCAAGAACCGAGGAAGGCAACGGGAAATCGCCTCAGAAGCTATGCTATTTCCATGCTATAATGCTATAATAGACTACGTAAAAGTATGTATAAGGCATAGCCTTTTGTGAAAAGATGATCTCATGAATCGCTGAGTACATTAGTAAGGAGCTTGAAAGCAGAATGTACCTTGAATCTGTAAGTAGAAGTATGTACATTGGATCTGTCACCTGGAAGAATACTGCAGTGATATAGGCCTATACAATAAATCTACTTTAATTTTTGTATTGTTTCTCTCTCTCTCTCTCTCTTTGCTGTTTGACAAGATGTAGTTATTCCTGTTCTCTGCTATCTCGCTCAGTCCTGAGCACACAGTCGATCAATTAACACAAAGACGTCACATACAGTGAATGTATTACTCATCTTGGAGCAATATCTTATCTGAGATAGTGTACTCTTGTTTCTCCAAATTCTGCTTAGTCGCCTCTTAGCACACGAGCAGTAAACCTTTCGTCTATTTTGTATTGCTTCTGTATGAGAGTTATATATACCGGGAATTGTATCTTGTTTATGCTTGCTTTTTTATGTTTGGTTATGGTAGGTGTTTAATTATGAAATGTTTTAAATCAGGTTGTAATTTGTTTTATGCATACCCCTACAATGGGCTTTCAACAGATCTTCTATGTTCTTTCTAATAAGGTAATTCATTTCTCTCAACATGTGTTTTTTATTTAATTAGGCCCTGCACGTAGAGAACTACAACATTTTATTTATTTAATATTTATCTATAATGTACACTTAGTTATCTTTAGTATCACTGTGAGGAATTTGTGCCTATTTGCGTCAATCGATACGTAACTGCGAGGATACTGGTTCCATCAGTAATATAAGAATTGGGCCCCGTATCGGACTTAACCCTACCAAATTGTTTACTATTTTCATTCTTTTCTAGCATCTGACATTCGTTACATCAAGCTATGCCTCAGTTGTGTGAATTTTACTTTGTTCCTAAAGATTAGTGCTCCTCAAAAAACTGATTGGCGTCATTGATTGTGCCTTAAATACTACGTAGCATAGAGTGGCATTTTCATATTCATTTTTCATTTAGGTTGACACGGTGTGGTGAGTTTTATAATTCATTTTCGATATTTTTCTTGACTTACATTGTAAATTTGCATAAACGTTATTACAAGAACTAAAATGAAATTTTTCTTTCTAGTTCCTAGATTTTAGTCTTTCCGGTCTGTAATTTGATTAGTCATTTGGCTAATGATACCTGAAGTCTATCAATGCTTTGTAACGCTCAGTAGCTGTGGGTGAATGGTTTGAGTATGTAGTAGTAATATTCAGAATGCTACTGTCTGAATTCTGTCTATTCTATTCCAATAGATCAGTTCGGTAATTGAAAACATATTTTGTTGTATGGTAACACTGGTTTGTTTATGTTGACATCTGATACATAAATTTACATGTAAATGTAATGGGTCTATATTATAACTTCGTTATAATGCATGCATACCGTTATAATGGGTGAAAGAGTTAAACTATAAGTGTTAAGTTATTCTTTAATTAATATACGTATAGTAGGTTGTAAAGTAAATAACATTTCTAAAGAAAACTTGTATTAGAAATTTTATGAGGAACTAGTACATTTCAATAATATTCTATGCGTGTTTACTTTTTCTAGTCCACTGTTTATATTTGGTGTCCACGATGTTCTATTTATGGCTATTACCAAAAAGATCTATTCCCACGGACCTCCATCTACATGTGTTACATTAGTTATAACTAGTAACAAAGGTAACACTGAATTTGGTGGCAAGTCCACACTAGCTGCGCCAACCTGACTCCCGTACAACTATTCGACATCCTCCATTTCCCCGGATGTAATGACTGCCATTAGCTCGCGCTGTCTTCTTGCAGCAACAAGAATTGTTCTGACCTTTGATATCTTATTTATTATCAGGGGTTGCTGCAATGGAGAAATCGTGATTGCGACTACGGATTCCAAAATGTGTGGACCCGCTTATTCGGAACCTTGTAGATTTTTAGGTGTAATCTCAAATCTTTAGCATGAAAAATGTCACGGCATAATAAAAGATGTATTAACTGCAGACGATTTGATGGTGCATCGAATTTTCGAAACATTTTTAGTCAAGACTTAAACCAAAGGTCGCTCACCTTGACTTTTTTTTACTTTTATAGCTATCTGAGCTATATATAGTAATAGTTATATTAGTAATAATAGTTATATAGCAAGTTATATAATTAACACAATAATTATAAACAGTGTTGCTACATGCCGCATACAGAATCTATACATATATACCAGTCCAATCGGATCGCGAAAATAGCAAGAAATGAGCGAAATCTTCAAAAGTAACTGCTCAACACTTCAATTTGTTATATATCACGAATCTAACAGTACGCACCCACCTCCATAACACTAAATAACAAAACTCTAACCACCCACCTCCATAACACTATAAAACAAAACTCTACCCACCCACCAACGTGCGTTATATAATACGTGAATGACCACATAGAATCCAACTTAAAGACATATTTTTCTCAAGCTATAGTTGCATGTCGTCGTTGTTGTTGTTATTGTTGTCATGTTGTTGTTGTTGTTTAATTTCCCCCGGGATTGAATGGTAATTAGGCTAATCCATCTAACTGGGGAAGGCAACGGGAAACCACCTCAGAAGCCACACTTTTCCCAAGCTGTCGGCTACATAAGGTATGGATAAGGCATAGACATTGAGAAGGGATTAACTTGTTGATCAATGGAGTGCTCTGTATGGAGCGTGGAAGCAGACTCCTGAGTGTGAATATGTACCTCGGACATGCCACTTGCAGAATAATAGACAGATAGATAGATAGATAGATAGATAGATAGATAGATAGATAGACAGAGAGAGAGATACTCTAATGTCTATTGGACAGATATTGAGTTGTAGTCGACATTGAAGAATAAGGGAGTCTGAAAATTGGCAGAAACTGTACTTAAATAGTCTATTGCTCGACGCAACATCTGAGACAATTGTGGTCACTATACAGTGTGTGACTATAGGGAAGACAACTGTGGTCAATATATGAAGCATTGGTTTGAGGATCGGTTAATAAAACAACAGACTGTCGGAGTTCTGATAAATCAATTCCGGAAGATTCTATATGTTAAGATAGAATAAAGCCAAGATAGAATAACTTGCTTGTCTAGACATTGAAATTATATTCAAGCTTGTCCACGAGTACATGTACATCGCGTTCGAGATTTGCAACATCAGACAACTCGAGATCTCTAGCAATCAAATTAATTTAAATGATTGGACCAGTCATTAGTGACAGTGGCAGACTGTACATGTAGGCGTTAATTACATTGACCTTTATTGATTAAGTCTGCAGACAGTTGGTTACCTTTAGTGACCATGAGAAAAAACCGGGCTGTAATTACTACAATTACTGTCTGAGTATATAAGCAAAGGTTCACCGCAATTCGGTGAGACAGTCCACGTTGGGTTATCTCCACGTCTGTATGGCGCCGTACAGACAGAGATCTGAGTGTCTTTCAGGCTTCGGCACTGACTGGTCTCGCTATAGATCTCATTGGCCGCAGTTGCGGAGGTCTGGCCCTGCGGGATCAGCTGCGGTTGAATTTTGGCCGCAGCGAAGGAAAAGAGGCTGTGGCGGCGTTATCTGGAATCTATCTTCGTGAGTAATTATTTTTGTATAGAGTAATGATATTAGCAGAATAATTAGAATAATAGCAATAAAATAATTATAACTTCATTACTATTATTGTCATCATTAATTATTAATATTTTTCTAGGGTTCGGACACTACACGGGAACAACATTTTTATCCTGTTGTAAGATGTATACATTACCAGTCTGGGCTTTTTGTGTAGATTTTCCACCGGGCCATTGCACCGGAGGTTTGACGCCCGGGGCTGCAGCACGGACTCCTGGCCGCAGCGACGAAGAAGAGGCTGCGGCAGCGTGTCTTCTACGCTCTCTTGGTAACTATTAAACATAAATTGTCTGCTTTAGTAACCATAAAATATCAACCTTGACGATGGTTCCTGAAATGTGGAAGCCATTAATTAGCTGCACACCTATTTAATGCAATAATTTTTATGTTCAGGTTTTAATGCTGCAGTGCAGATCTCCACCCCGGAGTCAGACACAGTGGTGACGTTGCCGCAGAGACGGAGAAGAGGTTGCAGCAACGTTATCCGGTGGACTCTCTCTGGGTTAGTAATTCATTTTAGCGTATTTTATTCAATCTCAGATTCAGTTGACTATATTGCACATACTGCACTACTATGCTGCGTTCGGATTCTACAGTAAAAGCTGGTAAAGCTAAGGTTAACGTCAGTTTCTTCACTCAAAAGCGATGTCAGTGACGGGCGAGCCCAGGATTTGAACCCCGCACATACTGATCCGCGGTCGAGTGTTTTACCGACTCCGCCATTGGCTCTAGCCACGTAATAGGTTTCCTATTGGAATCTGTTACATAGTGTAGATTAGACGGAAAAAGTATTCTAATAAATGTGCATTGTTTCTGCTTGCTTAGGATGAAGAAAGAAGATGGTCAGATGTCACACGGTAGCAGCACCAGTCAGGAGCACACCAGTCAGGAGCACACCAGTCAGGAGCATCAGGATAACCAAGCAGACCTTTCTGCGTGGTCGTAGGTTGTATTTGCATGGTATAGATTTTGTTGCATGTTAGTCGCTAAATGTTGTTGTCGAATTTTGTTGTCGTATTTTGTTGTCATATTGTTATTGATTGACTGACTAATGTTCTTGTATTTTTATCTATTTACTCTCAACAAAGAAGAAGCCTCTCAGCAAAGAAGAAACCTCTCTGGAAAGTAGTGGCTCACATTGATTGACGGACTATTTAACTCGTTTTGATTGTCTAATCGCTCGCAGCAAAGATGTAAGAAGACTCTGTGGAAATTAAGCGTTAGGCTACGTGTTCCTGGTAAGAGAATTTCTACTAGTTATTCGTTGAATATCATTGATTGACTGACTATCTAACTTGTGTTGTCTATTTACTCGCAGCAAAGAAGAAGCCTCTACGGAAAGTAAGTGTTAGGTGCTCGCACCTCAGTCTCTATTCTATAGTGGCTCATATTGATTGACTGGCTATTTAACTTGTACACTGTCTGTTTTCTCGCAGCTCTCAGGAGGGGGGTTGAGGGTGGTGCTGATTTAGATTCTATGTAATCAGTTTCCTATATTGTTGCTCTTTGCTTAGGATGAAGAAAGAAAAAAGAGCCGCACCAGTCGGGAGCAGCACCAGTCAGGAGCATCAGGGCGATCACGCAGACCTTTCTGCGTGGTCGTATTTGCATGGTTTAGGTTTTGTTGCATGTTACTCAATAAGTTTTGTTATCGTGTTTGCTATTGACTGACTAACTAATTTGTATTTTGTTCTATTTTCTCGCAGCTCAGAGCATCTACTCTATAGTGGCTCATATTGATTGACTGACTATTTAACTTGTTTTGATTGTCTAGTTACTCGCAGCAAAGAAAGGCCTCTCAAAAATGAAGAAACCTCTATGGAAAGATGTAGGTGCTTACAGAAGGCGAGTTTCTATTAATATTACCATTGACTAATTTGTATTTTGTTCTATTTTCTCGCAGCTCAGAGCCTCTATTCTACATGTATAGTGGCTTATATTGATTGACTGATAATTATTTAACTTGTACATTGTCTGTTTTTCGCAGCTTTCCGGAGGTCCGGGTTGTGGTGGGTTTGGGGTTTTGGGGGAAGGGGGAGGGGGGTTAGACATTGGAGGGATCTGGTCCAGCATTGTAGGGACGCCTTATTGCTTGATTCGATTTCTTAGATGTCGCAGGCATGGGCGGCATAGTGGTTTTAGGAGGATGGGGAGCACCCTGCTGAGGTTGGGCTACCGGTAGCCCTCCTGCACCAAGGGTACCCCATCCTTCCCACGAGTGTTGTCTCTGCGTGTGGTGACGGCTGAGGCACCACCTCCTCGTGCTCGTCGCTGGGCGCTCCTGCATCCTCGAGTCGTCAGAGTGGCAGCACTGGCACCTCTGAACTCGGGATGTGGGGCGGCGAAGAGTGCCTCTCTAAAAACTGGTTTATACTGTACGTATATGATCATTTAAAAAATTAAATAGGCCTGTTTTGAATTTCTTTGCAATATTTTCAATATTTTTTTGTAGATTGAAAGTCATTATAATATACTTGTATATTCAAAATCCTTATTCAAGACCTTCATACTAGCGCATTAAGCTGCAGCTAAAGTGCTCCGTAGGTGCGACTCTCTATGCTTCTGACTTGTTGATTTTCAGTTCATATTGATTTTCAGTTCATTATATATTGATTTGGTTCCCTTGTGTTCAATGTTGTCGTGGATAAAAAGCACTAATAATAACACACATTACAGTGAAATGATCAACTACGTTGATATCTATCACTTTTAATACCACATGTTAAATCCGTTAGGCAATTTAGACCATTTTCCGTATAACCAGTCCAATGAATGTCCGAGCTTTTATTCTCAGATTAGCGCGGGTGGGATTCGAACCCACAAGGGTTCAATTCACCTTAAGATCTGTCATTTAATAACTGTTTGACTATGGAGTTGAGGCATTAATTTAAATAAACTTGAATGCACATGAAAAAGGCATGCAAATGAAAAAATGGAGTATAACGAGATGTCCAATAATATATAAAGCGGCATAAAGTTTGAAGTATGTAATTTGAGGTACTCTATATCATCGATGATAATCACTTTTAATTTAACTTTAATCTAAAAATGTCGAGATTTAAAGATATCCCTGTTTCAAAATGGCGACTAATAAGGATAAACAAACTAAAGTAAGATCGAAATCTATTTAAAAATCTTTTTTTGCGTAACTTCTTTTAAATGGTTGCAACATGAAGATAGTTAATCATTTAGCGCTAAATTTCATGTTGATTGATGTTGCCTATTGATTTTAAGTAATGTTGCATTTATGCTTGTCTTTAGAACAGCTGTTTAAGTTTGGTTAAGGCCACGTCAGGTTACCTTTTTCAATTTTCGTCATATTTTTGTACAAAATTTACTTTCTATGCATCATTGTTAAGTAATTTAATTGCAGCTTATAATGAACATTGTAATGAATTTGGTATCATGGCTGTGTATTCTGTTAAATATTTCTGTAATATAACTTTAGAAATTTTTTGATATTTCCGTAACGTATGTGTTAGCTTCGTCGCTCTTTATCAGAATAAGGCCAGTGGTGTTTATCGTGGTAGGCATAAAAATCTTAGTCATCTTATAGTTCATCTTTAGTAGAGAAAATTAATCAATATATAAAGAGTCAGAGATAATAAAAATTTTAATTTATCGGTGTTATTTAATTTAGGTTGACGAGAAGCCTATTAAGGTTGATAAATGGGATGGATCGGCTCTGAAGAATGCCTTAGATGACGAGTCTAAGTTGGTTAGTGTTGTTATTTAATTCTTTTCTTTTCTTTCTAGCCGTTAATTTGAATGGGCAATACCAATCTAATGTTTTCCAGTTTGTAATGCAATTGTTGAATTTGATATTGCCTTCCCAGCTTCAAGAACCTGATATGAAAATACCAATAGCCTTGGTCTGTTGTGAAGCTTGTACAGTGATAGTTCTCTAAATATTGTCGCAGTATGGAATTAAGTTGTTAGACCAGGGTACATTTATATTCACTTGCAACTTCTTTTAAACTTTAAAAAATGTTGCCTTATTTAATTAAATGCTTGCTAACGTACGTATATTGAAAATTTTTAAAATTGCATATGGAATGTCAAGCATGTTTCAGTTAGATTTAAAAATAAGCGTAAATTGATTTTTTGTCAATGTAGAGATTGAAGCGTTGAACTCAGTTTTCAGTCATTATTTAATTTAATTAATATAGCTCTGAATGGGTCGAGATTGTCTAATCATACTTCTCTTGGAAGAATGTGGCATATGTTTACAATTTTTTTCCTTCTTTCATTGAATAATGTAACCTCTCATATGAAATATCCTTATGAAATAAGTTGTCCCGACCATGGTTAAACTGGGATTTAAGGGAAGATGATGAAGCTTGATCGGTAAGTTTTCCAATTAGTAGACCGACGCAGGTTCCCATCACTAACATGCTTTTTTGTGAATAAATTGCCATTAAACTACGTCATATAACCCGCTTGAAGTAGGATAATTTAGAAATGTATAAAAATATTTTTAAAGTGTATATTTAAGCATTTCTTTCTTTTTAACAATGGCTTTTATTAAGCTGTAATGTTTATGTATATTATGTAATTATATAGTAATACTATGCTATAACTTATTGCTGTAACTGTTTGTGATGTGTTTAGGTTATGACGGAGACATTTCAGTACGTGGAGTCTCACTCGCTGACGGATGGCAGGCTTGTTGTCTGCACCGTTGCTGTAGGATTTGCGTTGTTTGCGTTGCTCTGGGACTATCTTCACCCGTTCCCTCAGTCCCGCAATGTTCTTATCATCTGCGTCCTATCATATCCTTTACGAAGACATCTACTGAGGCTCTTGTACTATTTAGAGCTTATGAAACCATCTTTATTACTGTGAATGAGTAGATACAAACATCTACTGATGCTTGTATCTGCTGATACTTGTATCTGCTGATATTTGTATCTACTGATACTTAGTATCTACTGATACTTGTATCTACCATTGTTTGTATCTACTGATACTTGTATCTACTGATACTTGTATCTGCTGATACTTGTATCTACTGATACTTGTATCTGCTGATACTTGTATCTGCTGATACTTGTATCTGCTGATTCTTGTATCTACCGATACTTGTATCTACCGATACTTGTATATACCGATACTTGTATGTACCGATATTTGTATGTATCTACCGATACTTGTATGTATCTACCGATACTTGTATCTACCGTTGCTTGTATCTACCGTTGCTTGTATCTACCGATACTTGTATGTACCGATACTTGTATGTACCGATATTTGTATGTATCTACCGATACTTGTATGTATCTACCGATACTTGTATCTACCGTTGCTTGTATCTACCGTTGCTTGTATCTACCGATACTTGTATGTACCGATACTTGTATGTACCGATATTTGTATGTATCTACCGATACTTGTATGTATCTACCGATACTTGTATCTACCGTTGCTTGTATCTACCGTTGCTCGTATCTACCGTTGCTTGTATCTGCTGATACTTGTATCTACTGATACTTGTATCTACTGATATTTGTATCAGTAATTGATAACTATATCTATTGATAGTTGTATCTGATAGTTGCAATTCTTAAACAAGTAATAAATCTAAAATAACTAATAAAAATAAAACAAAACTATTGACCGAATTCTAGAGCTGCTTGCATAACAGTTGTGCACATTTAATTTCTCTATTTTTTCTTAACACGCTGGCAGCACGTACTTTTTGATGATGATAGTGCTGACGGTGTATGCTACGTACAAGGAGAAGGGTTGCTACATGGTTGCTCTGCAGAAAGACCCGACTGGTCTAGACCCTGATGTCACGTGGACCCTCTCTTCTCGGCTGAAGAGGTCCTCTCTCTCTCTCTCTCTCTCTCTCATTCTTTCCCTCTCTTTCTCTCTCTCTTTATCTCTCTCTCTCTTGCCTCTCTCTCTCTCTCTCTCTTTCACTATCTCACTTGCCCATATCTGTCTCTTTTCTTCGACTTTCTACCTTTGCCTTTCTATCTTGCTCTCTCTATCTATTTGTCTTTCTGCATCTGTTTGTCTGTCTGTCTCTCTCTCTCTTGCTTATCTCTTGTTTCTCTCAGCCGCAGTGTTTATCTGTCTGTCTTTTGTCACGTCTCTCTCTCTCTCTCTCTCTTTCTTTCTTTCTCTCCCCTTATCTCTCTCTCTCTTGCCTGCCTCTCTCTCGCTCTCTCTCTCTCTCTTTCACTATCTCACTTGCCTATCTCTGTCTCTCTTTTCTTTGACTTTCTAACTTTGTCTTTCTAGCTTGTTCTATCTTCTCTCTCTCTCTCTCTTGCTTATCTGTTTCTCTCTCAGCCGCAGTGTTTATCTGCCTGTCTTTGTGTCTCTGTTTCTTAATCCTCCATCACTCTCTCTCTCTCTTGTCTCCTACTTGCTCGCTGCAATAATTTCCTATCTATGGTTATATAGCTCTTTTTGGCAATTTTTTGCAAATATAATTTTCGCTCAAGATTCTAATTCTGTCATGTCGCGTCCAATTTTATTTTCTATTAGGATTCAAAGTGCTTCAAAGAGAAACAGATATTTTGTGGAGTTATGAAGATATGGGTTTAGCTGTATTTTACTGATTAGCAGAAAGTGCCTTAAAGTAGCATGCATAAAAGTTGTTCTAGTGTTAAGTTGTTCTAGTGTTCTTGTTGCTGCAATCTTTTCATAGTCCACGGTAAAGCTAATTTCTTAAATGTTGACTGTTTTCAGATATGACGACATATACGAGCTTTTGATGACTTGCTCTGATCAGTCTGGGACCAGAGAAGCAACGTTCGCTAAGTCTGTCGCTAATTACTTTGATGTGAATGGATATCTGTGTCGCGACAGATTCCAAGCTGACTTCACTAAGCTACACGACAGTCTGCTGAGTGAAAAGAAAGTCAAGTAGTTGAGAGTAAAGCGTCTGACATGTTCGTGTGCAGAAGTTCAATGTAAAGTGTTGCTTAGTCATTCAGAAAGTTTTCTCTTCGTGTATTTCTGTGCGTATCTTGTATTTACGTGCATTGTTTCTCGTAAAATGTACTGTTAAACGGATACCGAGATACATTCGGATGATTTGGTTGTGCTCATTGCTATGTTATACTTGTGTTGTGTACTCTGTCTTTATTTCTTCATTTAGAGAATTTCTTCTCAGTCAGTTAAGAACTGTAGTAATTTATCGATTAATAAGATTCTTTGGATTATGATACGTAGACAAAAAGTTGAAACTACGTGATCGTTGTTTCAAATACCGTAATGTTGTCATGATATTATAAACGTTCACAGAGGCCTTGAGTTCATGATTTTTAACATTGAGCCGTTGAATTGTAAATCAGACTCCTGACTAGATTACTAGGGTTCACAGCATGAAAATCACTGATTTGATCAAATGGAAATAGAATTTAGAATATTAGTTAATTCTTTAGCTTTTACTGCAGTCCTGTTTGCTTAATATAAACACTGATATGACATGCAGATATTATTAATACTTCTCTCTGTACCACTCTGTTTAAATTTTCCTTAAAATTTCTCGTCTGAGTTTATGAGATCGAAGGATTGGTTTATGCAGAGCATTTGCAGGTATAAGCTGAAATAGTGTACAAATATTAGCATGAGGAACATTCGAGTTGTTTTGATGATTTTGTGGCTAAAGTCTTTGATTTATATCAGAATTAACGAGTTAACTATAATTGCTTCCTTAAAGACTCGATGATTATTACAAACGAGCGAAACAGTCAATCGGTAACGAGCGAAACAGTCCATCGGTATCTATAGAGGCATCTGATTGAATCTATTCACACTTGTTTGTTCTATGATATATGAAATGATAATTAGTTGTGAGATATAACAGTAGGCCTGCACTAGGCTATGCGAATTTTTCCGCTCTTCACACTGAAAGCTGATAATAGGTAACTTGCAATAGTTTTGGGCAGATTTAGTCTCTAAGACTAACTACTGGAGTCTCGAATCACTCGAGTTTCGCTGTAAATGCAGCTTTTAAGAGGCAAAGCATTTATTTTTGCCTTCAGTTCAGCTTGGGAATATCGGCTGCGTATCACAGTCGGGTACGAGTATAACAAACGTCTCGGTTGACCTCTGCAATGAACGTTAGAGGTTTCAAACACGCTGTGTTTGAAGTTCGGCCCTGATTCTTAAGTATGATCCTCGGAGTAAAAAAGTGCAAGAAAATCAGTTCACTGCAACGAGACTTCAATTGTAGATTTTAGACGTTGATTTTAATAGTGGCGACATCGTACGAGTACTCGATTAAACTGCATTAAACTCTATTAAAATTGAGCTCGAATAAACTGCAGCAGTTTCAGAAATTAAAAAAATATCACACTTAACCTAAACGCTTCAATTTTGGTAATTTTAGTAAGCTGATTAAATGTCATTTAAATATAGATTTATAACGAGTATTCTGAGAGATAACTCTACCGGGTTTGTTCAGTATTTGTATGCATAGTGATTGTCTCGGTGAATTAGCAAGTTACAAACTTGTAGATACTAGCGAATTGATAGATAATTTTTGATATCTATCATTCGGCAGGAATTGCCTTCAGTATATATTCCTATCGATTGCCATCGGTTCCTCTGTGACAACTGTGATGTATTTATAATTATTTAATGTGCCCTCTTTAATGTGCCCTCTTTAATGTGCCCTCTTTAATGTGCCCTCTTTAATGTAGACCAATATACCCGCTTTACTATAGATCAAATACTCTGATTGGATACATTTATCTAGTGCAGAGTAGCGCTGGCGACCTAGCCTTCAGATTACCGATTGATTTATCAGCTATATGCAGCAATCACACCGGATTAGAATCGTCTCCGCCATTGATATACTGTCCTCCTAAATTCTAGACGGTTTTCTTTGGATTTGTTTTTTAAACCGTTTATGATAAACCGTTATAACTATTTAAAATTTATTAGCCAGACGTCAATCTTTAATTATAATCTATTGGTAATTTCAAGGCTACCAGTATCAATAACGATAGGCCCTGCTTGTTTCAAAAACGCGAAATGTGCTATGCGAACAATGAAAATGTCGACATTATCCGTCTAAGGATAATTCTCAAATTGTAATTTTGTAATTTGTATGCATTATCGACGGCTCGCGGTGCATTTATGGACTGAATTGAATTGCAAGTTTCCACTGCGGTTCATTTTCTCCATTCATTCTCAATGCGTCGACACAATGTGGCTTAAGTTACTCTAATTTGCTGTAAATGTCGATTTCGTTTCGTGCCTGTTCCGCGGTGCATTATCAATCGGTAAGATTCTTGCAGGGAGCTTTGTGAAGGTTTGATTGCTGGCCGACGAATTAGCGATTCCATTGTTCCTTTCACCTGCCGCGGAAACCTCATCGACCGGCACAAAGGCGCCCGAATGAATGGCCGGGCCTAAACCCCGTCAGGGATACAAAGCTCTCCGTTATCGATGTTAGGAAGGCGACTGGATTGGGCGTCCCCGTGTAATTTAGAATCGCTGGTTTTCGTGGTGGAAACACGGGAGTTTACAAGGGTCCGGATAGAGCGATATTTCCGCTTGGGTTGAACGATGGTGAAATGGGTTAGAAGAAATTGTAACCTATGCAACTATTGGCAGGTTAGACTAGTATTCGATTGGAAATTCCGTTAATCAATACATATGATACTTAGTTTTATTTCCGTTCATTCAGCAGAAAACTACTAGAAATACCTGTTCAAGACCAATAGGCAGAGGACACTGCCACATTGCCACTGGCTGCAGCCAATGGCGATGTCGGTCAGTTATTCGATCGCGGATCAGTATGTACGGGGTTCAGATCCTGGGCTCGCTCGTCACTTACATCGCTTTCAAGTTGGGAAACTGACGTTAACATTAGCTTTACTAGCTCAACCACTGTCTGAAGACACTAACCCGGTCTTCATGCTTTTTCACCAAGCACCAAACTAACATTTCCACCCGGGGTCAGTCGAGTGCAACAATAACATCAATGTCTATTTTGTCTCTGTAGGCCTATGTATATATATATATATATATATATATACATGTATGTATATATATATATATATATACATGTATATATATATATATATATACATGTATATATATGTGTATACAGTGGCGGATCCAGGGGGGCCCCCGCCCTTAGGCCAGGCCCGACGATAAAAATGTAAAACTATATTTTCAATGTTTCTATGCAATTTCTAGGTGTAAATATGTTTCAAGGGCGTTAGGGGAGGGGGGTACAAGAGGGAACTAGAACAGTCCGACTACCTAGAATTTTTTCAAATATGGGCCCCACTAGGGGCCCATATAACGGAAAAGGGAACCGCAAAATGTTGACCATTTCACTAGCTCTCAATTTTCACTTTAGCCACTGTATAAGAGAATAAAGGATGTAAATAAAAAATGTGAACTCTCTCCCGGAACAGTGGTGCAAACCGCCTTGGCTGGGATCAAGGGGCTTAAGCGCCCCCCATCTTCCGCCAAAATTAGGTCACTTTTGCAATTGGTCCAGATCCGCTGAGTTTCACCAGAGCCTCGGAGGTGAAAAAAATTAACCTACTTTTTTCCTAAACAAATGTAGGATTTTAGGCATTTTAGGTTGTCCCCTCACTTTAGTACGGGTATGAGGGGGTACGAGGATATACTCACTCTGAGTAGAGAGGAGTATGCTGAAAAATTTTGAGCCCGCCCCACACGGTATTGTTTCTGGTTGCGTCTCGTCCAGAAGAAGGCGTGGCGTAAGCAAAAATGTGTACACTTTCCAAAAATTTTTTTCGGGCCCACACTTAAAAAATTCCTGGAAAAATTCCTGGATCCGCCCCTGTGTGTATATAAAAATGTATATATATAATACTATAATAAACACATCAATGGACTCGCAGACTACAGTGAAATTAAAGAATTATAGAAAACTATAAACAGCTAAACTTAGTAGGAATAGCACATAAATATTTATTTAACACTAAATCAGTGCAGCCCATGAAGATTAGAACAAGAATATTGTTGCAGTGATCTGAGAAATTCCTTGACACTTCGACGCATTGGCATCGCGATGTGAAAAGCTTTATTGCTGTCTGCGTATGATTGCTAAAAGTCTGTACTGAGCAATGAAGCCCTTTCTACCGGGTCTCAAAGTAGATATGGGCTGGTTCTACTCGTCTATTTTAACATAACATAACAACAATTCGAGTGCTATATAAATGACAACATCGAGCACTACTGAGATAAAATTAAGCCGGCGAGCAAAACGAAGATCCAAAATGGTGCAAATTCCAAAATCCAAAAATCAGTCAGAGGAGGTTTACGAGTTGGTCGAAACTCATGGACACTGGATGGAAAAGAGAGATGGAAAAGGTTTAAGCCAATTGTTATGAACGGAAAGATATTTGAAATATTTTGCAATAATTTTAAATGCAATTTTTAAATTAAAATTAATTTAATTTAAATTTGTGTTAAGTATTTTAAAACATTACTTACTACTAATATATTTAAATCTAATCGTACTGCTCTTACAGTAGATAACTATTTAAACGTGCTGAAATTAGTTCCTAATATTCGCATGCTAGACAGAAATCTGCATAAAAAATAAAAAGCCATTGTTTCACAATTTCTAACAAAACAACGAAATTTTTAACATTTAGAAATGCAATAGTTCTTGTTAGTTCTACACAGACAGTTACTTGTTTCACAAAATCATACTATACAGCTTGACGGTTTATCAGTAGGCCTATACATAAACATGTATATTATAATTATAATTAATTATCCTAGGCTATAGCT
The DNA here is from genome assembly GCA_905160935.1 of Enchytraeus crypticus. Classification (NCBI taxonomy): domain Eukaryota; kingdom Metazoa; phylum Annelida; class Clitellata; order Enchytraeida; family Enchytraeidae; genus Enchytraeus; species Enchytraeus crypticus. The sequence goes on along the minus strand of CAJHZI010000230.1, from coordinate 160,147 downwards.
TTGATTTAAAGATAGCCTAAACCTGTTGCAATGGTTCTGAATGAGTTGTGTTAAATTTATTGGTAATAAATTTCTCAGCGTGTTAATGCCTATATATATATATATATATATATATATATATATATATATATATATATATATATATATATATGTATGTATATATATATAATGTATATATATACATGTATATATATAATGTATATATATATATACATGTATATATATATATATATAATGTATATATATATATATATATATATATATACATGTATGTATATATAATGTATATATATATACATGTATAGATATATATATATATATATATATATATATATATATATATATATAAATGAAAATTGTTGTATTTCTAATAAATGTTTACGTGCTAAGAAATTATAATTATTACTACATTAGTACGAAATTTAGATTATTTAGTGAGTGTACTAAATTATCATTAAAGTATTGCTACTATCATTATTATTAAAGTATATACTACTGACTGAGCCGGTGGCTTGTTGGCTATTGTTCGACAGCAGATTAGTTGGTGTAGAGTTCAAATCCAGAGCTCTCCCCGTCGCTAACATGTTATCGAGCAGGAAACTGACGTTAAACTTAGCTATTGCTATATATTTCTCTTAGTGCACTGCATACTGGCAGGTCCATGGTATATAACGCCTCTACTATTCTCCATCTTCCATTTTCCTCTTCACGTCAGTAGACGAGTGGATCTTTAAATCATCTATACATTCCTTTTGATATACCATTATACTTGAGGGATTCTGCTTATGACGAGGTGGGCCCCCTGTGTCTTCCTAAGCTGCTACTAACATTTACTGGGCAGGGGAGTCATTCCCCGAGAAAACAATCATGTTTAACCATTTATTGCTATATATATTTACATTATAATTATTATATATATTACAACATTAGGCTTATAGGCATAAGTTTCAGCTGCCTACAAGCGAAATAATCGTTCCCTCCTAGTCATCATATCCTAGCGTTTATTGAAGGTTTTCAATCAATTGCTAATCAATCAATCAGAGGTTTTACAGTCACTCCGCACGTGGCTTCATAGCAGATTGACTCTAGCACAGGTTCGATGCTTAACTGCGCTAGAGACTACGAGAAACGAGAATTTATCTTAAAGTCTCCAGCATGATAAATTAGTTTTGCCATCGATTGAGTCTGGATGTCGAGCTAAATGTCAGTTTTATTTCAAAATAATTGCATATGCGCTGTCACCACGAAATTGCGCAAATCTTTGTTCGTATTTCATAATTTTGAGACTGGGCTTGTAATTAATAAATTATCTTTGTGACTTCATTATAAGGTCGTGATCCCCAAATAGGATATTCAGCGTATGAGGGCACTTATGATTCTGTGATTCAAGGGGAGTGGTGTGGTTTTCCAACAAGAGATTGTGGTTAAAAAGAAAAATGTTGTGTTTTTAAAAACGATATTGCGGTTTTCAAACAAGAGATACTGATTGTCGAACAAGAGTTTGCGAATTCTATTCTCAGTTGAGACAGTTGCTGATTTGTAATATTTAGAGAATCTTTGTATGCTTCACAATTGAGATCAGTTGTAGTCGAGTTTAATAGTATTATTGCGAGAACCAGTGGCGGAATTGTAAAATGAATGGTGTGGGAACGCATATGACATAAAAAATGTTGGGTGGCGTTCCCAATATTTCTCTTGGAACTTGTGGGAAAGCTAAATGATTATTAAAATGTTTATTCGAGCTGAAACTTGTCAAGCTGAAGCTAACATACAAGTTTAACATGTAAAATATTTAAAATGGATTCAGTCATATATTATATCATGAAGGCTCATTCAAAATTAACTATTTCAACTTTTAATTATAGCATTTTTTTTTTTTAAAGAATATTGTAGCTAGCCTTAAAAATATATTGGTGTGTGATAAACATTATAATTTTCAATATTAATCTGTAATTCAATGGAAAAAGTTACCATTCAGGCATTAAGAATATCTACCTGTAGGCCTACTTATATAATGAGGTCTCTATTAGAGTATGATAGGGTCCCTATTGCAAGGATTCATCAAAGTGTTACACTCCATAATGTCTATTGAAGGATGACATAGGAACCTTTGAGAGATAAAGGCTGGTATGCTGCTAATCAACCACACTAGAAGTAGATAACAATATATGCCAATGTGTAAGAGCAGTGCAGTAAAGCGAAAGTATTGATTTTGTGTCAAATTTTTCTCTTGGCAATTTTCCATAAATGCAATTATAATAGTATTGTGAAACTCATAGCCTAGAATTTGCGGAAAAGTATACAAAAGCTATGCAAACTGTTGATTACTTCGTGTAGCTCTATTTATACGTATATTGTATTACTCTGTACATGTATTGTAAGTAATTATATGCAATTAATTAATAGTAGGCCTAATTGTTTGAACGCATAAAGAAGAAGTCATGAGCACGGTGGCTAAGCCTTGTCATATAAATAAACTTTGAAGAAAATCACGAATCTAGAAAGGGTCGGCTGGAGTATTTCTAAACTAATCTTCAAATCTCAATCGATCGCATGAAAAGTTCAGAACGTTTAAGAGAATGGCACCCATGTTCTCACGCGTTTTCTGACGATTCTAACAATAGATTTTTGCATCGATACTTTCTCAATACTCTCGTTAAAAATTTATCTCTAGAGATCATCTACGGTTTCATGGGCTGCGTTTGAATCGTACAATATAGCTACGAATTTGTTCATTATAAACGTTTGAATTGTTTGCTTAAGCTATAATTATCAGTTCCGAATGACATTTATTTTTATTGGTTCCTTAATCACTATTTTTGTATGTAAGGCTATTTTGATAATGATTCTGTTTAATGTTTAATAATTTAACTCCTTGTTTCTAAATCTAATTTCGAACGCTTCATTAAATTAATGTAATACAATAGATATGTAAGAAAGAGCATTAAGAAGTCTTAACTCATATTGAGTCTCAGAAGCGCTCTTTCTGTTCTTGAGCCACAGTCGAGGGCTGTTCAAAGTATTCTTAGAGTTGGTGCAAATCATATCAGATCAAGGTTACAAAATGAAATAACATTTCGCTCGCTCTCTCTTTCTCTCTCTCTCTCTCTCTCTCTCTTTCTCTTCCTCTCAATATCTCTCCCCTTTTCTCAATCTCTCTCTCTCTCTCTCTCTCTATCTCTATCTATCTATATATATATCTCTCTCTTCCTCTTCTTTCTCTATATATATCTCTCTCTCGCTCTCTCTCTATCTCTCTCTCTCGCTCTCTCTCTATCTCTCGCTCTCTGTCCTATGTTCTGACAGACTACTGGTTCAAGACTAGCTATATATTATCTGGTTTTAGGCTAAATACAAAGCGCTGATTCAAAAAACGTTTATTGCATATGACGGGTCTATTTGAATTAATAATATAGCGAGTGGCTTGAGAATTGTATGACTTTTCATTTAATTTTAATTTTCCTTTTCTTAGCTTCACAGTCTTCCTCTATTATAACACGTACAGTGTACGTGCGGTTTATTCAGCAGTGTCAACTGACATCCAGACTTAATAGAGATAGAAAGCAAAATTGGTTAATCTACCTGTAGACAATGCTAAGGCACGCTAGCCTAAACTATGCTAATTGAAGTGTTAAGCGACTACGCGTAGATACTGCTATAGTATACTAGCTTAAATATGCCAACTGAATTGTCAAGACTTTTCATAACTGCATTACCATCGTTTATTACAGAATCAGTGTTTAATCTAACGGCTTATTCCTTAACACTTATTTCAGCGATATTTTATTTCCAATTGTTGCATGACGTCTTCTTTGTTGAATTTCTAGCTGTACGGATGTCAGTTGACAGGTTTTGCAGTTGCACAATGCAGTAACAGAGCGTTCTGTATGTAGCAAATGAAGTAGAAGCAATACGGTTGTCGGCTTTCTTTCAACACGTCGGCCAGAAACAAACTCGTCTCGCCTCGAGTGGGTTCAAGCCCCATTCAACGAAGCATAGTGCCTAGTGATCCCCAGCTACTCGTGAGAGCCCCTGAATAGACTTGAACGTCTCAAACTGTTACGTTATCAATGCTACAGCGATGCTACGCTAGGCATAATGTTACATGTTGCCGTATTCTCCTTCCTCACGCTCTATGATTTGAAAGCTTTGTCCGTTTTAGTCGTAATTGATTAGTATGTTAATTGAGAATAATTGGCCTCAGATGTCTAATCGCATCATCGTCATATCACATATATGAGTGTATGCTAAAACATTTAAACAGTTTTTTCATGGCTCAGTAGTTGATGAAGGGAATTGTTAAATGTTAGAGTGCGCATCATAAATTGAGCTAAACATCATTACAAAGGGCCATTTAGTTGCGTTCTATCATGTATTAAGTTATGTTTGTAAATTATGATACACTTAGTCTTGAAAGAATACTATCTGAAACGGTCTAACTGAGAAACGAACCTGAGATATTAGGCCTCTTCTTTATCAGACATCTCTGCTGATCAATGACCTGATATGTTAAAACAATCTCTTTCTCTTAGTGCACTGCCTACTGGCAGGTCCATGGTATATAACGCCTCCACTCTTCTCTATTAAATTGAATTGAATTGAATCACGTTAACTTCACTTCTGTAAAATCGTGCACCATGAATACATGGAGATTAAGTAAAAAGGCCACGAAAGCACTAACATGTGCCAAGAACACATAGCATAAGCGTATTATTACTATCTTCCGTTTTCATCTTCCTGTCCAAATATGAGTGGATTTTTATATCATCTAACATTCCAAATCTCGGTCTGCCTCTGCCTCTATTTAAATCTAATATAAACTTGTAATTTGTTGGAAGGTTATTCTTAAATCGGCGCCGGCTATAATTTATGCGCCATCAAAAGGCAACGATTACTAATAACCATGGAGATGAAGGAGGAAATAGGTTTTAAACAAGCATCTGTGCTTCCTGACCCAGTGCGCCGCTAAGAAAATCCAAAGAAATTATAAATTATAATTTTTTAATTTCATTGATCTATGCATCTATTGATATTACCTTGGGTTATACATGTAAATTTTATATATATATATATATATATATATATATATATATATATATATATATATACATTATATTATAATTATAATTACATATATATTAAAATTAAATATATATATATATATATATATATATATATACATATTATATATATACATATATATATGTATATATATAATATATATATATATATATATATATATATATATATATATACTGTATATGTATATACATGTACATGCATAATCATACCTGGAAATTCAGTTAAAGGTCAAGGGTCAGTATATTTGAGGTCATTATTAGGGGTTAATCTTTGACAATGTTTGACCACGAAGCTATTCAAAGATGAGGGCAATCAAACAATGACCACCCAGGTATTAGTACTAAACATACCTTTATGAAATTTTATATGCTTAAATTGTTCTTTTATCTCTACAACTTGATAGCACTGCAATAACTGTTTACTTAGACGTGCCTGATTCAAATCTGCGCCTGTTTGAGAGATCAACTCATCAATAATTATCAAATAGTCGTTGATCAACGGAGGTGTGAAAAGGTCAACGATTATGAGTAAGAACTTGACTAAGATTTTATATTCGCACGATGGAACAATCGCGTCGTTATGATGCATTTTCCTCGTTCTCAGATTGTCAAAGCTAATAAGGAATTGATGTTTAAGTTAATTAACAGTTTGCGTAAACTGAACAATCTTTTTCTGTATTTTGAGTGAGTAGTTTAATTATATTATTATAGAGAAGAGCTGGTAAAGCCAATGTTAACGTCAGTTTCCTCGCTGGAGAGCGATGTTAGTGACGGACGAACCCATGATTTGAACGTCGCATATACTGATTCGCGATCCAGTTTCTTACCGACATCGCCACTGGCTCCTCCAGCCAGAAGAAGATATCTATAAATACGATCTGAACTCCTCTTCTACTTTAAAAATTTCTGCATTGAAATACAATTTGGCTAGTGACGTACTTGATAATAAATGAGGAGAGATGTGAGAAATGTTAATTACAAGTAATTTAATAATTATAATAGAATTATACAATAATGAATATAATATCGCACAATATAGAGGGTACTGCACTTTAGCAGCTTCAAAATTCTAAAATCAAATACTTTAACCTCCGCCTCCGTCTTCAAACCATTTATCGTTAAAATTATAAACTTTTTTGAAGCAATTAATGTGTAGAATACGCCATATTGTGTATGACGTATAATTAGCATTTCTCAAATCTCTCCTCATTTATGATTATGTACAAAACTACAATATGTCTGAGTGCAAGCTCTGTACCCTATATTAAATCCAAGGTTCGTGGAGCGGCTGCGAAAAGGGTTAAGCCACGATGACTTAGCGATGTGGCTGTAATGCGTCTGAAATCCTCAGCAGAAAGTTAAATATTGGCTCTTAACACTTTTCTCTCTCAATAATTCTACGGTACCGGTAGTTTATGTGCAGTTGAAAAAGGAAAGTAGTTTAGATTAATAAATGAAGTGTTTTGGGCTCGAGTGCGATAAAACAATGCCATTCCAGTTGAAGGTAATAATTAGTAGATAACTGGACTCTTAAGCCGTTAGACTAATCGGTCTAACTATATAAACGGGTATAATAATTAGTCTCTTAAGCCGTTAGACTAATTTTTATACCCATATATTTACTATACCCAAATACCTATACTTTCTATATATACTTGTAATACTTATATATTCTTGTGATAAGAGATCGAACTAGCAATGCAAGTTCTTTCTCTTTCTCTCTCTCTCTCTCTCTCCCTCTCTATCTCTTTCTACCTATCTCTCGCTATCTCTCTGTCTATCTCTTTCTTGTAGTACTGTACAAAATACTAGTGGAAATGACCTTAATCCAGCTTATTATTACGGATTTCCTCATATGCACTAAGGAGCACTCCATCGATCAAGACGCTGACACTATCAGATAAGCTAACCCAGTGTTAGGAATAATTTAGTTTGTAGCTTGTTTTCTGAATTAGTTTCCATTCGCCTGATTTCAGAATTTGTCGCTTCTTACTACGCAGTGTTTGAACGCCATAGTACCTCTATACCGATTTATATTAAACTTTGTATGAGTTAATTATGTTGCATAATTTACATGTATACATGTCAATGATTTTGGATATTATAAAATGATATTTTAAAATAGATCATACAATGAAATCACATATATCATTTTATTGTAAGGTTGAACCATCAACAAAACAAACATTTACAGTTATTTTGTCTTCAACGCTTTAATAACAATTATATTGTATCAGATAATCCCTACAAATTTTAAACATTTTAAACGTTTAAATCTCTCTCTCTCTCTCTCTCTCATTCGTAATCATTTTGCCCTTTATCTGAATGTCATGTCCCAGAACTGATATGATCTATACCTGTCCGCTAATCCTTTGACTTCATTCTGATATTATATGACACTGCAAGTTAGGGTGTCCAGAGCTTGACTGTTGTAGCTTATATATAATCTTTAATTTTTAACCTCAGTATTTTATATTTTATACCAACTATTAAGTAAGTCTATCCTTTAAAACGATTGTAAGTATTGACCGCTTAGTTTTTATTATCAGGGTGTGAGAAAGGGTTAAGTTACTGTTTGCTCAAGCTTCTGGAATTCTACAATTCATTGTATTAAGCTTTGAGAGTACGGCGCTCTTACTTACACCTGGATAATTTCTATACAATCGACACATTCAAAATACATCATCGTAATTTATAAGACAACAAAGTAAATCTAAAACAAGAAGCTTTTAATCTCAACAATTTTCACAACTCTTAAGTTTACTAAAAACTATCCTATAATTCAGCCATGTTTGAAGGATTTAGTTTATAGTTTAGGAAGTGTAAGAAACTTTAAACATTGTCTAGATTGACTGTCTTTTCAAGGTCTCTATCAACTTAATTTTTTATGACATAAATATTCTAGAACTAGAAAAGTCTTTTACGTGACCTTGCATATGGCTATATGCCACTGATTTATCGATGGGGCTCATTTATTAAAATCATCGCAAGTATTTTTAAATCACCCATTTAATCTGCCATTATCGGATTTTCATTATCCGATGTAAATAATGTACAAACCTAAAACCATTGAAGCATCTCGTAAAATTAATTAGAATTTTTAATTTAGTAACACATAAGTTATACAATGGGATACTGGGGACGATAGTTTTTCAATTGGCAGAGAGGTTAAATTTGTAAATCTGAATATTTGGTTGGAACGTTAAGTCACATCAAAGAATTAAGTTAAAATTAATAAACAAATTCATGTATTTTATTAGTATCGCTAAGATATATAGATTCTAATTTACACAATGATAGAAAAACTTGACTGTAATGTCAATACGCTAACTTTACTTTCAGGAAGCCAAGTAACTTATTGCAAGTATTAAACACCAACCTGCCTGTAGAGGAATGCAATTGAAAACTATCCAAGGCCTAGATAGTTTCTAAGCTCTTGTTCATAAGGTATGCAAATGTTAGTTTAAAGATTGGAGTCAATTCTCTCTGATCGATAAATTTCTCGTCGTTGTGTGCCGCAGCTGACTTTTATTAGAAATACGCGTTTTGAGCCTATCATTCCGCATTAACGCCGCTGGTTGGAGCCATTGGCAATGTCGGTAAGATACTCGACCGCGGATCAGTATGGTGCGGGGTTCAAATCTTGGCTCACCCGTGACTGACATCGCGTTCGAGTGAGGAAACTAATTGTAAACATTAGGTTTACCTTCCAGCTTCGCTTTTTGCGTTTACCCTTGTAATAGATAGTCTAAATAGAAACTACATCTATATTTTGTTCTACTTATTAATATCTGTATATTTATATTATAAGTTTAAAAAAGGAAGTTTTGAGTCTCCGTCAATTTTTACTTCTAAATTCGTTAATTTACTGTCAACGTTGATATAGTAACTTTAAATTGCTTTAAATATCATTAAATGTTGGTTAATTATCATTGAAGTTAAAAAGATTATTGCATTTCATTATATTATGTCGTAACTCAAAACGCAAAGGTTAGTTAAGATTCACATGCAATGTTAAATAATATTATTAATATTGTTATTAATAAAGATTTTCATAAACTGTAGATTATAAAAATTAAGTAAACGATTAGCTTTAAAAAATTTATATTAATAATATTAATTAAATTAGAAAATTTATATTAATATAAATTCTGGGAAATAGAACCGATTTAAAAGCTTATCAATTCAATATCCAAGCTAATCTTAGACTTTTTCCTCACCGATAGACAGGTCCTTCCTTCATGGGCTTTACTATTAACAGTGAAGCTAAAGTTTGGTTTATCAGTATCTAGTTTTTAATTCTAGCACTCATTTTCATTAAAATAAATTGATTCATATCTAGTTACATAAATGTTTTAAATATCCGAATAATAAACAAATTAAAGCAAAAGCTTTAATTTTATTGAAGTGTAAATTGTTTAGATTTTTCTTCGATTTCTGTTAGATTCGGTGGCAAGAAGACACTTAGATAGGCCTCTTATAGAGCAAAACAATCTGCCAAAATATGCACTTACATGTATATGGTTTAACAGAGATTTTAACATATTCAGTTCTCATCAGATAACAGTTTCACTAAGCAATGACTGCTACATTATTATCTTAGCAAAAGTCAAGCAAATACAAGTGAAAATTTGGAAAACTATCTCGGTGTCTAGCTATCATGAGGAAGGCCTAGCACTATGTGATTCTATGGAGGCTAAAACAAAACTGCACAATGCGATATCAGTATAGTTCAGTTTCTTAATCTTTGACATTTCTTTCGATTTAATGAACCAGCACAAATTTCATATGAATTTATACTCTGACCCCCAGTAGTCGAAATATGCAACATTTTACTCTCCTGATTTTCGGTTTGACTTAACCTACGGTAAGTAAACTAACTAGGCCTATTCATGAAAATAACGTAATTTAATTCTTTAAACGCTAGTTTAATCCAGCTCAATGTCTAGCTGTTAGTTAAGAAGCAAAAACCGAAAGGTCAACAACCTCTAGCACTATATGTGAGCTTGTTACTAGTTCACTACGCCCATGGATCACCAATCCGAGGTTACGGATAGCAAATCAACGGAATAAGCTCCAAGATGATATAGATGTCGCTATCAATTATTAAATTTATCTCTAATCAAAACTATTTAGTGAGTTTCGTCAACAAAACCTGGCCTGTTACGGTTTGACCTGAGAGTCTCTCTTCGTTTATCTATCCGAACCCTGACCTTGGACCTGCGACCCTCCGTTTTGTGGATAAAGATCATAATTATGATTCGTATGATTTCTCTCCCAACCCGACCCATTCTGTAGATTCAGCATATTGTGATGTGAATTCTTAGCCGCTGGGAAAGTTCCCATTAGTGAAAACCTGTCTGGGGAATTCCTTTCCGAAGGATCCGGTTTAGCTGTTCTTCCTAGCGGACTGTCCGGCTGCTTGTCGTACCTGGAATAGGCTGGAGTAGAGATTTCCGTGCTACCCAGTTTCGTAGGAAGATCATAAGGAGGGATCGCGTAGGGATAATTTGAATGTATGTTGGAATTCATGTAGGGATTTGGGATGGAATGACTATTCTGATCTAATCCAGTGGAGAACCCATATCCGTACTGTGCCGGATTGGGAATACCGAAGTGACTTCCGATCAAGGACTGCCCGGATGTGGATCTATACTGAGCGGAATCCACTCCCGGAGTCATCATATATCTGTTGTAGCCGAATAAGTCCCTTCCGTCGTGCATCCGAAGCGGTGAAACCCCCAATTGGTTTATTCCAGGAATTGGGAAACGATCCTTACGCACTGGAAGGGTTTTTGATTTACGGCGGGGCCTGTATTTGTAGTTGGGATGCTCCTTGAGGTGGTTTGCCCTCAGCCTCTTCGCCTCGTCGATGAACGGTCTCTTGTCAGCCTCGCTCAGCATCTTCCAGTCGGCCCCCAGACGTTTTGAAATCTCGGAATTGTGCATTTTTGGATTTTCCTGCGCCATTTTTCTCCTCTGACCACGAGACCAGACCATAAAGGCATTCATCGGGCGCTTGATGCGGTCAGCCTGCTTCACTTTAGCTCCCGGCTGCCCATTTGATATAGACCCCCGGATTCCCGTACTACTTCCCCGCACCGCACCAGGGGCTTCCCTGCACGAGGGGGTCCCATTGAGCGACTGAGGGGGCCCCGGGGGCTGCAGATGTGTGGCAGATGAAGTGAAAGATCTGTAGAAAGGGACCTGGTCTTGGCACCCGGGGATACTCCCCCCAGCCTGCTGTCCTATGAGGGGTCTTTGAAACCCGTTTTGCGGAGATCCGGGTCTCAGACCCCTGTTAAATACCAACCCATTTCTGATGATCATGTCCTCACCGGTGGGTAGTCTAAGACTCGAGGTCGTGTACTCCTCTGAACATAGGCCGCCGTTCAAGTATGAATTCTGCAACCACATTTTGAGAATCTTTTCTATTTAGAATTTTGCTCGATTGAGCAATTGTAGTCTGTTCTGAATTAATGTAGTTTAGCTTCAATTCCGAATGTAATTGTCCGTTTCAATCTTTATATTGTTTTACAGTCAACGCAAGAGAATAGACGAGTATTTTAGTATAATACGCTGTGAGGTTCTAAAGTTACGAGATTGGTTATTCAGTGTCAAATAATAATACTTTCCAAACTATTTAAGGATCTCTTATTAAATCCAGTGTTTAATTTAATGTTGAATTTTCTAATCAATCATTAAATTAATTAATCAATTGCTATAATCATTTAATTAATAATTTCATCAATTTTTACAATCATTTAATTAATAATCAATCAATTCAGCCTGTCGAATGATCAAACCCACTCATGAACTAATCTTCTAACTGACCAGATAATCAATCAATCATTCTTCAATCAATGATCTGGGTAGTCAATCAGCCAATCAATCAATGATTTATTCATCAAATCAATGAAATAATTAATCAAATTTAATCAATCAGACCAATTCAAGAGAGTTAACTCAGGCAGTCGGTAAGGATCGATGAGCCAGGCAGATATTTCATTCTAAAGTATTTACTCTATAACTATCAGAATCTATTAAAAAATGATGTCGAAGTTTTTGCAACGCTGAAAGCTTCACAAGCAGGTGTCTGTGACTAAAGGTCAAGTTTACAGTCAGTTTTCTCCTCGGCAGAATGTCAGTCACGGGAACTGTAAATTACTGTAAATCTTAATTTTTTTACCTTGATATCTAATATTAATTATCCTATGAAGAACTTTTTATACATGTAGAATTTGGAGCTGTTAATTATTTACTACTACTAATTAAGGTTTAACGTCCGTTTCCTTAGCTAAGGATGATGTCAAGGACGTCTACTACAACTGATCTTAATGATTGTTCGTCACGTCTAATTTTATTCATTACACTAGGAATGTCTAATTGATTCTTTTCAACTTCTTAACTACTGCCTGCGATATTTTAAAAAACTGCAGTTCTTTCTGTAGTCACTACTTAGCTACCCAGCTGTCTCAATTCGATTATTATCGTTCTTTTTAATTTACGCAAAAAGAAACGAACGAAAACAATCGACATTGCATAAACATTGAATCCTATTTCGTGAATGCTCTCTTGACATCAAACTACTTTTAAAATATACCGGGTAATAACAGGAGAGTCGAAGTTAGCTACAGTTATAAAGTCTTTAATAGTATATAATAATAATAAATAATAAATACTACGTAATAAATTCATGAAACGAGAGCGAGTAATGCACTATTTAGACTACGACGATTGTCTGAGTCCAACCATTCGCTTTCTTCCACCCATTTTACACACAGGTACCAGGCCCCTATTAATCCCCCCTCGCCATTGACGAGAAACGTCAATCATGTCAGAGATTTGATAAATGCGCGGCGACATTTCTACGACATTCATGTTCGCGATTGTGCGATAGAGAACACCTGAGCAGGATAGGGCGTGTCCAAAGCCCTGCCAATCATAACAGTTCTATTCAAACCCGCGATAACTTGCAAGACATCGATTGTTTTCATTATTTTCTTTTTGCGTAAAATAAAAAGAACGATAATAATCGAATTGAAGCAGCTGGTAGCTACGCAGTGTCTACAGAAAGAACTGCAGCTTTTTAAAATATCGCAGGCTATAGTTAAGAAATTGAAAAGGTCAATTAGACCAGTAGTATAATTTTTAGTTTTAAACGTATTAATTATGTTAACCAACGTCAGAGAGGGAATTCGGTTGGCGAGCGCCTTGTTTCAAAATATATCTACAAAATTTTCTAAAATAAATACCAAAGTTTAAAATCAATTCTTATCTCGACCATAGCTGGGAGACAAGGGAAGAAGATTATGATGTTGAAACGTATTAATTATATTATCAAATAAATTATATTAGAAAAATTGGTTTATATACTACTATAGACCCGTTGATAAGCAAGCTTATATCACTTTACCCACACTATTAAGATATCAATGGGCAATTGAGCTTAATTCGCAATTGTGTCAATGTCTTAGAAATCAAAATTACCCGGTATCAAGTAAATTAAATTACTATTTTGATTAATATTTCCTTTTGATTGCAAACTTCACAGAACTAAATAAACTTTCATGTTTGCAGTAAATGAGTTTGCTTCTTAAACGTTAAGAAGCTTAAGTCAATGCCAATATAACTGTCACAAAAATGTAAAAAATATAAATATTATTTTTTACACTAATAATCTACTTGCACACATATTTTTGTGAGGTTACTAAAGTTAAAATTTTATTACACTATTATAGAAATTTACTAATTTATTTTTCAAAATTAGGCTGCATGTAGAACGTCAAGACTGAGCTAATCTTGGATTGTCATAAATCATTTCACTCACTAGATGGAGCAACTTACTTGTAATTAGTGGAAATAAGGAAGAAAACGTTAGCAGATGTTTGAAAATATTATCAAGTAATAAATTTCACAACCGATGTACCAGTTAGACCTCTGCAACTCTGGAATATACTATAGCAACCAATTAGTCTGAAAACCCGAACTCATTTCTTGTAGCTCCCAATCTTACCACTGCCGTATCTGCGTTAGTCGCCTCCTACAAACAAAAAACAGTTGTTTGCCATTTTGTCTGACAGTTACTATCAGTGAGTCAATAATGTCTGTCAGTCTGTCAGTTAATCAGTCAGTCAGTGTCATTAAGTCAATGAGTCAGTTGTTGTCAGTTGTTGTCAGTCAATCAGTCAGTCACTATCAGTGAGTCGATGAGTCAGTTGTTGTTAGTTGTTGTCAGTCTATCAGTCAGTCAGTATCAATGAGTCAATGAGTCAGTTGTTGTCAGTTGTTTTCAGTGTGTCAGTCCGTCACTATCATTATCTTTGGACTGATTTTCTGGATTTTTGAATTTTACACCGATTTTGTACCTTTTTTCTCGCCGGCTTGATTTTGTCTCAATAGTGCTTGATGTTGTCATTGATTACTGTAGCACTCTAATTGTTGTTATTACTGTTATTATTATTATCAGCGAATCAAGTATTTAGTTGTCCTTTAGGCTGCAGAAGCGTAACACCACTTAACCCTCAAGAAAACTGAATGTGATTTTACTGCTTCCATTAATGATATTTATCGTATTAAAGTCATGGTTTGTAATAACTTTCAAAAGACAGCAAACATATGCTCATTGCAGTTCAGCTCGGTCAGACTCTCTCTTAGTGCCCTGCCTACTGGCAGGTCCATGGTAGGATTTATAACGCCTCCACTCTTATCCGTCTTCCGCTTTCGTCTTGATGTCCACATATGAGTATATCTTTAAATCATCTAATATTACTAATCTCGGCCTGCCTCTGCCTCTTTTCCTTCCATTTTATTTTATGACCTCTTTTAATAGTCTTTCCCCCTTTCTCGGTCAGTCATCTTAAGTTATTTCTTGGAGATCATTAGGCCTAATAGTTTAATTATTCATGGTCAGGTGGACACTCTCTGGCTTGTAAAATATAAAAGATTAGAAAACGTCAGAGGACTATAATATAGGTATATTATGAAACTCTGATACTTGTAATACATTTTTCGATTATTATCCAGGGAATTGATTTGAGCGCCCACTTGATATTAGATTCCTATGAAGCCGATCGATACAGACATCGTTTCGCAGACTCCTCTGTATAGATTCAATGTAATAAGCGTCGAGAATTCGCATTTATCTGATAAAACCAAAACATGGAGCAGCTCTTAAGAACCGGCCAAGCTAATGCTAACGTCAGTTTCTTCACTCGAAAGCGATGTCAGTGACGGGGCATGCCCAGGTTTGAACCATGCATATACTGATCCGCTGTCGAATATCTTACCGACCGAGCTAAGATATTTAGCTTTAAATATTTAGCTATGATACTTAGATAAGATAGCATAGGAATATACCTATATTTAACTGTTCAATTCCACATTATAACTTTTCTAAATTTTAAAAATTGGTGTCCTATTAGCAACAGAAAGTAAAAGTGAGCTGGCATATCGACGATACTGAACAACTTCAGGGCCCATAATCTTCGTTAATCTGACGGTAATGTCTCCAGCACCAAATGTATCATATCTCCGTACAACTTCTGCAAGAAATCAACTGACTTTACTAATGAATTAAAATTGTTTCTACAAGAAGCATTGGCCCTCCTTTGTCTGTTTTAATAGTAATTAGTCAGCCCTGCAAGACAGCACTAACGTATAATTTGTTATATGAAATACATGACTATAGATTCAGGCAACATCTTAACAAGTTTTAAATAAATGAAATGTTACTGAATGAGGTCGATGAGAGAGAGAGAGAGATAGAGATAGATAGTCTAATTCAAAATAACATAATAGTGATAAAGGTGTATAAATAGACAGACTGTAATAGAGATTGATATGGGTCTTCAAATAGACTGTGATAGAGACTGATAAAAGTCTACATATAGACTGTGATGGAAATTGATAAGTGTCTACATATAGACTGTGATAGAGACTGATAAATGTCTACAGATAGACTATGCTAGAGTCTGATAAATGTCTACAGATAGACTGTGAGAGACTGATAAGTGTCTACAGATAGGCTGTGATAGAGTCTGATAAATGTCTACAGATAGACTGTGAGAGACTGATAAGTGTCTACAGATAGGCTGTGATAGAGTCCGATAAATGTCTACAGATAGACTGTGATAGACACTGAAAAATGTCTACAGATAGACTGTGCTAGAGTCTGATAAATGTCTACATATAGACTGTGACAGAAACTGATAAGTGTCTACAGATAGGCAGTGCTAGAGTCTGATAAATGTCTACAGATAGACAGATTTATGACAGGAAGCGGCAATGCGTAGGATTAGTCCTGGAATCATAAACCTGATCATGGATGTAAGCGTCCACATGTAGTATTCTAACGTATTGATTTATTCCGGATTCAATCGGAAGTCTGTAATTCACGTGAGCTACATGTGTGCTACGATATGTGTAATGCTTCACATCATCCTTGGATGAGAAAACGGACTTTAAACCTTTATTATTTTTTAAGTAGATGCGTAAGCTTGACTAATTCAAAGTCGTTGAGCTTGGATTAATGGTAATAATAATAATATAAGGTTTAACGTCCGCTTTCTCATTCAAGGATGATGTCAGGGACGTCATCATTAAAGACGCAAAGACGTATTAAAGCTCTTCACTGAAGATCTCTACTGTAAATGTCATTCAGGCCTACGTATATATATATATATATCATCATGTCTAATACAGCGAAGCCTGTGGCGTCAGTCATTACTGCGTCAAATGAGACTAGACGAGTTCTAGGCTGAGCGATTAATTGGTGATATAGGTGAGCGATAAGGTAGGAAGTATTTAAAAATATTTTATTTCAAGTGATGGAAGAATTTCATAAAATCGTAATTATGTAATGCGTCATATGAGCAACAACTACAACGACAGCGCTCTAGAGTTTCTCTGTGATTTTGATTAATCGAGCAACAAGCTTTGCTACACTTTCATTAATGTGGTCCAAATTTATATGTGATAGGTGAAGGTTGCAGTCTTTTAGTAGTCTCGTTACAATTCTGCTCAAATACTGGTAAACGGGAGAATTGCTTTCTCGATTGCTCATGAAAAGAAATTTAACTAATGAAAGGGCATCCACTGATAAATAGACTAACCTTAACTTTAACATGACGTAAGAAGCGTCTAAGCAAGAACGGAAAAGGGAATCCACCTCAGACGTCATATTTTTCCAAATCCATAGGTTACATTGAAGTTTTAATCAGGTAAGGGTAGTGTTCTGTGAAGGGGTTAACTAATAGATTGAGTGAGAGTTTTGAAGCGTGACAGCAGACTGTCAATAGGAGTATGTACCTTGAACCGCCAATCGTCAGAACATTAAAGATATTCAGATGATCAGATCCCCAAGAAATTCTGTGCAAGGGTGCGTATATAATTTATCTATATGTATGAATGTATGTACATGTATGCGTCTATATTTATGAATGTATGTCTTTGTATACGTCTATATGTATGAATGTATGTACATGTATGCGTCTATGTGTATGAATGTATGTACATATATGCGTCTATATGTATGAATGTATGTACATATATGCGTCTATATGTATGAATGTATGTACATGTATGCGTCTATATGTATGAATGTATGTACATGTATGCGTCTATATGTATGAATGTATGTACATGTATACGTCTATATGTATGAATGTATGTCTTTGTATGCATGTGCTTATTGTGTATATTTATCTATCTGTCTCGCTCTCTTTAATGTTCGGCCAAGTGGCAGGGCCGGTGGAATATAGAGTTAAAAATATAAACGAATAGAAAAATTTCAAATAGGGGATTGGCTGATGGATGATGTGATGTAGGACAGAGAGGATTTGAGACAGCCTATTCGTATCCCGACCCTAGTTAAACTGGGATTCAAGGGACGATGATGATGATGATGTTGTTGAAGGTAATTAATTATTTTTACAGAAACAGCATCAGCGTGCAAGGAGCTTTCTTGGTATTCAGTTAACGGCTTTATATTCTATAATATTCTGAATAAATAGATACTGAAATAAAAATAAGAAATATGTAGTGTTTTTATTATTTATAATATTCTGAATAAAAAGGAACATATCTTTGAGAGGCAGGAAATCGAGTGGTTAGAATACGATTGTATAAACGCAGAAATGTCAAAGCTAGCTCAACCCGTGTCATACAGTGTGTACGTGATGTTATTGCATGCTACGTCTCTTCACAGCAGCTGCACTGACACAGCTCTGCTGCTCCGAGCAGCTGTAGCTGTCAGGAAATATCAGCTGAAGCAGCTTATTTAAGCAGTCAGCTGCAGCTACTCGCAGCTGCTTCAAAATCAGTAGGTGTAATGTTTATATTAATTCATTGCCAAATCCTCCGGCGATGCTTCATTGTAGAATAACGTCCATTTACTAATCTTCCATTTAATGCGCCGTTATGTCCCATTTCATGGGGTCGACACGGAAAGGTCTGGATATGATTTATTTCGTCGCTTAGTTTTACAAATAAAGTATTAATTAAAAAATCAAATAATCAATAAACAAAGCATAATAATTAATAAAGATTAATTAACAAAGCGGATTTAATTTACTGTATATACTATGATAAGCATCCTCACTTTGACAAACTGAGAAAGTGGATAATGGAATATTTATGTAATTCATGGCCACAGAGTATAATTCCCAAAACGTACATCAGATACAACTTATAGCAGAAGATATCGTCAAAATGCAGCAAATTAGTTATTTGATAGGTTAGTAACTGAGGGAGTTATCAAAATGTTAATGAGCTCATCCAAGGCTAAAACTAAAGCCAAGTTTTACGTCAATTTCCAACTCGATAGCATATGTCAGTGACGGGGAAAGCTTTGGATTTGAACCCTGCGCATAATAATCGGCTCTCGAACAACAAACCAACAAACAGCCGGCTTAGCCAATTAGCTGATATTAGTTGAGCTAAATTTTAATGCCTATGAGATGCGTGATAGTTAATTGTCCCAGAGTGTTCAATGGCTTTAATGCACTCATAAATGTCAGACATCCAAACCATCTAGCAAAACAAAGAATGAGCTAGTATATCATCATTACCATCAATTGAAAAAGCTTAACGCTTTAACAGCTGTCTTAATAGTAGCAGCTGCATATTGCAGCTGCAGTTAGATAATCATTCTGATAAATCATTAGAGATGTAGTTAAGTATTACAGCTGAAGCAGAGTATCACAGCTGCAGATTAGTATTACAGCTGCAGCTGAACGTTAAAGCTGCTGTTAAGTATTATAGCTGCATCTGCGCATTAGAGATGCAGCTGAGTAGGCCTGTTACAGCTGCAGCTGAACACTAAAGCTGCTGCTAAGTATTACAACTGCCGCTGAGTAGTACAGCTGCAGCTGTGTAGGCCTGTTACAGCTGCAGCTGAACATCAAAGCTGCTGAGGAGGATTGAGCTACAGCTGCAGCAGAGGTCTCAGCTGTTACGCCCAGCAGCTGCAGCAGAGATCTCAGCTGTTACGTCCAGCAGCTGCAGCAGAGTCCTCAGCTGTTACGCCCAGCAGCTGCAGCAGAGGTCTCAGCTGTTCCGCCCACCAGCTGGCAGGCAGTGGTGACTCTAATACCGCTCAGCTGTCTAGCTGACCTTCTCACGGTCAGTTTAATTCTGTACCGCGGACTAGAAATAGCTAAGGTAAACTAAGTACAACTTAATATATATAAACTTATAGTCATCTTTACTTACAGTGCTCTATAATATACCGCCAATCTCAGACCAAGGCTCATATTACTACTACTCGCTTGCTGCTGGATAGATTTCCTCGATTTTTTTTAAATTTGCGCAATATATAATAATTAACGTTGAATTTCATAAGGAAATGTTTAGCGAGTTATCATTATGTGTAACTTTAATTATATTTAAAAAAATCAAACTAATGAAGAAATGTAAGCCGGGTAAAATGTGCATTCTTAGAACATTTAACATTGAAAAAGACGATATCAATTTACATCTAGGCAATATTTTCAACAACAATGTGCAATCTACTTCAAATTTGCGATCGATGACAAACAATTTTAAGTGAATTACTCTAAAGTTATGCTCATTAGTAATAGCGGTGAAATTTATCTTTGCCCTTCTATAGTAACGAAGTGGGCTAAGATCTCAGACACAACAACGGGTATCATAAAAGAGAAATAATATAGCGAAGTTGTATGACGATAAGCCGTAATCATTATCTCAATTTTTAAGTAAATTTTGTAAATACTAAGATTCATTGTAATATATTATTAGTTGTTTTATGGACATTCATATCTGCATTTCTGAGTATATAGGAAAAGCTACTTTTAATTTTGTTTTAGATAAATAACTAGTATTCATGTAACTAATTTCCAAAAAAGAATCACAGACCTGGATCTCAGCTTTTTCTAGAACATCCTCGTAATGTTCTTCGTCAGATGTTGTTTCTCTAAGGCGGGGGAAGAGGGCGAAAGAAGAACTTCTCTGCTTAGTTCTACTTCCGGTAGAAAATTTGTGGAGAAGGACCCGTCCAAGAGAGGCAAAGTTAGGAAGAGCGGAGGCTCCAGGGGATCCGGCAGAACGACTGTCCGGTACACCTACGGGACTGAATCCGGAACGGATGCGGATATCATCGTCTGGGCTCCTTCTAGTCCGGATCATTCCAGAGGTATAACTGGAGCAGTATCATAGTTCATTGAGTATCATAGTTGATTCAATATCATAGTTCAATCAGTATCATAGTTCATTGAGTATCATAGTTCATTCTGTATCATAACATAACATAACGGCACACTGGGTCAGGAAGCACAGATGCTTGTTTAAGACCCATTTACTCCTTCCTCTCCATGGTTATTAGTAATCGTTGCCTTTCGATTGCGCATCAATTGCAGCCGGCGCGGATTTAAGAAAAACCTTCCATCACGCTGGGATTTTTTCGTTCCTAAGCTTTTACCAACACTCGGTCTTCCAAGGTGGTCACCCACAAAGTACTAACCGAGGTCGATACAGCTTAACTTCGACAATTGACGCGCAACTAAACCAAGTGCGCTAATCCCGCCGTCGTAGTTCATTCTGCACAATACTGGGGGCTATCTTGTTTTATTATTTATAGAATTTTTATTAAATTTTAAATTTGAACTAATTAAGTGCTACTGTAGGTTTCTGTATAGATCTGTTTCTCTGTAGTGATTCTTTGTATCGGCAGAAACATTATTCTCTTTTTAAATTCCTGTTGTTATTATTTGAATCTTTATCTACTAGAATTTCTTTTACTTGCATTGCATATTTATTTCATTTGCCTAGTTATTTTTCAATTTTAGGATGGAGGGGTGGTCAACTAGATAGGTCACTTGTGATTAATTTGACGGCCTTGTTTGTGTATGTCACTGTATATTTTGAGTGTATCGAAATAAACAGAGTTCTCTCACTCACCTTCTTCTTCTTCCTTTTAATTCCAGTTTAACTAGTGTCGGGATACGAATAGACCTTCTCCACTTCTCTTTCTCCCACACCGTATCAATGTCTCCTCTATTTGTTTAAATTTTGTAGCAATTTCTGGAGCCAAGGCGCTCACCAACCGAATGCCTTTTCTGACATTGGTTTGGAACTTAGTTCTTTAGTCGTCTTCTACGACACATGCAGCCGCTGATTGATCAATTCTTCAAACAAACCTGATACAACAAGAGGAAGATGTGTAAAATAAATAACTTTTTAAAATAACTGACTAAATTAGATCTATAATATCTGCCTTTACGAGTGTTCCCTGATTTTATGGGTGTGTGTGCTGTGTGTCTTTTGTGCTTTGTGTGGGCCTTGCTGCCTGATTTCTAATTATAAATAAAATAAATAAATAAATAAAATAACTATTTGTGTGTTTGTAGGTCGAGCAATGTTGCTCCTCTCCTCAGAGAACACCATGGACACTCTGAACAGCATGGAGGCACGGGTGGGATCCAGCGTGGAGCAGCTCAGCGGTTCCTCCTCCACAAGACTCCTAGCGTCCAGCAGCAGCAGATTCAGCGTCACCGAACCTACGAATAAACTGGAAAACTACTCAGTATACCTTGGTGAACAATCCCGCGACAATGTCTCAGACTCCAATAAATTAGCAGATCAGACGGACGACGATGAAGGGTCACTAGTTAATAGTTCTTCTGGGGTGAATGTGACTGAGGTTGATGTGGTGGCAGAGCTGCATCATCACCCAGACAGCGATCAAGAACTGCTGAGAGCTAACAAGAGTTTCGACTCCAGTCAGCTGGAAGACGATGACAGCGGGCTGGATTCAAATACCGGACTGTGTGAGAGCATGGAGATTCAGAGGGACTTGAGTAGAGACGGGACGCTGAGTCAGTGCCAGACGGAAATGGAATTGGTAAGCAATGATAATGGTTTGTTGGAAAATTTGAGTGGAAAGTATCTAGGAGTGGAAAATAATAATACAGATGCGGATAAGATTGAGGAAAGTGGTAACGCACTAGCCCTGTACATAATGCATCAGGCAATCAAATCACTTGAAGCTCAACTAGGGCATGAACTGTATGATGGTAAAGAAATAGAATATGATGATGGAAACCCTAATGTGCCTTTAGTATGCTCCGATGCAAGTAATAAAAGAATTGGTGTCCCATCAGAATCAGAGGAATCAGAAATTTCCAATGTTACATATTCTGGAGACCAGCATAGAGATTTGTTTGGTAATGTCATACAACTAAGTGAGAGTGTGAATGCAGAATACTCAATGGCCACTGCGACAGTTTTAGAAAGTGATAAAATTATTTTACCTGCATCAGATGACCCAAATATTCAGCAAATTTTAGACTATAGTACGGGATTATCATTATTAGCCGATAATCAGTCGAGTAATGGAATTTTAGAATTGAGTGAAGAGAAAGCTCTTCTAGAAGAATCGAGTGAAAATGAAGAAATTAAAGCCCACCGAGGAGGAACAACGGACGAGCCTTGTGAACCCATTGAAAAGCAAATCGAAACTGATATTGACGAATTTACTTACAGTTTTAATTCAGATTTAGATTATCCTGCGGATGCTCCGCTACAATTTTCAAATTCCCTACTGGACACTCACACTTCAAGCTCAGATGTAACTTCTAGAACCATCGATGAGATCTTTGTTTCTAACGTCCAAAATATACCTGAAGTTTCCGCAATTGAGGAATTTGAAGTCGACAACATTTTGACTGAAAATGCATTTGTGCTGCACCCTGGCGAGTCTAATATAACAAATACTTTGGAGTCGGAAGCTGATGTAGAAGATTTTAAACTTGTGCCGTCATCTGGTGAAAGAGAAATAAATGGCTACGAATTTGCGAACGATAAGGTAGTATCACAAGTATTAAGCTCTACGATTGACTACAGCAATCTGTTAATTGACACATTAGATGTGATTACAGATGCAGTAATTGACTCAAACTGTTTAGAAAAAATCTGTAGATATATAAACGATATTTTAAAACAGGCATTAGAAGTTTGTGAGGCACAAAATTATCTAGAGAAATCTGATGAGAGAATTTGTAACCTTGAGACAGAGCAGCTTGTGACGGATATAGGAAAGGATGGTGAAGATGGCGAAGGACTAAAGGAAATCAGTGAAGGTATGGTAGACGTTGTCTTGAACAACAGCTCTATTCAGCAAATATTTTGCCGAAAGCTGTCTTTCGATGATCTGGAAAATAAAACTCTACAAAAGCAAACTTCGCTTATTTCTGACGAATCTATGGATGTACCAGATATGTCAGCTGATGGACAATTCAGCAATTACGTCGATAGCTTTGTAGATGATGTTATTTACGTAGCAGTTAATGAAACTAGGACAACTGAAGGTTACACTTCTGGTGAAGAAGGTTTAAGTTTAGCTGAAGCTTGCGATACGCTTCAGTCAGAAATTTGTTTAAGTAATGAAAGTAATGTCATTCCGGAGGATAATTTTTGGAGTGAAAGAAAATTGAAAATTAAAGATTTCAAATCGGATCAAGAATTTTGCACTCACAGCGAGTATGAAAAAGAACAGCAATGTAGGAAACAACTAGACTTAGAATTCAGTGATACAAATGTTGACAATGATATGAAGGTGCAGCAACTACTTCTTGTTGGAGCACATTTAGATGACACTACATGTAGTAAAATACATGAGACTGAAACTAACCCGAGCGATAGTGGTCAGAGGCTGTCGTCTATTGAAGCCATTCCAGCGGATGGTTCTACTATTAAATATTTGGAGTCGGAGTTAGATACTGATGTGGAAAGGATGCCAAAGGCTATTCAATCAAACTCAAAATCTGACTCACCAGTGACTCCTTTATTCAGTAAAATGGAAAATTTGTCGAAATATCAAGAAGCTGCTGACGTGACGACAAAACGACAAAAGGACTTTGGTATAATCTCCAACTGCAAAGTCTCTATGAGACCTACGAAGGTAACTCGACGATTCTTCATTAAAAGATACTGTCCGGAGTCTGAACCCATCGAGTATTCGCTCGATAGGTCGATAAGACCAACAGCGCTCGAGCAAAGACGACAACTTTCGTCGTCTGATTCAAATTCCTCCGTTTGTTCGGACACAGCTTTACTTTCGTACTCTCAACTTTCAGCCCGCAATGACGATGATAACGTCATCAGCATTACATCTAAATCTGATCCGCAGTTGTTAACTTTAGATCCTCTGCAGACGTTGTTAGCAGAGGAAAATAAGAGTCAGATGAATTTGCTGTCGTCTCCGGTAGAGTTCCAGTGTAGTTCTGTGGATTCATCGATACCCCAATCCGAATCCTCCAGTGAACGAAAACTCCGTCGTTCTTCCAGTAGCGAGAGTGAAGCCGACTCATTCCTTTCCACAGTTACTCTTTCCAGTGGATATAATAGCGGAATCAACTCATGTGGAGTAAATGAGGACTGTGGTCAGCTAAATGAAACACCTAAAATGGGAACGTATTGTCCGCTAAAGCAGGAGTTAAGTTATAAATGCGATATAAACCCAACCGAACAGTACTTCAGTAGTTATATTGTTGATGTGACCAGTGGAAATGAAGCTAGAGGAAATAGCATGGACCATTCTAAACCAGAGAACCACGTACTTATGATTATAAACGACGAAGACGGCTTACCGGAAGCGAGAAATATTAATTTCACGCTAGAAGATGACGAAAATTCAGACAGTAGAAAGATATCCGTAAGACGAAGTTCCTCTCTCAAGACGTCTCCAATAAACACGGTAAGAGCTAAGAAGGTCGTCAGGTTTGCTGACGCTCTGGGTCTTGATTTGGCGTCAACTCAAACAATTCAAAACCTCGACGAGCTCCCCACTCTATCACAGCTCTCTTCATCTGTAGATTGGTACATTCAAGCCGATACAGCCGCCGCAGGTTCAAATCCTGACCGATCTCACGGTGGATCTCAGAATCGATACTTCTGTCTGGCATTCATTCAACCCGGTTCTCTGTCAAATTTCGACGAACGTGTTGCTGGTCAAAAGGTTTCTCTCGAGAACTGCTACGTGGATAGTGAACAGCTATCCATTGCTGGTCTGATACGAGTTGTAAATATCGATTTTCATAAAATTGTAACTGTTCGATACACGATAGACGATTGGAAATCGCATCGAGATGTTGTCGCGAACTATATCGATCAATCGGCCGATAGTAAAACGGATCGTTTCAGATTCAGTCTTTTTCTTCCGAAGTTCTTCGACGAAGACTGTTGGATTGAGTTTGCGATTTGCTTTAAAGCGGGTTACCATTTTGAGTTTTGTTTCTGGGACAATAACTGTGGTGCGAATTACCGCGTGGAGTGTTTTAGCAACAGAAATGGAGTGGAAGAGAAAGATAGTTGTTGGAAACGTCTTACCTCTTAGGCTTCTACCGTAGCTGACCTCAATAAAATACAAATATCTCTCTTTACTGTTCTGTAAAGTGGCAGGTTCAAGGTACATAGTAATACTCTGAGTCTGCTTTCTTGCTATCTTACTCAGGATTTGCTTTGTGACCTCTTATGCCGCGTAATGATTTGATTTTCGTAGTTAATGATTTGACTAGTCTTATATGTCTCGGACACAACACGGCGAAAATAGACGAAACACGAGAGTAAAACTGACAACCACGTGTTCAGTATCTCTCTTAATGCACTGCCTACTGGCAGGTCCATGGTATAAAACGCCTCCACTCTTCTCTGTCTTCCGCTTTCCTCTTCATGTCCACATATGAGACATACGTGTTTAATTTGACTTGTAATTAAATGTGAATACAGTCGTAGTCATAGACTCAGCACCATGTTATCACGCTAGTAGATATAGTAGGTTCTATATTTGTTAACTTCTTTCATCACGAATGATAGATGATTCTCTTTACGGGAAAGAAAGTATGCTGTTATGACAAATAAATTTTTGATCTATTATAAATTATTTCCAAACAGTAAGTCAAGTAGACTGCAGTAAGAATCTCTCGATAGAGCCTCTTTAACACACTAAACCAACTATCTATAATTGTCTTTCATTTTCATCGTGTAAAAATTAATTAATCAATCTCTCTCTCTCAGTGCACTGCCAACTGACAGGTCCATGGCATAAAACGCATCCAGTCTTCCCTGTTTTCCTCTTTCCTCTTCATATCCACATATGAGTGGGTCTTTAAATCTTCTAACATTCCTAATCTCGGCATGCCCCTGCTCTCTTTTCTTCCATTCTGCATTCTAGGACGCCTTTAGGTCTTCAGTAGACTTTCCCCTGAGAATGAGTCCCATTCAGCTGTTCTTTCTATTTTTAATGCATTTATTAACTGTCTATCTGTACAAACTCTCTCCAGAACTTCCTCATGCATTTGTAACATTTTGAGTCAAACAAATTCTTTTCATTTTTCTTCATGTCCCCATTCATCAATTCATCTATCTATAATATGACTCAAAATAGCTTTTCCCTAACTAACGTTACGAAGCTCTAGAGGAACTTTCAGAAATTGCCTGTTATTTGTTGATAAGTTCACAGTTATTCCTGGTGCTGACCCTGCTAGTCACTATAGACACGTGCAGTTATCGGTGGTCTACACACCATCATCATCACAAGAATAAAGATTTCAAAGTGATCTAAGACACTTTAAATATATAACGCTTTTAATCTTAAACTTTCATTTATGCAATAATTATGTAATAATTATTTAATAATAATTATGATTAATAATAATTATGTAATAATTATTTAATAATAATAATGATTAATAATAATAATTATGATTAATAATTATAATTAATAATAATTATGTAATAATTATGAGTGAACCCTCTTCGTCTGATCCGTAGTTAGTAACACAACCATCTAGGCCTATATCTCAGTTCTATTTGAAGCATGCTAAATTAAATCTTGCCAAAATAGTACCGGTTGATCATTACTATAAGTTCGCAAACGGTGATAATATTATTTTGGTGCTATTCAAATTTTAATGATTTGTTTCCTTTTGATTGTGAAACAAAATTTCAAGAATTTTCATTGTGCCTACAGTCACCTATTGATAGAAAGGTTACGCTTATTTGAAATATTTTATGTGTTTTCTTAGTAAATTAGATATTATTATGCTGATTTCATCTCTCTTTCTCTCGCTCTCTCTCTCTCTCTCTCTCTCTCTCTCTCTCTCTCTTTCTCTGTCTCTCTCTGTGTCTATAAAAGTCCATGCCTTACAATTCTTCCAAAAGATTTCTTCAAAGATTTGAAGAGTATTCTAACCAAGGTTGGACGAAAACTGCGATAACCTTATTAATTAAACTGCAGGTTCTATCTTTCTATTTGCAACAATTAAGATTGAAGCTAATTAAAGCTTTTTGCATGCCTTATTAGTTAATAATCTACAGGGATTGGATTTGCGAGGGAAAAGAATGGTCCTGTGAAAACAAGATTCCTAAGTCAATAGCCGCATTCGCTCTTAGCAGAATATCTCTCAGTCTCAGGTTGTGCCATGTAAATTGTTCACAGATAAAATGTTCATATTTCAACACAAAACCTGATTTCAAGAGGATACCGACTCCACGCGATACTAAATGGCCTGCCATAGCAGTTGCTCTTGCTTAGATCGGCTTGTACTATTTGAGGAATAGTGTTGAACTCAAATGGTGTTGAATCTGCGTATATATGGCATCCTTTCCCAAATTAAAGAGTTTAAAGTTAAAGTGTTTCTATTTACGGCTTTCCTAATGTATTTTTAGATTAGATCGTTCAAATAAACGACGTGATAAATTACAAGTTGCACGTCACGTTTTAATAGGGTAACATCATTAATTTGTCATTTCTGGACGACTGACGGGTTCCATGAACCCTGCTTAACAAAGAAGTGTTGGAAGATAAAGCGCCCAGGGCATTGTCAGCGAAGATGAAGGAATCTGATAGACTTGTTTAAAGGCGTTACAACGATGATTTCTCAACACCATGAAACATTGAGTGGATGTCTATTTACACAACATTGTATTAGTGCCAGATGTAATAGAGACAATTGATGATCAGATTATCAGGATGTCAAGTCCTTTTGCCGAGGAATGCTTAAAACTTGGGCCCACTGTAGGGTTTCAATAAGTTTTCTTCAGTCGTGCAGTTGAATTCTTCATCCTAAATTGAAACAATTCGTCAAACTTATACAATGTACATATTTCGAAATTAATATATAATGTATAGTCTAAAAGCTGGTAATGCTAATATTAACGTCAGTGTCCTCACTCGAAAGCGATGTCAGTGAATCTATATATATATATATTACTATATAAAGATGTCCATAGTCAAACCTTCTACATTGCTAATTTAGTAAAACTACTTGTTAATAATTAGGTCTCCTACACTTGAGTTTTGTGCCGGCTTACAAACACTGCCATTTTTCACTTTCAAAGTCATCATTTAAAATATCAGTTTAACAACGGTCTTAAAGAATGAAAATTTGAATGCTTCTTCAACGGGATCCTATTGTTGAACACATAAGACGAGATTAATTATTTATTACCGATCATGAATAGGTAGGTAATATTGCTTTGGAAGTTTTTTAGATGCATGTACTTTGCATGTTCTATACTATACCATAGTACCATACATGTACTTTGCTATTGCCATTTTTAATCAATAGCAAAGTATATACATGGCCTTTTAATTTTAAAAGGCCATGCATGCACTTTGCTATTAAATTTAAATTTAAATTTCTACTCACAGTAATGAAATCCTGAGCAGAAATGTTTGACTTTAACCCGATGCCTATAGATAGCTGGCCTACATACTATAATGCAGTTCGAAATTTGAAAACTACTAAAGATATGTGTAAAGGTCAACTGTATAGCCTACATAATATTCTTTAATTACAACTCAAGCAAAGCATTTACGTTACATCTTTTCGAGGAATTTTTTTATTTTAGTTGCAGATTTGTAGGATGTGGGTGTTTGTGCTCGTTAAATTTCGAGCTACTAATAAACGCCTTACTTTTGTAATATTCATTGCTACGTAAGACCGCTTCCAAGTTGCAACGCTGATGATGAGTTAGTTTTTTGTCAAATTGTGTTCTATTTGAATATTAGCATTCTATCTAATACCCGACGAAAATGAATTTTGAAGAGAAAGAGAGAGAGAGAGAGAGAGAGAGAGAGAGAGAGAGAGAAGACTGTGTTTGTTAATTTGTATCATGAATCAACACACAAACACAGGTAAGTAAATCAATCAAGATACAACTAAACGGTCATCAGTAAGAGTGAAATACAATCTATCTAGATGATTATATGTACTGTTATTTAGCAGCAATGCTCACCTAAAATGTCACTAAAAATAAACGTAAAAATATAAGAAAAGAGAAATATTGCAATATATACAAAATATACATAGTATCATAGCATAATGCAGATTCAAAAGATGTAAAAGAGCTGATCTGCAGAGAGATGTGAAGAGATGTGAAGAGAGATATGAAGAGATGTGAAGAGATGTGAAAAGATGTAACGATATGTGAAAAGATGTGAAGAGAGATATGAAAAGATGTGAAGAGAGATGTGAAGAGATGTGATGAGATGTGAAGAGTTGTGAAGAGAGATGTGAAGAGATGTGAAGAAAGATGTGAAGAGATGTCAAGAGCTCAGGAATATTCCCTCAGAGCAACTTTACTTGCCGATTTTTATTAAAAGATTTTTTACAAATTTTTTCATGGTACAACCCCTTTAATCTTATCATTACACTAATATATTTTGTTAAACTCGGTTTAGGCTTTAATTAATCTTTAATTAATCTATTATTTCGCATATATCGTTTATGCCTGGTAAACGTGTTCTTCCATGCTGTTCCAGAGATAGTAACCTAGCCAGGGCTTTTGTTTTGCACATCAACAGGTACAGTACACAGGTGAGGTACATACTGTAGACCACACACACGTCAAGCTGTATGCCAATACCTGATCTCATGTCGTTAATTGCCTCGAGCCGTTTAGCATTTAGCTAATAGTCACCGACAAGAAACCAATGTAATCTCACACGTCATCAAAGTAACCACCCGCGAGCTAACCCGGTGCTAACTAGGCTCCCGTGATAAACTCCTCCTGATTTCTTACGTGCATTTAGAGACAATATCGCTAACTCGACTGCACCTATATTGATATACAGTGGAATAACAATTCTCTCGAGCATTGACCGTCCTCCATATTTGCTTCTTTATTTTTACGTCCCTGACATCATCCTTGTGTGAAGAAACGGACGTTAAACCTTTATTATTATTATTATTGTTATTATTATTATTAGTTTTTTAAAATTTAATTAAAAGTTTTTTAAAAAGCGATTAAAATAATTCCTCTGCACTCTGGGAAGCCGCTTTAGCCAAAGTGCCACTGAAGCAGACTGCATTGAATCGCTGGAGAGCAATAGACAGTCGCTGCCACAGAAAAGATTTTTCGCGCTTATCACCAGTAATGGCGCTGGTCCTCCTGCCTATTTCGTCAATAAAGTCTGATGAGAGAGAGTTGATGGGCCCCAGGGTCTCAAAGGCAATAGGCATGAAGATATAGTTGCCAGAGATTTCGGCATACTTCAGAGTTTTTCTATTAGCCGCGGCCTCTGCTGCAGCACCAGCAGCAGCGCAAGAAAGGCCGAGATTATTATTAGTATTAATATTATTCTTCTTATTATTATTTTCAGCAGATTCATTTAAAACGGCCTGTATTAAAGATATATTTTGATTTATCTAATCCACTGCGAGGCCTAATCATTAAATTAGCCTACTGGTTAACTATCAAGTTGTACTTATTTAGTGGCACAAGAAAAATAGCAACAATAATAAATAAAATTGTGAATTTTCAGTTTCTTCACATATATGGCGGTAAGGATGGTTCATTGATTATTGATTGTAAAGCAAGTACAGGTAAGAAATGAGATTTTCAGCTGGTAAATATCATATCCCTTTAATACCCGGGTAAACGATATTAAGGAGTACTGAGTAACTCAAATGAGTAATGTACTAAAACACGTTTAACACAGCCGTTGAAATTATTGATCAACGCCCTGCAAGCTAACGATGTTTGTCTAAGTGCGTAAGTCTTTATAGTAAAAAGCCGAACCGCTCATATTAGATTCTTCTGGCAACCATGTGAATGCCAAAACAGATATATGATCTTTTATTCACCAATTCTTGGCAGAAAACACCCACAGATACAATTACATTGCAAAACGTGACACAACAGAATACATATAAACAAGTGCATATAAAAGTTTAACAATTTCAATTTTTCACAAACTGCAGAATAGTTCAAACAGAGCACTTTTTTAAAATAGCGCCAGAATTTATAACGAATACTCGACAAAGAGTTATTGTTATCTATGGCAAATTTACTTTTAATGTTTAAATAATCATTGTAATCGGGAGAGTCCAAATGCTGCTTAGCACTTAACTTATTGTTAATTATTAAATTGTGCAGGAATATAAACCTATGGTATTCACATAATAAATCGAATGGCAAAAGACCGCAATACCACTGACAATATAAAATATTATTTTATCTAATGTACGAAAAATCTTTGAGAAGACACTGTTGTACGCCTTAGAAAAGCTTTCGATTTCTGATTTATTCTGTTGTACAGCTGGAATACCAGAAAGTAGAACTGGCACTGCCTGCATACGAATTAGCTTTAAGAGAACATCGATTATATCATAACATGATATATCAATTTCACTGTTTTAGGGATATTTGAGGCCGGAATTTGCTCTAAAATGCGTGCGAATATCGCGTATAAAATTGAAAAGTATGAAGAAATGGAAAAAAGAGCCGATTAGAAGTCGATTTCATCTCCTCAAAAATATCAATCTATTTTCAATGCTCTGAACTGTAGGCCTATAGGCCTATATCTATGAGATATAAAAGACAAATTGATTTTGTTAGATTTAAATCAGAGAAAAATGGATGTAGGGTATATCTTCTGTAGGTTAAAAACATGCTGGAATATGATATAGGCCACATGTATTGTGTGCAATGTGATGAAATATACTCCAGTGAGTATGTCTTAACGGATAGCTAGCGAATTTAGCTACTAAGATTAAACAGATCCTGAAATAAAAATCAATTCAAAATTACTAACTGTGGTGTATTTCTGTGAATCATATTCCTTCTTTAATTCTGCTCGGATTCATAATTGCTCGTCGTCCCCTATAAAATCCATAATATGTATACATCATACATATTTCATAATATAATACATTTAAGCTTCGAGTGCTCTAAAAGTCACAAGTCTTTCAAAACAGAGTACTTATTGAAAATGCACGTAAATTAGATTCGTAAACTACAAAAAATAAATATAATGTCTAAAGGACTTTAAACGGATAAAGGTTTATTCAATACGTTGAGTCTGTTAGTTTGGCTTTATTTTCACATGACTGAGTTCAAAGCGAGATGAATTGGATCAGATCCGAACATGTGGCCCATTGTGAGCACTGTACTGTATCAACCTAACCTGTATATCAGCTCAACCACGCCCCTTTGACAACAAGTTATCATTGACTTCACAACTTCATTGTCAACTCTAACTGTCATTCATGCGGGTGTCTCAATCTAGGAGAGAATATTGGCTGGAATCGCAAATTTTAGACATATTTAAACCAATTTAAAATGCGTGCTGGTCTATTGTTATGGAGCAAATAGATTATAAAATAGTCGGTCGATCGATCATCAAGCTAATGTAATTGAAAACCTCCTTTTTCATACGCGTCAGTCACCAACTAGCCTAGGTATGTAAGATGATTTAAAGACGAAAGACGATATTAGGTATGTTTGATGATTTAAAGGCCCACTCATATTTGGAAATGAAGAGGAAAGCGGAAGACAGAGAAGAGTAAAGGAGTTATTCATGTATACTATGGACCTGCCAGTAGGCAGTGTACTAAGAGAAGACAGTCTCCAACATCTAAAAGACCGTAAGCTTATAGTACGTAAAAATAAACAGAGTGAATTATGTTTTATTTTCACAAAATTTCACAGTGTAATCACATCAATGAAAATGTGACAAGAAATAAACAAACATTATCTAAACAATAGCATAATTTGCTTTAACCCCCTATAGCTACGGGCGTTAACTGCTCAATAGAACTCTCTTTTGTGCTTTCTGCTTCAACAGATTCATGAATTTTATCTACGAGGCCGTAAACCACAACATTCGTCAACATTGTGACAACATAATGACAAAATTATAACCGTGGTAATTGTGTAGAATATTAACGTTACTCGACCGTATAATCGAGGCGTCAGATCCTGTGCTCAGAGTGTTCATCAGTCGCAGTCCCGGCTCACCAGTGAGCCTCCCTAATGAAGACTTCGTCAAGTGAGTCGTGTGTGGCTGCCAATTTGTCGACGCGGTAGTGATGATGATGATGTTGAAATGATATAGCTTATCACTATAGAATTGATAATTTTAAAGAATATATCATACTAGTGATGATGTTGAAATGGCATAACTCATTATCAAAGCATTTATGAATTAAATATTTAGCATACTAGTAAATTAGTATAATATGTGATGTTGAAATGATATAACTTATCACTGTAGAATTTATTATTAAATCATCACTAGTATCACACTAGTATCACAAGTATCACACTAGTGATGATGATGTTGAAATGATGTAACTTATCACTAGAGAATTGATGAATTAAAGATTGTATTATACAAATGATGCTGATGTTGAAATGATATAACTTATTATTATATAGCATTGATGATTTAAAGATTGTATCATACTAGTGATGATGATGTTGAAATGATAAAGCTTATCAGTATAGAATTGAGTTACTAGTGAA
This sequence comes from Enchytraeus crypticus, assembly GCA_905160935.1. Taxonomy (NCBI): domain Eukaryota; kingdom Metazoa; phylum Annelida; class Clitellata; order Enchytraeida; family Enchytraeidae; genus Enchytraeus; species Enchytraeus crypticus. Next base: position 125,798 of record CAJHZI010000230.1, on the reverse strand, counting down.
GATGATGTTGAAATGATGTAATTTATCACTAAAGCATTATGATTAAAAAAATTTATCATACTAGTGATGAAGATGTTGAAATGACATAACTTATCCTATAGCATTGATGATTTCAATAATGTATCCGTCTAGTGATGATGATGTTGAAATTATATAACTTAATCACTATAGAATTTATGATTTAAAGAATGTGTCATACTAGTGATGATGATGTTGAAATGAAATAATTTATCACTCACTATAGAATTAATGATTTAAATAATGTATCATACTAGTGATCACCGTCATCATCATCCTCCCTTGAATCCCAGTTTAACTAGGGTCGGGATACGAATAGACAGTCTCAAATCATCTCTGTCCTGCACCACACCACCAGCCAATCCTCTATTTGAGACTTTTCCATTCATTTAAATTTTTGTAGCAATTTCTGGAGCCTAGGCGCTCAACAACCGAATGCCCTTTCAGATCTTGGTATGGATCTTAGTGCTTAGTCGCCTTCTACGACGCGTGAAGTCATCGGTTGGCCAATTCTTCAAACAACCCGGACACAACACGGGATCATACTAGTGATGATGATGTTAAAATGATATAACTTGTCACTATAGAATTGATTATTTAAAGATTTATCACACTAGTGATGATGATGTTAAAATGATATAACTTATTGCTATAGCGTTTGTGATTTTAAAAATGTATCATACTACTAAATTAATATAATGATTATGCTGAAATTATATAAATTTTCACTATAGAATTGATGATTTAAAGAATGTTTCACACTAGTTATGAGGATATAATAAGTAACTTCATTTTGTGACGCTAGCTCGAGTGTGTCTAGTCGTATGAAGTGAAACCATAAGTTGCTGAACCTTGCCTACATACACACTGATCCTATCATAAATTCACAGAGACTTGATACATTGCAGAATTTTGAATCTCTACCAGAATTTTCAACTAACTAATCAGAATAGCTTCATCGTCGTCGTTAAACTAACCTTTAATTAACATTTTAATATTTTAACATTTTTGCATCTTAACAAACATATATAAAGCGCAGAAACTAGAAAATATGGCTATAGTATGATATCTTACTCAAAGCACGAATTAAATATATAAAGAATTAACACAAGACAGATTACGATAGAACTAAATTGTTAATTCTGTTACTTCTATTGCAGCAGGTGTCCAGATTTCTTTCGTTTATTTGATTATTAAATAGCGGGACTTGAAAGTCCCGATCCTTCCATACATCGCCGAATCCATAGACTAATCCGTATATGCCGTGTTAACGTTTCCCGGACATCTTCATTCGGTCAATGCACGATGAAATGTAACCTGCACCGGTGAATCTATTTTGGATTATCTGGAATATAAACCGTTACGCCATGGTTGAGCGCTTCGGATCAAGTGAGCGAAACGAAGGAGAAATTAGCCAGTCTGGAAGATCTGTGAAGTGAGCCACAAGTCAACTGTGAAGAGATGAAACAGCCCAGCAGGTCAAGGGTGACGGTAGCACGTTAGCGCTCAACCGTAAAGTGTCGTCCCCTTCATTTGTCTCTATCTTTAAAGTTTAGAATTAATTAAAATTTGATTAAAATTAGACCAAAATGACCAGCTTAGTTCTTGTTAACTGTACTCGCTTTTTCAAAGTATTTATTCCAATTTTTATTGGCTGACTCTTGTGGAGCATCGTATAGCTCTAAGATCACGAAGCAATAGAGCCATAGAGTTTAGTGACTTAATCCATTCGTAATTTTTTCAGTAGTTAATGGTAAAAAGAACGTCCAATCAAGAGCATTAATAAAGTCTAGTGCAACAGTTGAACATATGGTTGACTTCGTATTAATAACGGTATCCTCTGACGTGAGTTCATTGCACTTACAACAAAATCTTAATTGTAAAATGGCTGCAACTAACAAGCACTGACTGCCAAATAATTCTAATTAAACTAAGGAAACAGATATAGCTTAATAGGCCTATATATTCTCAATTGACTATATAAATTAATTCTAAAAATTTATGTAGGTAAACACTAAGTAGTATCGTGATATGCTTGATATCGATCAAAATGAGTGTTACCACTAATAAAACTCTCAGTGTTGCCACTCAACAAACTATCAGTTCTGTATTTGGTCTGAAGTAGGGACGGAAAATGATTTATCGACGTCCCTAATTGACGAGTTGTTGAAGCTAAGGCAGCCGCTGCCGTGAGCGCGGAATGAACACTGAGGTGATTGGTGAATGGCTTCCTTACAGAGCTCAGAAGGGCTGCTGAAAAGGAAACAGGGATGCCGAATGGAAGAGAAGTATGAAGATCTTTTGGTGACGTCTCTGACAAGCCAGAGAAAGCTGCTAGATGATTGGCCGAATCAATGCTTCTGGAATCTACAAATAAATTGCAATGGTTGTTCCATATAGACGAATAAGATTTTTTTTAAAATTACTGATTAACGAAGTGATACATTGCAAATATAATGTATTTAACAACTGAATTAGTTACTTTATGTATATATATATATATATATATATATATATATACAGTATATATATATACAGTATATATATATATATATATATACATTATATATATAATGTATATACTGTATATATATATATATATATATATATATATATATATATATAAGTATATACTCTATATAATATATACAATATACATATATATATATATATATATATATATATATATATATATATATATATATATATATATATATATATGGTTAGTTTTATATTGCACAATTTAGGCACAATAAATTTGGCTGCACCAATTGACAGCAGTTGATTTAAGTCTCATTGCTTTATTTTAGTTCTCTCAGATTCACATAAAATTGATCAATTAACTTTTCGTCAGGTAGGTGCCTACAGAACTTTTGAGATGCCGCAGGCAATGAAAGAGCATCTCATCCTTAACATCAAGCGCTTCTAGCTAATTCTGGAATTCGGTTGATCATAAAACTTTTCCAGATGGTTTAACAGAGCAATGAGCTGTTAATTGATTGAAAAACTCTGCGCCTTTACGAGTGCATGAAAATTATTAATTTAACCGATAGGATGGATAGGTTCGCATAGGCTGTTAGGGTGGTTCTTGATAGGCTGGTTTATGATAGGCTCTTAGGCTAGTTCTTGATGGGTTTGCCTAGGCGGTTAGGCTAGTTATTGAGAGATATGAAGTTATCAGACCATCATGTGTCCGTCAATGAAAGCGATGTCAGTGACGGGTGAGCCCAGTATTTGAACCCCGCACATATTGATCCGCGGTCGAATATCTTACTGATAGGATGGATAGGTTCTCATAGGCTTTTAGGCTGGTTATTAAGGAATATGATGTTATCAGACCATCATGTGTGAGGCAATGATACTACCTCAGTATGCAGCGTTGCCGCAGCCATGCTGCAGGGTAGAGCCCAGTCATCAATAATACGGGAAGTTTGGAACATCAATGGAGCATCTGGTTTGAAGTTTGAGTAACAAATTATGCGGCCAGCTTAGAGTGTATGTTGCTGGGAATCACCTGCTTTACCTCAGTGTAAATATTATGACATGCTGCTAACGATGTTAGAGCATGGACAAGTGTTTGTAGTATACAAGGTATGTCTGGTTTATGCAGGGAGTTTATATTTCTAGAGTAAATCGATCCGCCATGTCTGAAGATAATTGCATTATAAAATAATTACGAAATTTGTAGATATATACTCTGGATAGTTTTACTCTTATCACGATTAAAATTTGTAGCTTAGCAAAATAATTAAATCTTGAACTTTTCTTTGAAAGTCTTTACTGCGCTATTGCTTAAACTATGATTTATGTAGAATCAGTTACTAAGCGATAGATTTAATCTCATTTAATGTACAGCATATAAAGTGCAGAATATGATTAAATAGTTCTACTCTTAGTATATCGACCTTTACTATCCTATGAGCATAGGCAGTTGAAGATCTACAGTATACATATATCGTTTCCATCCAGTGCCCATGCATTGCGACCAGCACGTAAATGTCCTTTATTTGAATATTCTTAAAATTTGGATTGGCTTTATGAATTTTGGAAATTGCATCTTTTTGTATCTTCTTACTGCTCAACGGCTTGGCTGTGTCTCAATAGAGAGTTCGATGTTGGTATGGACGACAGTAGCACTCTAAGTTTTGTTATTATTAACCCGGTGATGTCACTCAAATAGTAAATCAAGAGACTGCGGGTTCGCACCTTAATCGGATCTGTCACTGACACAGAGACAATAACGTAATGCAGAATGGTAACGAAGTACAGGTTTCTATTGTCGCTCAGTATAAACATCCAGTCAATATAACATCCAGTGTAACTTGTAACATTTTCTGAAGAACGTCTGCTTATTAACATCAATCGAGTCTGTTTCTTCAGGCACCCTCCACACTCAATACCACCTTTATCTCTTCTCAACCCCAATCCACACCCTTCGCATTGACGCATTTATCAAAGAATCGTCATACATGGGCGCTTTAATTAATGGACTTTCGCATCACTTAAATTCATTGATAATTTCGGTGCATTCAGAAATTTGTACTAAACCGATCGGAAATCTTGCAAATTGCAGAACGTGCGAATGCCTTGTGCAAACAGATGTCGATATAGCTTTGTTGATATTTAGATATTACTAAAATTAGGCTTACTATTTTAATATTTAGTTACTACTAAATTTCTGATAAAAATAGCCATTAGCTTCAAATTCTCAATTTAAAATAAAAATTAAAAGTCAGAAATTAACTGATAGTACACAATAATACAAAATAGGAGTTCTTTAATCATATCTAAAAAATTTAGATTTAAATATTAACCTTTATGAAGACCTAGTGATGACCGCGATAGTTGAATATGATGATTTTCTAACATGGATCTGTAATAATGTAGACTGCTTGCATCAGCTGGAGAGGCGAATGTGGCAGATAACATTGCAGGATTCAGGGACAGGTCGTGAAACTGTAGAGATTCCCTGCAAAACATTCACTGGAAGTTATATACTTGTAGACTTAATTTCACCAAATTCATGGCAGTAAGTAACACATACAACAGAAATCAAACACAACACAAATCAACGTAAAGAAAATAAAGAAAGTAAACGTATATAAGTTGAGTACCAAAAGCAATCCCTTCTGAAATATCACACAAATTCAATTGGATTTAAAATCAAATAAAGAAATGGAAGGGAAGTGTCATTCTCATTTGAAGAGAATACTTATTAGTTAGTATTAGTTACAGCAATAACTCTTTAAAACAATTCAAAAATTTATACCTGATACAGGCCAATGCGTCAATAGATCTTATTTCACCAATACATGGTATAATCAAAAAATATAATAAAGATAAGTAAACGAAAAGAAATAACACTTAGCATACATTTACAGTTTAACTATGCAAACCAAGTAATTTACAAGACAACATCGAGCACTGCTGTACCAAATTAAAACCAATGAGATCAGAATGAGGGGTCCATAAACAGTGCTAGTCAAAATTTGGGTAATGAGCCCAAGGAAGGGTCATAGTTGGCTTCTGATATAAGAAAATTAGTTTGAATTTATTACAAAATACGAAGTACAGAATTTGTGATAATGAAACTGGTAATAATTTGTCTCTTAGGACAGATAACAGCAATAGATATAAAATAAAAATTCAAAAAAGTAAAATAAAATAAAAATTGTTAATAACAATTATTAATTAAATATTTATTAAATAATATTAATATTTTTTATTTTATTTTTTATTTTTTATTATTTATTATTCAATTATTTTTATTTAAGAATGGCTTTTACCTTTCATACTCTAATCCTGGTCTGGAGGAATCTCGGAACCCTTTTGCGAAAGGGTTGCTGTCTATTTTGAGTTTTGTTATCTGAAAATAATCACAACATTGACTTTACCAAATCGTTTTAATGACGTTTAAATCTTTGGTGCAATATTTAAGTACTGCTCAATTTTTTCTTGAGAGTTTGCTGCAAATAATAAAGCATACAAAAATACCTTTGTCATACGACGTCGCTAATCTTTCTGGCTTTTCTTAGACACGCAGTACTGAAGGACAAATACAGTCACATGTACATTAATGAATTATGTATTATTAATTAGTAATAATAAATTAATTTTTGAGTTTCTAACAATATTTCTACATCATAATCATCTTCTTCTTCTTCCCTTCAATCCCAGTTTAACTAGGGTCGGGATACGAATAGACAGTCTCAAATCCTCTCTGTCCTACATCATCCATCAGTCCATCTCCTATTTGAGACTTTTCCATTCGTTGAAATTTTTGTAGAAATTTCTGGAGCCTAGGCGCTAACAATCATTCTAAAGCAATGAAAATAACCACTAAGTCAAAGTACGTAATGTGATATGAAAGTAATGAAAGCAACGCAGTATAACACGGATGAACATACCAGTTGATTTTGATAGGCAGTAACAGCAATGAAAACCGTCTCCGGACATACAAATGTTTCGTGTTCAGTGTCCTCAAGCCTTTCTATCTCAGCGGGTGAAATTGGATCATTCGTCAACCGTATGAGATGAATTCTAGGCTGATACTTGTGCATCGAGTTCAGTACGATCTAAATAAAGAAATAGAAAACTGTACAGTGTACAAAAACATTTCTTCTACTTGATATTCGATACAATGAGTTCACTGCATCTTCTCTCCATTAAACTCAGTTTTGTAGCAACACTAATAGTATAGCATCATTCATTTTCCATTAAGTTTTCCCAGCTTCATATATTTCACCCCTCCAAAATTTTAGCACCAACAGACATTTTCCATTAAGTTTTCCTGTTCTAAATATTCCACCTCACCCAAATATTCACAGATACACGGATTATAGTGAAATGATCAACTGGGTCGATAACTATCACTTTTAATACCACATGATTAAACCGTTAGGCAATTTAATTTATTTTCCGTATAACCAGTCCAGTGAATGTCCGAGATCTTACTCTCAGCTCAGCGCTGCTGGGATTCACGGATATACAATTAATATCTTATTTTAATATATAATAATATTAATATGTAGGATACTAAGATATACGGATTACGTATCAGTTTACGGCAGCAGGTTATGACCCTACTTGACGCTACTCATTGATGAAGACATGCAATGACTCGTGATATGATATTTTACTGAAAATATTTTGTCAATGATGGAAGTTATCCTTTCTGCTTCAAGTATCGAGTTACTGATCATTGTAACACGTATAATTAATGCCTCTAACAAGACGTGCACTGTAACAATGCCAACGTCATTTTATGATTTATGACGCAGCGAATGTTATACACTCACAAAAACTATCAACCTTTATAACGCGCACCCCATACATCGTGTGCTACAACGGTGTTGACGTGTTTCACAGTTAAAAGATGTTTTAATGTCCGCGGGGCGCTGTGAACCTTCCTACAGGCTCATCCTATTAATTATGCTTATGATAGACCAAAAAGTAAATAGAATAAACCCAAGGTAATATATAGGCGTTGTACAAAAGTCAAATAAATATATTTGAAGCTTTATCCTCCCATGCTGTTAAATTAATCAAAATACTTTGGTGTATACGAGGCTTATCTAGATACGGCCCATATGGGTGTAACTCGTATGACGTATTATGTGTACATATCTGCATGTAGCTATTTGAGTGCGTATATTGAGTACATATATTAAGATATAGACTTAATATTGAGAGAGCTTGACACTCGCTCTCTCTCTCTCTCTCTCTCTCTCTCTCTCTTTCTCTCTCTCACCCCTCTCTCCTATTGATGTTTTGTCAAAGAGCAGAGCCTAGCCAAAACATCCTACAGTATTTTATGTTTCCATAAATGTAATTAACACTGCTTTACTATTTACAATTATTGATTCATTTATTGATAAAATTACCTATTGATTTTATTATTGATCTACTAGCCAACTAACCGCTAATTGGTTGATTTATTTGTTGAATTTGTTGATTGGTTTGATTGAACAATGATTTGTTAATTGGTTGATTTATTGATTTAATTAATGACTGACCCAATGACCAACTCATTAGCTAATTTATTGTTAAATTGATTGATTGGTTGATTTATTGTTAAATTGACTGGCTGATTGACTGGTTGATTGACTGATAAATTGACTGACAGATTGACTGGTTGATTTACTGATAAATTGTCTGGATGACATAGATCTGAAATTAACACTCACATGCCCATTTTTGTCCACAGGACAAAATTTATTAATTAATTTATTGATTGATTTGCTGATAAATTAACTGACTGATTGACTGTCTGATTGGTTTACTGATAAATTGACTGATTAACCCACTAATTGATGTATTGTTAAATTGACTAACTAATTGAGTGTTCCATGTATTGTTAAATTGCTTTATTGACTGACTGATATATTGTTAAATCGCCAGACTGACCGATTGACTAAGATCTGCTATTATCACTCACATGTCCATTTTTATCCACAGGATTGTTGGTAAGCTTGAGTTTCTCGAAGGACACGCTCTGCTGGAGCAGCTGCTGACCAGTGAAGGGAGAGTCGGGGTGAACGTAGAGACGACTAGGCTGCTGAGGGTCAGCCTTGCAGGCGACGACCCAGGAGGACCGATGATAGGCGTACCGGTAGCGCTTCCGGTCCACCGGGACAATGTCCAGAGCCACGGCGTAGCGAGAGTCCGAGTCCAGCGATCCGCTGAAGCTCATCCGTAGAGTGGGGAACATGCGCCTGAAAGAAAGTTATATTTGTTTATATACCATTGCAATGCATTGCATTACATTGCATGGTATTTCATTGCAATGTAATGCAATACAAACAGTATCATACTTTGAATATTTAACGTCCAGTTACTCATCTGATGATATGTGACGTCCTACAGGAGGCAAAAGATGCTCTATATATATATATATATATATATATATATATATATATATATATATATATATATATATAATAAAGGTTTAACGTCCGTTTTCTCATACAAGGATGATGTCAGGGACGTCCCCCCATCACATGTCACTACAAATCGATTCACCCCAACAATTTGAAAAAGCACGTGCTGAAGAGAAATAAAAGATCCTAAACAGTGCCGGTCCGGTGATCAAATAAACAGTCAGGCAAGATGAAATTAAATCTATGGTGGGAAGGGATGTGTTTTCAACTTACAACGGAAAGTTTAAGTAGTAGAACATGAGCGAAGATTAGGAGGCAGAGAGTTCCAAACAGTAGGAACGGAGAAAGAAAATGAACGTCTACCTAACGAAGTGAGAATATTAGGAATTTTGAGCAGTTTGGTATCAGAAGAACGAAGCTTACGAGAAGGTTGATATTGGATTAGGAGATCAGAAAGGTAAGAAGGTTTACCAAAAAGGAGTGTTTTGAAAGTTAAAAGAGCAATTTTATACTTAATTATTTTATATACATATATATATATATATATATATATATATATATATATATATATATATATACACATGTATATATATATATAACAATACATATACCACACTCAGTTAGTTCTATGTCAGGTAAAATTGGTTTAATTTAAAATTGTAATTTGAATAAATTTCATATTTAGCTCTCATGGTGAGTTTTTATAGTATAATATGTAAGGTTCTCCACAACATTTACTCTAAAAGCAATTTAATTTGCAATTTCTGGGCTTTTAACTTGACAGTGCGCTTATTTGTCATCTGCCATCTTAATTAATGCAATTAGTCGAATTAAATTTCTCAATATCTTTCTCTTGTACTACTATCAACTCCGCTGGAATGCATTTGTATTATACTCTATTTAATATATTTCAAACTATCTTTCTCTCTCTCTCTCTCTCTCTCTCTTAGTGCACTTCTCTAGTTGCAGATCCATGGTATATAACGCCTCTACTATCTTTCTATTATAATATTAATTTATATTATAATACAATTCGCTCTCTCATTCTCTTGTTCGGCCAACCACTCCACTTGAATTTATTTTTATTATATTATAGGTAACAATAATTATAATTCACAGATTTTTTCTTTTGCCACCAGTAACTACTCAACCACTAAACAATAATTCCTAACCTCCCTGTTTTGGTAATGATCATCTCGGTGCCGAGCTCATGGAACTTCTTCCACAGATCGCTGGGGTCGAGGCGACAGGCCACGCCTCTCTGCCTTGAGGTGACTGATCCTGGGGTCACGGGTGAGGGAGGGAGGCTTGCTATCCGTCGACTGGACGTGGGACTGGGAACAGGCGATCCCTGGAACAAAGCCGTGGACTGGAATTCTGATGGACTTCCGGTTGAACTTCGAGTGGAAGGACGAAGGTCTGATCCCGAACCATCGTCAGAGGAAGGGTGTTCCACTGACATGGGTGAGAGAGAACCTGCGGTGTAGCAAATGTTGCATCAACATCAGGAAGGTGGCTGAATTTTTTCATATTTACTAATAGCATACTATTGAAAGTCTAGTTTTAAATACTTAATAGATAAATTATGGTTTAAACAATTAGCTATTTAATAAGAATTTTAGTTCTGTGGATTTTGTGATCCCAAGGAATATCTTTATGTTCTATCTATAGGTGATACTTGTTTGCTATCTGCTTTTGTGCTTGTTTGGTGAAAATAAAGATTATATAATGTCGTAAGAAGAAATGTTTTGTAGTAATAAGTACACAGAAACAGAGATGGGCATTAAGCATTAGAACAAGCCGCTGACTAAGCCGATGACTTGTTGCCAAGTTGTTCGGCAGCGGATCAGTAAGTACAGGGTTCAAATCCAGTGCCTTCCCCGTCACTGACATTCTATGCGAGCAGGAAGCAGATGCTAAACTTGACTCTTAGCTTTGTTAGCTATAATATTAACATTGCATATAGCTATTGTTATTAAATATACATTTCCTTCACTGTGTTAGCAATTATACTATGCATGTATATCAATATTTAAGATATATCGTCATATGCACTATGCACATATAAAAATTATTTATGCTTATATAAGTAATAAATGTTAAGTAAATTGAGAGTAATGAAGGCGCAAATAATGTAGTCTTACTTTTTTCTATGCAATATAGGCCTACATATACGTACTTGCACTTTTATGATACTCAGTCAAATTTATATAATCATATATTTAATTTATATAATTATTGATGATACTGTACGTTAAAAAATAGAAAATGAAAACATTTTTACCTTCAATGTTCAAAGTTTCACAGTTTATCCGCTCATCATTTTCTTTATCTGAGTTCTCCTGCCCTTTAACCAGTGTGTGGTCGGGACAGCTTCTGATCTGTTTGGAAATGAAAGCACCCGGATATAAGCTGATTGGAACTGAACCAGCCTGTTTTTCTTTGGAAGCATCTAAAGCACCAGGACAGTTTGTACTTGACACAAATGAACTAAGTATTTGTAAATTAAATTCTGACTTCCTATGTTGAAATCTCTCATCCACAAAGCAACTTTGGTCACCCGATAAATCCTTGCAGAGGATATTTTCCTCATCGTTATCTTTTATCTCTATATTACCTTTATCTAGTGACATCTGGCTGTTGCGATCCACCGCTCCTGAATGATCTAATCCATATGACGGAGAATCCTGCGATCTATCCTGTTTTAATCCGAGACTCAGACTTCCTCTATCGCCATCACGTTCTCCTATGCATCTCCTAGGATCAGACCCCCTTTCTTGAGACAGAATATCCTCGTCAACTAGACTACTGTAAGAGTATTTCGCTCTCTTAGGGCTTGCAATCGAGCATGCTTCATTTTTGTAACCGCCAACGACATTGAGAGCTTTTGCTGGGTCGTCACTTGCTGGTGAATTCCTGTGATCGAATTCAGAGTTTGCAGATTTTGAGATCAAGGATTCAATAGAGAAAGCGGAAGCTCTCTTAGATAGAAGCTGACTGCTCGGATGGGGTTGACTATCCAGTATTCTCTTAAAATGAGAACGACACTTCCCTTCCATTTCTTTATTTATTTTTAAATCCAATTGAATTTGTGTGATATTAACAAGTTTTTTTAAACCAGCAGTATAATGATCAAATTAAAATTCTGTGACGTAATATGCTACTCCATTAAATTTGTTGTATTCTACAAATGTATATTTTAGCTACAATAATATTATATTAATATTCTGCAATAAAGATAATCCCATAATTTTTTCTCGTCTGTTCTGGAACCAAACTTTTATTGTATTAATTAAACATATGCGAGCATGTTTTCCAACTAGGGTTATTTCATGATATATGCTTCATTTAAATATGAATGATCTTAGCAAGTGCACTGCAGATTGCAGAGAATATACGATGAATAGCAAAGGAAAATTACCATTGAAATCGTATTTTCTTCAGCAAATACATAGTTTTTGACCGCGACAATTACAGTGATAAAATATGGGATACCTATAGGGCCTAATCCCGGCCGATGTGCTGCATAAATTTGGTAGGCCTATATTAGCCTATGTATGACTGGATATGTCAATTATAGGTGCTTTGTTAATGCTTTCAAAATGAACTAATCACAGAGTTTTCCAATATATAAAATCTTATGAGAATAGTCTTATGAAACAATTATCTTTCATGCATTCTTCAGTAGTAAATTAGTTACTGTTCCGAGTATACACGCATAGTTTGAGTGGCCCATGTGCTGATCATATATACAGTATGTATATATATATATATATATATATATATATATATATATATATATATATATATATATATATATATATATATATAAGAAAAAGTATACAACATGACAATTTTTCGAAATCAAGAGAACTTTTCATTTGCAATAAGTTTCTGCCTAATATTAAATTCAAATAAATTTAGTTACCCACTGCACCTTAATTGGTGTAGAAAATATTGAGAGACCCTACAGAGAATATTATATAAGCCAATGGACCTTGTTAAATGTATAGACTCTCAAAATAGACGATTATAAAATACAGATTTATAGCTCATAACTCCCTGAAATAGCCATGCATAGAAATTGCCTTGAAAGAATTTTTAGCCTACAACTGCAGTTATCTTTACAGAAATTATTATAATTTTTATAGGTGTCATGAGGTCGCAAGTGTTTTATGATATCCTGTCATGTATGCAGTATAACATTACGAAAGCCATGCAGTTATGTCATCACGATAATTCAATTAGCAACTTATTGTGCCGAAAATATCTTAAAGCTTCTTCAGGGAAACATTAATCTGTGTTAATATCCATAGTCTCAAGTGGACGTTCTTATCCAGTCAGTACAGTAATGCTAATAAAAAACGACATAAACACATTTTATAGTTTTTCTCGTAAGAGATTACCATGTAGTTACACATTCTTTAGTATCATCTCATTTGATTTAGTTTTCTTTAATATTTATTGCGGATTAATATTAGTTTATGGTTTGAAGGCTTACTACTTTTAAACTAATAAAATTATATGTCACTTCCTTAAAGATTCCGAAACTGCGAAACTTTATGTCCATTTGAATCATATTTTTGTGCATACTTTCACAACATATGCCTAAGTTAACGTTTGTCAATATTTTTATAAATCTGGGAGTCGAAAATGTTTCTTTATATTTTTTCTATGAATTAGAGTAATAGGATGATATAAGGAATATATACAATTATACATGTATATATATATACATACATATATATATATATATATATATATATATATATATATATATATATATATATATATATATATATATATATATATATATATATATATATATATATATATATTCCTTATATCATCTTAATATTTTATATATTTATAGAGAATATTCACTTTTATTTAATGCTTTCAACTCACTGATATACAGTGGCAAAAGAAAAGCTAACCTTAATTTATTTCAACAATTTTCTTTTAATTGATACGAAATTTTCAAAGACACTCCTGCTCAATAAATTAAAACGAGTGAAGGAATCAAAACAACTTTATCACTAACCAATCAGATGCTCTGATTCCGGTCAATAATCTATACAGTTATGAATCTATCAAAGGCGTTTAGCGTACATATGATCAAGTTTCGCAAATGTGTCAATATTTATAACTGGCTTTAAAAATATTATTAAACAGCGGTGAAGCTACTTTGCGTTGACACGGGCGTTTCAGGTGTATTTGAAGTTAATTACAAAATACAACTGATTTAATCATTGCCTTTAAAAATGAGAGCCTTATAAAGTTTCCTCATATGTCAAACATCTTACATCTTCTGACTGTACTCTTCATTCTGCACAACTTACAGTATCAGCAAAATAACAAGTAACTATGTTGGCATCAGCCTGTCACCATTTAACCTGTCATATTATTTACCTAATTGCAGAATATATACCCATAGAAGCCTAAATTAAATTAATGATCGATTATGTACTTCTAGTATATAATATAGGTACTATTAACAACAAACGATTGTTTTGTGTAGAAGGCAATCTAAGGATTAGTGTGATTACATATGACTACTCCTATACTCTTCAAATCCTCACCACTTGTTGGTTTCTATTGAGCCCAGCTGTTATGACCCTATTGCTCCAGCATGGGGTGACATTAACCGCCCCTATTTAACAGACTCTTCAAAGCGGCGAGAATATTAACAAGAATTCGAATCTGCGCTGAAGGCGGGTCGATAGAACGTCAGTCAACCAAACAAGAATCTCTGATTGGTTACTAGTAAATGGATTAGAGAAGAAATCTGTAGACACTTGTAGGCTAAAAGCGTTAAGATAAACTTCTAAATTCAATGTTTCACAGATACACAATTTGTTTATGAAAATTAAATGAGGCAAGCGAATTAAGCTCATTTAATTGACTCGGATGGCTCTGATCTTAGGCTTCAGATGTGACCAATCAATAGATTAATCAATATAAGAAGTTGTAAACACCGCTCTATATAAAATGTCACTGTAACGCTAAATTCAGTCTAGTATCAAATGTCACAATCGATGTTGCAGCAAAATCATTGCCAGCCTGTACTAAAAAACAATTAATCTAAATAACATATAAAAATAAATTTAAACAGAAATTATTACCAATCTGAGGAGATTCTTAATGCAAACATCGATACAGGGTCATTTTTTCTGCCTGGAACCTGTAAAGCGGTCTCGAAGACCAGACACCGGCCATGATACCGCTATAGAAATTGTCAGAGGTTATTATAACTATTATTATTATTATTGTTATTATTATTATTGCTTTATTGCCCTGGGCTGTATAGGCCCCTGGGCTAAAAATAAGATAAAAGAAATACTTTCTATAATTAAAAGAAAGATGAAAAATAAGTATTTAATATAAGTTCTCTACGCTCTGGGAGGCCGCATTCGCCAATATGCCACAATGCCACCGATACACAATGTCGTGTACTTCATAATAAGGATTATAAAAAGAAATGTTTATAATTAGTATTCAGTATGAGTAGTAGCCTATATGCCACACCGATGTGCAGTCTTTGATCTTCAAGTACCAATGACAACTATGAAAATATACGTCGGCAAATATTTGACTTGTAAAAATTACTTGCTGCTTAAAATAATAAAATTATCTATGCTAAGTTTTTGACTTACATGCAATTTTTCTGCAGTATTCTAAATCTATATGCTGCAATAAATATCTCCTCTCTCTCTCTCTTTCTCTCTCTCTTTACATTTCTAGGCTTTCTTTCTATCTATCTATTTTCTCTCTCTTTAGCGTAGGTGCTGGAATAGTTAGACTTAAAACTACTGACAATTGCATGTGTTCATAAAGTCGACTTATACAGATATGATAACGAAAATATTTTCAGTCATGTATAGCAATAATGTATGAGTATCTCTCTCTCTCTCTCTTAGTGAACTGCCCACTGGCAGGTCCATGCTATGCAATGCCTCCACTCTTCTCTGTCTTCCGCTTTCCTCTTCATTTCATTTGTCTGGATGGAATGTATGTTGGTCGCTCGCGTTCGATATTTGCAGACTACTCATCACGTGTATATACTGTATATATATATATATATATATATATATATATATATATATATATATATATATATATATATATATATATAGATATATAGAAAATTGTAGAATTGAAAATCCTGCTTTTGATTTTTTCACCTTATACTAGTTTTTTTCTCTTCAACATAGGCCTTCATTTCAACATATAAGAGTAAACAGTGTGCCATTAAATACGATTGTACTATAGAAAGTCATATGGTATTAAGTTATTTTGTTTCTATTATTTAGTAGCTCCAATTTTTTAATTTTTTAGATTCTTCATTTTAATTATGCAATAAAATGATCGTATTCTTTATCTTCTTCTTCAGTGCACTGCCAAGTGGCAGGTTCAAGGTACATATTCATACTCAAAGTCTGTTTTTTCGCTCCATAAGAGCACTCCTTAGATAACAAGTTAATTCCTTCACAAAGTCTCTGCCTTATCCATACCTTATGTAGCCTATAGATTGGAAAAAACATGGCTTCTGAGGTGGTTTCCCGTTACCTTCCTCAGTTAGGTGGATTAATTACCATTTAATCCTGAGGGAAAATATTCATGGTGAGGTGGGTCCCCTCTTGCCATCCTCAGCTCCTGCCTTTAGTCGCCTCTTACGTACACGCGGCAGATTGTTTGCGGTTGCCCTATTCTGCAGTGGTCCAACCACATCCAAGCACAACGCGGGGGATTCTTTATCTATAGATGCATTATATACCAGTGCATTTATAGTTTAATGATATCTTGCATCATTGTCAGAATTTCATATAGCCTATTTATACAGGAACGTTTACCATTATGAAAGTATTCGATAAATTTGTCTTCTTGTTGGCTTTTTTATCTCTATTTAAGACATCACGTATCACTTTTTCTTCTGCCATTCTTCCATAAAATTTAATAGCTACACACAAATTGCATCATACACACACACACACACACACACACACACACACACACACATATATATATGTATATATATATATATAATTTATAGGCAATACTGTATAGCATGATGTGTTAATATTTGGGAAGTGTCCTATATACATAACCTTGATCTGCTTGTACTAATTATATATTGATTAATATAGGGAATTAATCATTAATTAAATAAATACAAAGACTAATAAGTTTTGAAATGATTGCCAAAACTGTATTAATTAGTCTAATAATAAGTTATCGCTACATTAGATGCTTAATTGGTTTCGCCAATGTCTGTCCGTACTTAATAATTATTACTCTTAATACTCGGAATAAGAACTACTAATCTAAATATATCTGTAGTTTTATGCAAAGTCGCAGTTTATATGAGACAGAATCTCATTAATTAAATAATGAAATAACTTTAGCTTTCAGAAATATTCTTATCCAAATGTATGTTTTTCTATTTTTTTCATTTAGAAGGGCATGCGTGCAGTGGCGGATCCAGCGGGGGGCCAGGGGCCCGGGCCGGCTCAAAATTTTTTATTTTTAAATTACATTTTTACCTAAATTACATTTTTTAGGCCCGCCGAAAAAAAATTAAACTATATTTTCTTTGTTTCTACGACAATTTGTATGTGTAAAATATGTTTGTAAGGGCAGTTGTTGGGGGGGCGAGGTACGAGTGGGAACTCAGTTCCACTATAGTTCGAATTTCTTCAAATGTGGACCCCACTAGGGGCCCATATATTTGGTCTACTAGGAGGCCTGTAGATATGGATGTGGGGGCACGAAAAATGTTTACCGTTTCACGAACTCTTAATTTTTACATAAACCACTGTATCTGACGAGAAAAGGGTTTGAGTAAAAAAATGTAGTGATGCATGGGAGGGTCCCCCCCTACCGCCAAAATTAGGTCACTTTTGAAATTCGTCCAGATCCGCTGAGTTTCTTCGAAGGTGAAAAAATTAACCAGCTTTTCTCAAAACAAATGTAGGATTTTAGGCATTTAGGTTTTCCCCAGACTTTAGTGCGGGTATGACTGGGGGTGGGTGGTAAGAAACGGAAATACACTCACTCTGTGAGCCGAGCGAAGTAGTGAAAAATTTCCCACCCCCCCACCCCTCAGAGCATTTTTTCTGGCTGCGTCACATGCCCCGAAGAAGGCAAAAAATGTAAGCAAAAAATGTGTACATTCTAAAAAAAAATTTTAATAGCAATTCTAGAAAGAAATACATATGTTAATTCTTCAGAATTTCCTCTCTATAGAATCAGGAAGCTCTAAATGAATATCAGGTGGAACAAAACCCCATCCCAATACATTAGACGAATAACTAACGTCAAATCTAATATGTATTCATAAGACATTTTCATGTATATAGAGCTATTCTATTGAGTAACTGCAGTACTTGAACTATTTATAAAAATATAAAATATAAGATATCATTATAGTTCTTCGTTGCGCACTTGATTTAAATAAGCAATGAAATATTTACTATAAAGTCGTTAATTAATTAAGGCGATTGCAAGTGATATTCGGTACCCTCTCATCATTATTTATAGATCTTTTCTTGTGATATGAGCGGCATCTCAATGCTGAGATCTTTGTTAAATATTACCTAGGTAAAACTGATTATATTGCAAACTTTTATAGAAATTAGTTTTTTCAGATAATAGGAACAAATAATTAAATTAAAATATAAATTTTTGACTTACACTTCAAAAAATAATAAATTGCTGTATTATGTGACAGTTTATAGCTGTATTGTTTTGTTCGAAATGATTGAATCATTTAAATTAAATAAGTATATAAATAAAATAATTGTCGATAGTTAATAATAATAGTAATAAAATAATAATAATAATAACACTAATTATAATAATAATAATAATAATCAATTTGAAATTATGGCATAAATGTGCAGTAATGACAGCATATAGGACTAGATATGATATAAGGTTCTATAAGGATAAGTTTGCGTTTTCGCCTGCCAATTTCAACTCTACACCACTTCTTTAGTCGATCCAATCTTCTTCAACAACAAGTGATTAGCAAATACTTCCAAATAACCCAGCAATTCTAATAGATTTACACCCGTGCAGAGGTTTTTAGACCCTGGTGATACATTGTCTTCTCGTCTTTCCTTCAGTGTAAATCTATAAGTTATTTACTGCCACTGAATGCTAGCCAGTGTTAGCAAGAACCGAGGGTGCCTTCATTCTCACCAAATGCACCGCAATACCTCCTGTCTAAATACAGTTTAACGCGCTAACCTTGCACTATGAGCAGAATATTGATAGCATAGATCATTAGAAGCCTGTAATTAACTGAAACCGTCGACAAAAATCAGTTTTTCCAAAAAGAGATCTTTGTCGTAGTCTTAGTGCAATCGATTAGGTTGAATTTATACACTCTCTGGACTTGGTTAATTAAATTCTATACAGACTGAGATGTAAAGTATGGAGAGGGTAAACAATGCGATAAAATTGAATGTCGATAGCATAGTGGTTAGAGGTGTTACTAACGTTGCGAAGTTCCAAATGACAGATACAGAGGTTAATATAACTCTCGTGTGTTCGAGTCCCAGAAACGCTGGTCTGAGAGTAAAATTTCGGTCATTCGCAGGACTGGTTATACGGAAAAATATATTTGATTTGATGACCGAGTGGAAAGCATATTTACCTTAGAAGCAGTAGTTCATCTGTTTGAATCCCAGCCAGGCATCCCTGCAATATCTATTGTGATAGAGCAAGAGACGTTATATTTATCTTACTGTTTTTTACTACTACTAAGACACGTATACTGTGAGAATTTTAAAATAAAATAGATTCGAAGAGAACAACAAAAGATTAATTGTAGATTTCTCGGTGAATGATATGTCAGGATAGAGTCAACTTATATTCATGAATCAGTTGTAATTTAGGCGCTGTGACGATGCGATGCAGTTTTCCGATCCTAGAAAGCTATGAAGAAGAGGCAATTTATGACGAATAATTTCTAACGACATATTTGCATGTATAACGAACAACTTCTGACGAACAATTTAAAACGAACAATTTCTGAAGAGCAATTGCCAAAAGGACAACGCATCTTCTTCTTTTAGGGCTCACAGCCCGTCTACCCTGACATCCTCATTACTTATCGAATGAAAACTGCAGTTTACGCTTATTTGTTTGCCTGTTCTAAGCACAATTCATCCGATGAATTCATCCGATGAATTCACCTACCTGGTGATCAGAGTTCATTGCCGAAAGCTCAGCGGAAAACTCATCTCTAGTCAGGCTTTATAAAGAGGA
Organism: Enchytraeus crypticus; assembly: GCA_905160935.1. NCBI lineage: Eukaryota > Metazoa > Annelida > Clitellata > Enchytraeida > Enchytraeidae > Enchytraeus > Enchytraeus crypticus. The sequence continues at coordinate 105,627 of CAJHZI010000230.1, read as the reverse complement.
TAATTAGAAAATCCCGCATCAGTCAACAGAATTCATCAATTCTATTTCTCATGCCCACAATTCCATTCATTTCACGCTGTCTTTCTTTATTAATGACAGCGGCATTTTTACAACACTTCCTTGACGACCACCGCTACCAATTAATTATTAATATTTCAAATTGAAGTTATCAAGTATTAAGAACCGAGCATTAATAATCCGCAGTTAAATCTGCTCAACTAGAACTGGAGGAAAAGTATACTTCTATACCGTGTGTTAAGATCAGAAAAATAATGACTAAGATGAGATTAATTATTTAAACTTTTATTTACTTGTAACCTTCCTGCAATTCCTGCTCTAAACCCTGGAAATTAAGTCATGATCATGTGCAAATTACATTGATCAAGCATTGCATAACATTGATCATGCATTAATAACATTGATCTTGTATTAATAACATTGATCTATTAAGTATTGCATAACATTGATCATGCATTAATAACATTGATCTTGTATTAATAACATTGATCTATTAAGTATTGCATAACATTGATCATGCATTAATAACATTGATAAAGTAATACTAACATTGATCATGCATTAATAACATTGATCATGCATTAATAACATTGATCTTGTATTAATAACATTGATCTATTAAGTATTGCATAACATTGATCATGCATTAATAACATTGATCTTGTATTAATAACATTGATCTATTAAGTATTGCATAACATTGATCATGTATTAATAACATTGATCTTGTATTAATAACATTGATCTATTAAGTATTGCATAACATTGATCATGCATTAATAACATTGATCTTGTATTAATAACATTGATCTATTAAGTATTGCATAACATTGATCATGTATTAATAACATTGATCTTGTATTCATAACATTGATCTATTAAATATTGCATAATATTGATCATGTATTAATAACATTGATCTTGTATTAATAACATTGATCTATTAAGTATTGCATAACATTGATCATGTATTATTTAGGGCATTAAATACGGCAAGATTGCACACATTTCGATAATTATTCATCGATAGCTTCAATAGCCACAGCAATTTATTGCAGATTTGAGCGTACACTGTCTCAGATTCAACCACCAGTTCCGCAGGTATGACACTATAATGTACTTGTACTTTAGCTATTGTACTTTTTATCACCGGTAGATGTTATCAACACAATTCTCCTAGAAACTCGATAACAATGTCAGTGATTAAATGGGGGTAACTTCGTTTTGTTAGATCACTATCGCCTACATATCTTAACTACTCTGTCCATTATTATTTTACACTGAAATGCTTCGACAGTGTCTGATAGTTAGTTCATCAAGAAAAGTGTACTACTTATGGATTTATGCAAAAAATAAGACTAAAAAGTAAGCTAATTATGCTTTTGAATAAGATCACTCTTTTAATTGTGTCTGTGCTTTAGATCTCTGAGCTTTAGTATCTTTGGACTGATTTTATAGATTTTGGAATTTGCACCGTTTTCGGATCTTCTTTTTGCTCGCCGTTAGAATTCGTCTCAGTAGTGCTCGATGTTGGCGTTGATGACAGTAGTACTCTAATTGTAGTTATGTTAGGAGCTCCTTCCGATTAAATTCCTGCGGTGGTCAGCTCGATTGGGTACTTCAGTGCCCTCTCTGATGGCCGTATTGAGCAAATTTTATTTTCTGTATGATGCACATATGTTGATCAAAATTTGAACTGTTGATTTGTCTGCCTTCATAATTGCTTGTCAGTGTTGGAATACTTTTATATAAAAAATGTGCTACTCATTCCCGTGGTGAACTAAGATTTCTTGATGCGGCATTGACGCGCCGCTACCTCGATTTGTCGTGTAATGTGATGTAGTGATCGGTGCATCGCTTCACGGCTGTACTTCCAATGTGATTAGTTGACAAAGCATTAGTGTTTGATAGCCTGAAAGTGGTAAAGTCAGTCTAACAACATCGCCGGACTGTGTGAACCACCCACAAATTACTCCACATCGTTTATTCAGAGTTATTATTTGGTCTGGATCGTTAACAGGATTGGGTTTCTAGAAAATATCACCAAAAAGGACTCCCAGAGACGTTATGAATCTACTTAAAATATAAAGATATAATCGCTATTAGTCGTGAAATAAAGGTGTTGTTAAATTGTCAATAATTATATAAACTTGTTTACTTCTAATCGGTCAGATTAAATTCATATCTACTTTTTTGTACATGTGAAATGTTAAAAGAGTCTTTCTCTTCGACTCATCCCATGTGAAATCATAGCCACTGGCCGGAGGATGTCGGTAAGATACTCGACTGCGGATCAGTATGTGCGGAGTCAAATCCTGGTCTCGCCAGACACTGATATCGCTTTCGAGTGAGGAAACTGACGTTCACAGCCAAGCTTTACTAGCTTTACCAAGGAGAAGACAAATAGAATTCCTTTAATAAATAGCTCTTAATAAAGAAATACCAGTGTTTCATTCTATGAAAGGAGGTTTTCAACTGCAGTATTTTATCTGTTGGCAGTTTCAGGTGAGTTTTTGATGAGTTATATGAGTGCGCCAGGGGTTATAGCTTCTGATTTGAGAAAACACTGTAGATCTGAAGATGCCGTCGTGCTAATAAATTTGAATTAAATTCATTAGTACTGAATTTTACTGTGCAGTAAATATAATGATGAATGTGCTGCGTATAACTATATGAGCGAGTGTATAATATGATGGAGAGAAGGATAGGCACACATATAGAGACAAATAAAAAGATTTAAAGTAAATTTCTTTAAAAAGCAAATCATTAAAGTGATATCAAGCAGTTTTGAAAAGTCTTACAAATGATTATCTTTGTATACTCTTTTCCACGACTAAGTGCGCCATCTACTGGAGTAATGAAGGTTACAGTTGAATTTGTAGGTTACAGTTTAAAAAGAATTCAGGCATAGATGGGATTTATATTTAAATTTGAGTGATAAAACGTAGTATAATTGTAAATGCTACAGATAGAAAGATTGAGAGCGTAAGAGTAGAAGATAGAGAGAAAGCGAAGAGAGAGAGAGAAGAGAAAGAGAGAGAGAGAAGATATCGAGAGAGAGAGAGAACAAGATAGAGAGAGAGAGAGAGAGAGAGAGAGAGAGAGAGAGAGAGAGAGAGATGAGGGAAAGACAATGTTCTAGGTGGAGGTGTGACAGTTGAATGGTTCACTCATCCAGTTTTCTGCTCTCATGCAGTTGATAAGGTCGACGACTTCTACTATCAGATTTCACACGGAGACTGACAACCCATTAACTGCGACCACGTCCCTACATCAATACACACATGCCCTACCCGTCCCGAACTACCCTGCCCTACCAAAACTACCCTACCCTGCCAAAACTACCCTAATTTGTCCTAACTACCCTATTCTGTTTGAATCTACTTCTGTTTGAGATCATGCTCTACATTAATACACACACACACACAGGGCCTACCCTGCACAAATAAGCCTACCTTGCCCAAATAACCTTACCCTGCCCAAACAAGCCTACCCTGCCCAAACTATCCTATCTTGCTCAAACTACCCTATTCTGTCCACAAATTCCGTATCCTTTTCGCTTTACATGTACAAGGTGGTGTTCAAAATCCTTGATGATAACATTTTACTTGCTCTATTACATTCAGTTACTATGCATGCTGAATTCATTACGTTTAACGTCTGTTTTTCTTTCACAAATAATTGTGTCACGGATGGTTCGGCTGAGATTCAAACTTAGCCTCACTCTGCGCTGCTTACTAGGCAAACATTATACCAATTCGCACAACTTTGTTACTTTTATTATTGTTTGTTATAAATGATATAAGCGCAAGAAAACTAACAAATATACAAATTTCTTTAATGTAAATGTAGTGATCAAATGCACTCTGCCTTCAAGAGTAGAGTATTCGTCGTCTTGATACCAGACTCTGCCATCATTATCCCGGTTATGAAGCCTGAACTATAGCAAGCACATACATGTTTTATACAGTGTATATGCAAAACCATGCACTGATTTATCTACCATATGCAAATCCAAGATTACGTTTGGCTCTATCTTCATACTTTAGGGATATGGGTTAGGCTACAGTTAAACCATGATTTAAGCCTTAACTATAGCAAGCACATACATGTTTTATATAAGCAAAAATATACAGTGATTTATCTGCCATATGCAAATCCATGATTAAGTTTAGCTCTATCTTCAAACTGTGGGGTATAGGTTACAGTTGACAATTAGCGGACGTTGAAATCCTAAACAATTAGCCTGCCCCCTTCTTTCACCCATCGACCTGCGGGAGTCACTAACCGCTTCATGCCAATTACAAATCGCTTGCTATTCGATGAAAGAAATAAATTAATGGTAGGCATAAACGTCAGTGCTGCGGTGGTCACGTTTTCATCTGCCAGTCGTGCCGCGAACACGGCTTGGTCGGTTCGTTACGACTCACCGGTGACCTACGGGTGATCGAATCTTAACCTCTAGCAAGTATTCTAATAACCCGAACGAGTCGGGGTCGTTTCTGCCACTGCTGAACCCTATCAAAGGTCGAGACCGCTAGAGACTCGTTAGAATATCATCTTACATGAGATCAGACCTCGCTAACAAGTCCACCAGCATTCTAGGTCCTTCTCGTGTACAATCATCTACTGGTACGAGTCGATGACATTCAGTTACTAAACATTAATTATAATGTTTAGTATAATTAGTTTTAATGTTATTAAATAATTATAATAATTGGTTATAATAATTTGATAGTTATAATAATTTAATAGTTATAATAATTTAATAATTATAACAATTAGTTATTAAACATGCTTAATTCATTGAAAAGATTGAATAAATAATAAAATTATTTGCCAATAAAATGGAGCTCAAGCTCCGACAGTTATTGTAGTCAACGGGTTGGCGTTTCTGATTTTAGATCAGCCACTTGATATACAGTTGATTACATGCTTATTACACATTTATATGATAAAAGCGAACAGAAGTACCAAATTCATCTTAATTGATTGAGAATTTGAAATTAATTGATGTTAAATTAGAGTATTAGAAATTAACAATACTTTATTTTAACGTTAATTACAATGAAATTACACAGATTGAAAAGAACGACGTGAAAATCATGGACCGGAAATCCCATTAGTTATAATAATAATAATAACAACAATAATAAGAGTGCTACAGTCATCATTGACAACATCGAGCACTATTGAGACAAAATCAGGCCAGCGAGAAAAAAGAAGGTCCAAAAACGGTGCAAATTCCAAAATCCAGAAAATCAGTCCAAAGTAAAGAGAATTATAGAATACACGTAGGTCGCTGCTCATGGACACTGGATGGAAAAGAGAGATGGAAAAGATAGGACTTTAACTGCTTATGGAACTGCTCATAAAAAAGCAAATGCTGATGTGATTCAGATGAAGATTTTCGAAGATTGGATGGAAGAGAATTCCAGATCTGAGGTGCAGCATGCTGGAAAGAACGATTAGATAGCTTACAGCGTGAAGGTAAGCTAGGTCTCACAAGAGTAATTAACTTAGAAGACCGAGTAACAGCAGGCTGCATCACTTTAATCAAGTGAGACATACAAGTTTGTCCAGGGATGGTGAAAGACTTGTAGGTTAACGAAGCTGTTTTGTAAATGATACACTCTTTAATCTTTATCCAGTGCAAAGACTTTAAAATGGCGTAACATGTGAGTACTTGGAACTACAAACAATTGCCCGCGCAAGAGAATTCTGAACAAACTGCAACCGATCAATCTCACAGCCAGGGAGATTTGAAAACAGGGAATTGCAATAGTCCAACTTCGATTGCACAAGAGCAGCACCAATTGTAGCAACTGTCTCACGTGACAAATATGGACGTATTCGACGAATATCACGGATACTAGTTATTCTACAAACAATTATAACAGTTCAAAACTTCACATAAAATAATTATGAGTATTAAATGTTAATAGATATGTGTGTAAATAGCTGATACATACAAAATATTTTATACGCACATAGAAACATTTATACAACAAACAAATGTGTAACATGGATACAAATGTATAACATATATTTCTGCAGACAAGAGAGGCTTCTGCATAAGCTTCTTCTGTTATACTCTACTCCAATTGATTGATTGATTATATAGCACTAGACGAATCACCTCAATAAAGTCCAATACCATAGAGAGCTTTAGGTATGCAGTGAAAAACTGAAAAGAAAAGGTCTTTACGCCAGATGTTGTCAGCAGTAAACTCATGGCGACAATAATAATAAAATCAGAGCCGATTAATCATTCACCAGATGGAGATAGTTTAAGCTCAAGTTACTAAATTTCGATGTAGTCGATGTCCCAGTTAAAGCAAAAGAAACGTATTGAGTTTTTCAAAAAGAATATGAATATTATCGTCAATTTATCGAACATTATTGAAAAAGATAATCCCTATATTCTCCTCAATGATTTTGATTGATTGAATTTGACATTACGCGACATATATTTGTTTTTACCTTTTAGCTTTGCTCATCTTTTGTCCTTATCAGCGTAGACTGGCTTCATCCATATTGTCATAGACGACCAGTAACATTGTGATTCTGTTGTTTTATTATTTATATTTCTTATTTCATCCTATTAATTTAAGTACAATTAAAATATAGATATAGAAAGTAATCAAACCGATGTAGTTTGTCGTCAATATCAGTCTGATCAGAAGTTCTATGGGCGCATCTTAAAAGTTGATCTTAATTAAACAAAAGTTCTTTAGATTTGTCATGATCGAGTCCTGCTTTTTGCTGAAAAGACTAATCGATCAAATGACAAAGCAAGATAATAATAAGATTATCTGAGACAGAAGGCACTATAATTTAAATCAACTCTAAAGAGAGGTAGGCCATATTTGTTTTTTATTTTTATAAAATAATGGCAAGGACCCATTCTAAACCGGAGGGCTTCTCATTGTATGAAAGTTAACTTGTGAAATGAGGCATTGTATTGGACCACGCGACACGTATAAAATGTTTAGGCTTCTATGGGCATGGGCATGGGGAAGAATGAAAATGCCCATTGTGACTTAGGCGGAAAGGTGTCATACCGGCTGAGTTTCTTTTAAATTAGAATATCTATTAAATGAAGACAAATATGTCACGTACTCCTCTTGACTGCATATTCATTCACCAAAGCCCACCCTGGTGAATGGATAAGAAAATATTACTACAGTCGATTAAAAGCAAAAATCATTTATTAATGTTCAGCAGCAGAAGCATCTCGTACAACAGTGACTACAAATTCTTTCAAATTTGGAGAATTTCACTTTTTTTTTTTTTTTTATACAACTTAAAATGCAAATATAAACCGATTCAAACTTTCGGGAGATATCAATTTACTGGTTCAGAACATAAGTGAAAATTTATATTATTCTGCTTAACTCGCCTGTTTCAGGGATTTGTACTAAATTGAAGTGCAAAAATTTAGAGGAGTAGGCATAGAAAAATTTATATAGGAGTAGCATTAGCTATAATAATAGATGATGCCTTAAGTTTATGTTCAAATGGACACTGCCTGACAAACCTTCCAAACTTGTTTAAATTATTTCTCTCTCTCTTTCTCATAGTGCACTGCTTACTGGCAGGTCAATGGTATATAACGCCTCCACTTGTCTCTATCTTCGGTTTTCCTCTTCGTGTTCACCTACGAGTGGATCTTTAAATTATCTATAACATTCTCTTTGATATGCCATTATTCTTGGGGATTCTGCTTAAGACTGAAACTACTTTATTTAATGCCGTAGAATGCAAGCAAAATTAACAAACTTTCTAGGCGCTTCTTAAAAATATCGGAGTACAACATTTACAATAGAACCCGTGAAACTGAGATTACTACATAAAACGGAAGATTACATGGATGACCAGTTAAATGACAAACGTGACTAAATTATTAAATGCTGAAAAATAACTATTTATCTTTACATAATTCTTGTATCAAAAGGAATGTTTAAATATTATGTTATGTCCATATATTTTGATTGGATGTTAAAATTATTTCTAACATTTCCTTTTGAGAATAATGGCATATCAAAAGGAATATTATGCTGGCCTAAGCAGTGGATGGCCGGGAGCCCTGGGCCCCTTGAATCCGCGCTTGGGTACAGTGACAATACAGGCCCTATCGTGAATATATATCGATATTACATATACTTAAAATTCCTCTGGTTTTAGAGCATTCGATAGGCTTAAATATTTATTGTAAGATGGTTGAAAAAGATAAGTTAAGATAGATATTCAAATAGGTCAATTACTAAATTAGCGTGAAAATATTTATGGCTGCATGTTTCATTTAATTTCCAATGTAATTTTCTTCTAATAACTTCTAGATAATTAAATCTATACAGCTGTTGCTTTATCTCCAGTATCTCGTGAATGTTGCTTCTAAATTTGTTGCATCGAGTTTTCAGGCATTGAAACATAATTTTTTTCTTTCATAGACTCTTTGAATGAGTTTTCCATTTAGTGCAACTTGTTAGAATTAATTGATCGTTGACGTCTGCTTTTTGATGTACGCATTTATTTGTTTAAAGATTCACGAGCTCTTTCATGAAAGCATTAGTGTTCACAGAACGATCTCTTTATCCTTTAATTCGCTAACAATTTTCAGTAAGACTCAATCTATTTTAAAGAAAATTGTCAATTAGCTCTTAAGAGCCCGTTTAACTTGTGTCGTTTTATACTTTTAACTCTTTTAAAGTAGTTCTACTTCTTTTAAAGTAGTTCTACCTACCCCGTTTTGTGTCCGGGTTGCTTGAGGAATAACCAACCGTGTAAACTTGCACGTGTCGTAGAAGGCGACAGAAAAACCAGATCCAAACCAACGTCAGAAAGGGCAATCGGTTGGTGAGCGCCTAGGCCCTAGAAATTGCTACAAAATTTAAAGGAATGGAAAAACTTCCAAAGTCTTAGGATTGGAGACGGTCTATTCGTATCCCGACCCTAGTTAAACTGGGATTTAAGGAAAGACGATGATGATGATGAGGATGATGAAAGTAGTCCTACTTTTCTCTTCTGGAAGTGGCCAGGGCTGTAACGTGATAAAATCACGGTGGATTTTTATTACATTTTCAAACATGGTTCAAAATCTTTTAATTTTTCATGAAAATTTTAAGGAAAGCTTACGTCAGAATAACATGAATATACGAGTAGGCCTAATACACCACTAATGAAAAGGATACCGAAGAGTTCAAATTTTAAAAGTTGAAATTGTTTGATTTAATCTAATTGTAAAATGCTTAATTAGAAGTTCAATTAAGAAAACAAAATCAAATAAATACAGGAAGACAATTAATTATTATTATTAATTATTCGAAAATATGACATCACGTAAAATGGCGGCTGTTTATTTTTACAATATATATAAATACCGTTACTAATTTATGCTCATTTATTAATATTAACGAACCAGAAGGCAGTTCTATACGTTATCGAGAACTGCATCATGACAGACACTACCTATGTAACTGTTAATGAGCTGTTCTGCTACGTATCTAATAACGTAAATGCCCAAGCGAGACAAGCTATAGTTACTCAGCTAATTGGTTTCTACAACACGGAGGAGATTGCAGAGGCTAAAAATGTCCTCTTTGAGTTTTTAAATAAAGTGTAGGAGCAATGACAATGTTAAAACCGCTTTACCTAGGAATATAGCTCGGCGTGTTACAGAAAATAAACGCAAGCTCGACGCTGAGAATATATTGGACGCATGGATGGCGGCAGATATCAACAAGCTGGATATGCCCAAGTTCGCTGCCCTTGATCTCTCCAGAGTTCCGCCAACCAGATTTACCGAAAAGGACGTTTGTGGACTCTCTACGATGATCTTCGAAATGAGGTCTCAAATGGATAGTTTTATGGTTAAAATAAACTCTATGGAGGAGTTTATAAAGAAACCGGTCCCCAGTTCTAATGTTCAGTCTACTCTGGGTGAGAGGTTCGGTATTATAGACTCTATGATAAACTCCATTCTACATGGGTTGGATAAGGGTCCTCCCATCTCTCTCTTGCCTTCGTCCAGAACTCAAACTATGGATTCGTATAAGTCGCATGAACCCCCTAACAAGGATCGTATCCGTGCTCCTAATAGTCGTGATGATGTTGCCGTTCAAGACAGCTTGGGCAGACATAGTTAATTCGCTCTCATCACAGGCCCCTGTGCAACGCTCAATCTCACAAAAGAAGCCTACTAATCTGGAGAGAACATCCTCACACCCTAGTTCCAACACTGGGGATCAGGATGGCTTTCAGCTCGTCCAGAGGAAGAAGCCTAGGCCTTCACATTTGATCGGGAAAAAAACTACAACGGGTGACTCAAAAGTTAAAGCTATTGCCAAAAGAATGAAAATTTTTGTTGGGAGGTTGGAGAAGGAAACGACTACTGATGATATAATGGAGTTTGCTAGGAGCCAGTGAAATCCAAGTCTGCGTCTGCAAGAAATCGTCAGGGTTTGGTAAGGATGGTCGTGAATACAAATTCAGTGCATTCATTGTCACCTGTGATGTTAAATACAAAGGTGATACATTAGATGCAAATATATGGCCTGAAAACTCTGTAATTAGGGAGTGGTGATATAACCAGAAATAAAGATAGCCTATATCTTATATTTAACAATGGCAATTAATATTGCGACTTTAATATGCACGGTTTTAGCAATGGTGCAGCTATGCTAAAAGAATTAGCAATAAAGCATCGTATAATTGCAGTACAAGAACACTGGCTCAGGGAAAACGAATTGCATAAGCTTTTACTCATATGTACTGATTATGAGTTGCGTTCTGTTTCCGCTATGACTAATAGGCTGGAAGAAGGCGTACTGAGAGGTAGGCCTTTCTCTGGTGTGGCTTTATTATGGCATAAATCAATTGATAAGTTAGTACAATATGTGGGAGCAGATCCCTCTAATAGATACTTAGCGGTTAAGATATCGTTAGGTAATCACATTATTTTATTGATAAATGTTTACTTTCCTTGTAATTCCGAAGCTGCAACTTATAGAGATGATGTTAATGTGATAATAGGTTTTATTGATTATATTGTTGAGAATAATTCCCATACTGATGTTATCATTCTTGGCGACACTAATTTTGAGTTGGACAGCAAAAATCTAGGCTTTAATATTTTCAATAAATTTCTTACGAGTGTTAAAATGAGCTCTTGTGATGATATTGTTAAGTATGACACTAATGATAATTGTACTTTTGTTAATTCATATTATGGGTATAGTTCATGTATTGATCATTTTTTTGTAACGAATGAATTGAAATCTGACATTAACTCTGTCGAAATTATAGATTGCCCTTTAAACCACAGTGATCACCGTCCGGTTAGTATGACGTTAAATAGCTGCATTACAATTCCCTTTGGAAGTTTGTAGTCCAGTGAGTCTGGGGTAAATGACAACGCCAATACTAGCAAGTTATTCAAGCGTAGATGGGACAAAGGTGACTTGCGTAAATATTATAATTATAGTGGCATGCTACTCTCTAATTTACACATTTGTACTAGTTTATATAGCTGTACCTTTTCGTGTAACGATCGTTATTCTTGTAATGGCAACAATGCTAAACTAGCTATAGATGATTTCTATAACAATATGTTAACGCGCTGTTAACAGCAGAGTTTCCATTCCTAAGATACCTTCTTCAGCACTAAAACCATTCTGGAATGACCAACTAAATGAACTTAAGGATAAGTCTATTATGTGGCATCGTATTTGGCATGATATGGGTCGACCAAAAACTGGTTTGATCTGCTTCATTAAGAACGATGCAAAGTTCAAATATAAACTAGCCATTAAAAAAGCCGCTGAGAAATATGGAAGTAGGTATGATGAAGCCTCAATTTTGCATATTTCTAATAAAGACAGCACCGAATTTTGGAATGCTTGGTCTAAGAAAATGCATACTGGTCATACTAACAATAAGATATGTGTTAATGGTTCCAGTTCACATAAGATATTAGATATGGATTGAAGCTGGTAAACCTAGAGGTGGTCCAATTTTTGAAAAGATAAATCTAGATAGGAGATTATATAGAGATAGCATAAGAACTCGTAAGTTAGATGGGAAACAGAACATGGCAAACTCTTTATTAATTTCTTTGTATAATGGAAAAACAGCAAAATTCTGGAATATCTGGAAAAATAAAGTATGTGACAATAAATATTCAATGCCTACTATTGAGGGTGCAAAAACTGAAAAATCTGCTTCAGATTTATTTAAATCATATTTTGAAAAGGTCTCCAATTCGAATGATGAAGGGTTTAATACTGATATGTCTAAAAAATTTAAAAAGTTATTAGCATGCAAGATGCATGACCAAAAACTGAGTCAGTTAAATCAAGCGGACATGGCGTCCTATAATGCATTCCTAATAGATATGTCAGTTTCTAAGCTACATAATGGAAAGGCTGTAGGTGTAGACAATCTACAGAAAGAGCATCTAGTTAATGCTCATCCGATTATATATGTCATTCTGTCTAAACTATTTTATATAATCACCAGGCTAGGATATGTACCGAACCAATTTGGATGGGGAATACTTATTCCTATACAAAAAAAAACTAGCATTAAAGGTTTGCAAAAAATAGATAATATTCGTGGAATAACATTGAGTACAATAATTTCCAAAGTTTTTAAACATAGCATGCTCTTTCTGTTTGGCAAATATTTCAATTCAAATGATAGGCAGTTTGGTTTCAAAAAGAATCTTGGGTGTGCCAATGCAATTTTTGTGTAAGGAATGTTACAGACTATTTTGTGGAGAATGATTCCACAGCTAATTTGTGCTGTCTAGATATTTAAAAGGCATTTGATGGAGTTAATCACTATTGTTTGTTTTATAAATTGCTACAATTAAATGTACCTCTATATATAATACACGTCTTAATAAATTGGTACTCGAAATTATTTTCGAATGTAAGATGGGGTATTGCGATATCTGAAGAATTTAAGATATCATGTGGTGTTAGACAAGGTGGTGTATTATCACCTACATTATTCTGTATCTATGTAGACAATCTTCTTTCACAGTTATCAAAATATGGATGTACACTTAATAATATATCATATGGTTCATTCATGTATGCAGACGATTTAGTACTCTTAGCACCTACGGTAGCGGTACTTCAACGTATGGTATTGGTATGCTGTGCTGAGCTTGATGCAATAAATCTGAAGCTTAATACAGATAAATCGTACTGTATTAGAATTGGCAAAAGATTTTTTGTTGATTGTCCAAATATACGTATATGTAGTGACAATGGTGTAATTGCTTGGGCTAAGGAAGCTAGATATATTGGTATAGTCATTGAAAGCAGAAGACGATTTAAGGTATCCTTTACACATGTTAAATGGAAGTTCTATGCAGCTTTCAATGCACTATATTCTAAGTTAAGCAGATTGCCAGATATAAATGTCACTATTCCTTTAATAGAATCAATAGCTGTGCCTAGTCTGTTATATGCTCTTGAAGCGCTAAATTTAAATAAATTGGAAATTAAGAGTTTAGAATTTACTTTCAATAAGGCTTTATTTAAACTATTTCAGGTATCTAGTATGAATAATTTGCTGTTTTTCATGAATATATTTAACATCCATGGATTAAAAGATAAATATCAGTTGAGAAAAGACAAATTTATGTCAACGCTGAAGACAATAAATAATATCAATTTACGCAAGTTGGTTCATTGACAGTGCTCCCTACATGAATTTATGTATTTATTCGTTGTTTTTCTCTTATGTGTTGTAATGTGCACCATGTTAGTTTGTTACTTTTGTACTGATTTGCTGCCTTTTGGTGAAATAAAGATTGATATAAGGTGGTTGCAGATGCCTTCATGAATCATTTTCAAACTGTACACTGTGATTCCGGTCGCGCTACCAACGCTAAAACTGAGTTTGAATGCTTGATGACTAAAAGTTTAGCTAATTACCCGAATGTTTATTTCCCTGATATGTCGTGTTTAACGGTTGAGCTAGTGGATCGCTGTATACGTAAGCTTGCTATAGGTAAGGCTTGTGGTCCTGACAATTTAATGGCTGAAAGTCTAATATATGCACACCCTATACTAGTCGTTCAGTTAACTAACCTATTTAAAAGCATTGCTATCCAGGGTTATGTTCCTCAAGGGTTCAGTACAGGTTATATTATCCCGATAATTAAGGACAAACTTGGTGATAAAAACGACGTCAACAACTATAGAGGTATCACATTATTTGCACTCATTTCTAAACTGTTTGAGTTAGTCATTCTTGATATATGTGAGGATTATCTTGTTACTAGCAACCTCCAATTTGGTTTCAAGGTAAACTCAGGTTGTAATCATGCAATTTTTATGATGACTGAAGTTGTTACATATTTTGTAGATAATGGTAATAGTGTGTTTATGGCCACACTTGACCTGAAGAAGGCATTCGATAAAGTTAACCACTTTCAATTATTTACAAGTCATATATTGAAGGGCATTCCTTTATGGATTATAATTGTGCTACAGGACTGGCATTCTAAGTTAAATGTCTGTGTTCGTTGGAATGGATCCTATTCTCATAATACTTGTGTTAAAAGTGGCATGAGACAAGGTAGCTCTCTATCGCCGGCTTTATTTAATATCTTTATTTATCCTTGCATTAATGACCTAAAATCTCTTAATGTAGGTTGTACCATTGGTGCACAATTTGTTGGTATAATCTTATACGCTGATGATTTGCTTCTTATTTCACCAACGGTGCTCGGTTTACAAAAGATGCTAGATCAATGCTCAATTTCGTTTGATAATTTACTATTGGAATTCAGTATAGATAAATCTATGTGTGCTGCGATTGGGTTAGGGTCAGCCTGTGAAATTTCTTCAATGTCTCTAATGTAAAAACCATTAAACTGGGTAAAACGTTTTAAATACTTAGGCATTAATTTTATAGCAAGTAAAAATCAGATGGTTGACACCAATTTGATTATTAGAATATTTTACTCTAGTTGCAATAATATATTGAGTAAATCAGCTTATTTAACTGAGCTGACAAGATTGTATCTTTTAGAGTCCTACTGCTTAACCATTTTAACCTATGCCACTGTTAGTATTTCACTTAGAAACGATCAAATTCATGATTTAAATGTTGCCTGGAACAGTGTTTATAGAAAGCTATTTAACTATCATAAATGGGAATCTGTTAAGCCAATTATGATAGGGTTGGATAAGTTGGATTTTAAGCACATTAGAGTTAAACTTATGTTTAATTTCTTTAGAAGCAGCCTAAATAGATTCAGTATAAATATAATTTTAAATCATTTTTTAATTAGATATGTGTTGAGGGATTTAGATAAAATGTGTCTTTGTTTTAGATTGCCTATAAATTGTTCGATGGTTCTAGACAATAGAGTGTCTTATAGTAAAAGCGTGTATTTAATTTACGAAGCTTTTATTGCTAGTGCTGGTATTAGCAGGAATTCTAGTTAAGTTTCTAGTATTTCATTTGTGATTGTTTTATGATCCTATATTTGTGTGTGTGTACGTATATATATATATATATATATATATATATATATATATATATATATATATATATATTTATATGTGATGCTTCTTGATCCTGTCTGTTTTTGACGAATAAAGAAATGAATATTACTATTTAAAATTTAAATATAATTCTAAAAAATATCAATCAAATCTGGAAGGCATCGGAAGTAATAAGAGAGATTAGAAATTATTCCAACTCAAAATAACACGATTTTCCTTAAGAAAGTGAAAGACCATTTACTTTAAATTTTCTATCAAACTTGTCTCAACGCTTGCATCAAAAATGCTTTGAGCATTTTTGAGCAGGATTTGAACCTCGCACATACTGATCCGCGTTCAAATATCTTACCGACATCTCCACTGGCTTCAGCAAAAGTATTCCCCTATCAATTGTATTTGCAAGCAAAATTGCCTATATAATCTCAGTAAATCTAAATGTTTCACATTACTGCCTGTGGAACTCAACACTACAAGGTGAAAAGATAAATTACGCAATTTCTCTCAGCTAATGGTATTAGGCATGACCAGTGAATTGACGGTGGATTTTTCCAGAAGTCCATTCACTAATATTTAATCAAGCTGCTGCGGCTTTGTATGTCGTATCCTTATCTCTTCATAGCAGTATCTCAATCCACTGTATCCGCCCCTAACACGAAACGGATTGATTCCAAATCGTGACTGAAATCCTATTAGGACTCTCTCCGAATTGGATACTTAGAGGAGGAAGGGGTGGATTGATCCTCGGAATATATTAATATAACGAGGGAGATTATTTCCCCTCCCCTTTTCAAAATATGCCTGTAGCAGGAAGATCAAAGAATTGTGAATATTTCGTTGGACTAAAATTAGATTTCTTTATTTAATCGCTTTAAAAGTTTTCTAAGATTAAATTCGCTGCCTGAAATAGAATGACTAAATTCAAACTACCGAGTATCGGTCTTGTTCAAACCATTTCCTATTTTAGACCTGTCAAGGTTTTTAGACCATGTCGAGTTTTTTAGACCTGTCGGTCTGGCATACACGGTATACATTAGTTGGCGCATCTTCTCCTTAATAGAGATCTGCTTACAACGGGCTATCAGTTTACATTGAATCTGGGTAACACCTGAATCATTCAATTGCATCCAGTACCCATCTAGTGCCCATCTAATGCCCATCTGGTACCCATCTAGTGCTCATCTAGTGCCCATATGATGCCCATCTAGTGCCCATCTAGTGTTCATATAGTGCCAATCTAGTGCCCAACTAGTGCCCAATCAGTACCCATCTAGTGCCCAATCAGTACCCATCTAGTTCCCATCTAGTGCCTGTCTAGTGTAGAATTTTTGATTTGTTTTATTCTAATCGACGTAGAGATCCAAACCATTATTTATGCTTTCACTGAATGCACACGAACTAATGCGACCAAGTGACATTCTCAGAGAATATGTCTACAGGATCGGTAATTATGGACCTGGAAATGAGTCCTATTGGCAAGATTATACAAGATTATGATGGAACTGAGGTCATTGAAAGTCGGATTGCAAGAGATTTCAAATATTGGTGATCGACATATGCAATGGAATATGTGTTTGAAGCGGTATTCGAAGTAGTATAGAGAGTCAACCTATTCGAGCATTTAATTACCCATGCTATTCTTTTTCCGCAGAAATGTGTTATAAAATTATTCGTGTTGTGTGGAAGAGTCAAAGCATCCGAGAGCGAATATTCGTTTTTTTCGCTTTGATTGGCACAGGAACACAATTGTGCATTTTAAGCTAAGTTATGCAGAATACTATCACTCAAAACATTAAGGAAAATTACAAAAACGTATTGCAAATTCAAATCATGTGTATTATTGTGGATCAAATAAATGTTAATTCATTTTTATTTTGAAAATTAAAATTTGTAAAAGCATTGATGTCATCTAGCTAAAATGCCCAAGAAACGATGAAATGGAGAACGCAAGAGAGAAAGAGAGAGAGAGAGAGAAAAAAAGAGAGAGAGAGGAGAGAGAGAGTTAGGAGAGGAGAGAGAGTAATAGAGCAAGAGAAAGAGAAATAGATAGAGAGAGAGATAGAGAGAGAGGAAGAGGTATAGCCGAAGAGGTTGACAGAGCGATAGAGTGAAGTACTTTCTTGCAGAACGTTGATCTAATGAAATCAGCCTGGAAACAGCTGAGCGCTGATGGAGTAAAGCTCTGTTATCATACATATCAATAATCTACTTTGCTCTCATGATATGTTAAATACCTTCTCATTTTACTTAATTTAAAATTTCGCTAGAAGATAAGGGTAAGTAACTGCTATACCTACTTCCTTGTAAAACGTTGTTATGGTTACATGTAATTAATTTTAACCGGAGGTGTATTGAATTACAAGAATTAGTGCCACACATAGGTGTGCCTGCAATAACTAAGAAACGAGCTTTACTTTCTTGAAATCATTCTCTATTTAATATACTTGTTTGATTTTAGCTCAGTTAAACGTCAGTTTAACTTCCTTTTTAGTTAGTTTTTTTCGAAATCTGGCATCAGCTGGCGTCCATTCGCATTTGTTAAGAAATTACTAATAATAGCATGCTATCTCTAATGCTGCATCTAAGTGATATGTAAACTCAATACATAAAATGAAACAGGATATAATATCTGGGTTGAAAAAGTAAAAATAGTATGCTATGAGACCTAAGAATGTAAATTTGGTGGCTTAGTGGTCATAAGAGTTTCTTACAAATTGAGAGGTAGCGAGTTCAACTGTAGCTTTTAGTTACAGAGAAAAAATAAAATCAAAGCCCAGTCTGTAGCAGAACAGGCTATCTTCTACTGACCAAAAGCAGTTGTACAGTAGAGTTACCACTAAGCAGGAAGGAGTTTTCTGACAAAAAGCAGAAAATATAAAAAGAATAAGAAAATGTATGGTTACTTGCATTAGAACCGGTGTTACCTATCACTTTTCGACAATTGTCGATGTAATTTGAGAAGCAAACAAATGAATTTAATTTAAATGAGTTAATAAAAATTCAAATGGGTTACCTTTAAATGGGTTATCTTTAAATGGGTTATCCATAAATGGGTTATCTTTAAATGAGTTATCTGTAAATGGTTTTTAATGGGCTATCTTTAAATGGGCTATCTATAAATTGGCTATCTTTAAATGGGTTATCTTTAAATGAGTTATCTTTAAATGGGTTATCTTTAAATGGGTTATCTTTAAATGGGTTATCTTTAAATGGGTTATCTTTAAATGGGTTATCTTTTAGAATTTACCGGTCAGGCCACTGAACTTAGATTAGATTTATCTACAACATTTTCTGTCTTACAAATGGTCGCATATTATGATCTGCTACCAGATGACTTTCCTTCTTCTCGTATATGACAAATTATCGGCTAAAAAGGCATTAAGCTTCCATTCATCTCAGTCCAGAAAATTTCATCCTAAGATAATCTTCAGAATTTCCACTAGAATGTTCCTAGAATGTTCTTCAGCAGGAAAAATAATCCAGATCTTTCTGAAGCATTGAACCTTAAAACTTGAACTCATTCTGCTCGTTCTGTCGGAGTAGAAAAGAGTATGAAAGCTTTAAAATGGACTCTGACACTTTTTTATCTCCAGGAACGAAATCAACATAAACACACATTCGCACTTGCAGTTTTGCAATTGGAGGAAATGAATATTTAAATAGATGATGCTTGACAAACATTTTGTTAAAGAATAACCATATAGAATTTTTTAAAAATAGCCACAGCCATATGGCCAAGTTTAGCGTCAGTTTGCTGCTCGAAAGCATGTAAGGAATTTTATAAGTTTAATTCTTATTTTTACAGTCTTATTGAAATTGTAGCAAAGTTGTCAAATATTGGCAGGAGTCAACTAAGCTCTGATTATGACTATTCCTATGACACTATGACTATGACTGTGACTATGACTATGACTATGACTATGACTATGACTATGACTATGACTATGACTATGACTATGACTATGACTATGACTATGACTATGACTATGACTATGACTATGACTATGACTATGACTATGACTATGACTAGGACTATGACTATGACTATGACTATGACTATGACTATGACTATGACTATGACTATGACTATGACTATGACTATGACTAGGATTAGGATTATGACTAGGATTAGGATTATGACTATGACTATGATTATGACTATTATTATGATTATGACTATGATTATGATTATGACTATGACTATGACTATATGACTATGACTATGACACTATAACTATGACTATGATTATGACTCTGATTATGACTGACTCTGACTATGACTATGACTCTAAAATTAATGGCAGCTGAAGCAAGTATTGTCATCCTGAAAACAGAAATTTGAGTAAACAATATCATAAAATTAAATTCAGTGAAATTGGAATATTTCTTTGTCTCTCTGTAGCGGTAGGAGGCAATGAATGACGCTTACGTGCAGGTATAAAAGGCAAATCAATTGTTGAGTTAAACTAACAACATCTAGACAACAAATATGCCGAAATTACTTTGAAAAGGGGTTTTCAGTCCTGTATAAATTAACCGACATTGTTCGGCTCTGAAAAGAATTTTTTTCGTTTTTAAATGGCTCTATTTTTTACAATTTAAAATAATGTTCGCGAAAATTGCTCATTTGATTTGATCAGTAGTCGAAAGTGTTCGTTATTAGTTTAATTTTGCAAAACGCTTAATTACACCGTAGTAAATGTTGTAAGAGAAAAACTGCTATTCCGATATTGATAAGGTAGATAGCAATTAATGTGTAAACGATACTTGTAAGTTACATTTATCTTTCTCTTAATTTAAATTTAATTGATAAATAAACTAGTAAATTAATTAAACCTTCTAAAATTCTGCACTTGATATTTCCAAGAGAATTATTCTGTGGAGAATTTCATGTGGATCAATTATTCAGCACATTAACTATTCATTACGACGAACTTTTGTTTGACATTCTTTCTAAATTATACTAACAGGTTTTAGATTTTTCTCAAAGCTTAACAATAAGTTAAAGTATTACTCTAGTAATGTGTACAAAAAAATTATAATTTGGTATAAACGCTAATATAGTTTGTTGTAATAATATATTATAATTTGGTATAAAGGATAAAATATTTATTATAATAATTTTCTGCTTAACGTCCTTGAAATGTGACAGATTCTAAACACTAACAGCAAAAGTAGAAAACCAAAATCTGTATTCTAAGCAGAAATCATGAAGCAGTTATAGTTTCACAGTGGTGTAGTGGATGAACTGATTTCACGAGTAACCTGAGAAGCTTTAATGCCATCGATTCGAATCCCGATAGAACCGTCTCTGATTGTGCTTCTAGTGAACACAATCGTTAGTCATAGAATCACTGATTTTTTTATTAAGATGAAGTCTATGATTAGCTCATAACTTCTATTTCTCTTCAGCGACTGTTTGAAACAGTTGCAACAGAATTTTTCAGAGCTCACTTCAACACATTCGGTAAGACATGTATATTTCCTGAGCCAATTACAAACGCGCTAAAGGTTAAAGCTTTTTACACGGGAATTATTTAAGTCCAGACTATTTGCGTTATTCGTAAGCCACACAGCTTTGACGGATTTTTACAACCAATAAATCTAATTTTATTCCAGCCTTAAACTACAGACCTTAATATGTTAAAGGTTGAATCCGTCAGTACTGTCATGACGCAGACATACGGTGACGTTTACGTCATCATAAAGTCATGGGAAAATGACCATCCGAGTCCAGTGATATATGTCATCTCATCTTCAACCAATAGTGGCCAAATGACCACCACTAGCATCAGCTAATACCACTTGTGGCGCAGCTGTTTTGAAAGCGGGGGGGGATAAATATTCTCGAGAAAATACAATCGTACATTAAATTTAATGGTAAAGCTAATGTTAACGTCAAATTCCTCACTCGAAAGCGATTTCAGTAACGGCGAGCCCTGGATTTGAACCCCGCACATACTGATCCGCGGTTGAGTATCTTACCGATATCACCATTGGCTCCAGCCTGTTAACTTCTTTCAATATTTTCCTAATATCGTTATGCTTGTCGTGAATTTAAGGATCAATCCAAAAGATTGACGGAGATAACCAAATTGAGAGTGACTATGAGATGGTGGAAAATATCTTCAAAACTTATACTTCTGTTGAAATAGGCCTACTAGTCTTCTGCCAGATCGACTAAATTCCTCACAGATTTTCGCTTATGAATTCGTTTTGATGACCCCCCTCGTGAGGACCTAAAAACGAAAGCAGGGGGTCATGATTCCTCGCTTTAACGATGGAACAGTTCTTGCTAATGCGCTCTGTCATCCCGGGAATGGCTTGAATAATGCATAGGGATAAGACCTATGTTTACTTGCCAGAGATTCTACCGGATTTTCTCTCATCGTTCTGAGTCGTTCACTCGATTAGGTTGTGGACTGAGAGGAAAATATCATGAACTAAATGGAACTCGAGCACCTGTGCCCTATTGAGTCACACTCTGCAACCCTAGTTCTACTTCGTAATAGAATAGATTTTGTGGAATGCGAAAGATTTTGCAATAGTTTTACTTATGGTAAATTGTGCATTAAGAATTACTACGACATTGTTCGTATACTGAAATATTTAGCAAGAAATAGCGAAAAATATAGAGGATAAAGACTAAAGAGTAACGTCAGTTTCATATCTCAAATGGATATCAGTGATTTGGCGAGGCTGGATTAGAATCCTATATCTACTGATCTCCACAACAAAAGTCGTACAATTAACCGGTAATCTACGGGCTAAACCCGGTGACTCACCATGTCTTAGAGAAGAAAACGTTGGTGATTAAATTTTGTGGAAAAGTAGTGTCTTCTTTAGTCGCATAAATGAATGCAGTTATACTCAACTAAAACAGTAAGTTAGCCCAAAGTCAGCTAAAACGTGTAATAAAATAAATTATGATCTACAATATGTTTGGATTTAATTGAATTGTTTGTTACCAGTTAGATTTAATTACTTAAGGGCTTGACGGAGTCGGTGGCTTACTGGCAAGTTGTTCGACTGTCGATCAGTAGGTTTATGGTTTAAATCCAGTTCTTCCCCGTCACTGACTGGCTATCGAGCAGGAAACTTGCTTTAAATTTGGTTTTAGCTTTCACGTGACTTCAAGTTTATGTATTCCAGTGCTATACCGTAACTGATATGCTTTCGGAACATGAAACTGATTTTAAACGCGTCTTACTTCCTATGTAGTTTGTATTGGCTTGAATTTTAGAATGAATGATAGTGCTTCAAGGGAAAGGTTTGGGTAAAAATATTTTGGCACTCAGAACAGAGCCATAGAAATAGAGTCATACAGTTATAGAAAAAGAGTCATATATAGTCATAGAACTAGTCACAGAGCCATAGAATTAGAGTCATAGAGTAATATAAATAGAGTCATAGAAATATACTCATAGAAATAGAGTCATAGAGTCATAGAAATAGAGTCATAGAGTTATATAAATAGAGTCATGGAGTCATAGAAATAGAGTCATAGAGTAATATAAATAGAGTCATAGAAATATACTCATAGAAATAGAGTCCTAGAGTCATAGAAATAGAGTTATAGAGTTATATAAATAGAGTCATGGAGTCATAGAAATAGAGTCATAGAGTAATATAAATATGGCCTTGAAGTGAGAAAACTTGCACTGAAGTCACCGCATAATGCAGAAAATATAAAACCTACGATAAAATCACACTCCAAATGTTTTTATTTTACAATCTTTTGGATCACTCATTGGATATTAAAAACACCATCATTTCACTGATCCTGAACGATTGTTTAAAAAAATAATGATGACAAAGCACTTCCTCGGACTTAGTGCAATCCGTCCCTGTCCAATCGACATGTTTTCTTTGGAGGGATTTAGTATTTCCTTTCTCTGTCTAGCATTGCTATTACAGGACGACATTACTTTCCCCATTGTAAGATTTGTGTAAGTTCTTGTGTAAGTTTTTAAGTTAAATCGTCGAAAGAGATTTCGTTAAAGCCATAAACTAACTGTGCAAACGCTTTTAGAGTCAACGCGGTAGAAACATAGGGATTAAATTAACTTTTAAAGGTAACTGGTTGACCGGGGATATTTTACAGTTAACTTAGACTCGAGGGCTTGCGTAGAAACTAAGTAAAAAACCTGCGAGCTACAGTATATATGCTTCATTTATTATACACACTATGTAGATGTCGTACTAAGAACAGAACATCTGAGCTTCGTGATCTTATGTTTTGTTTGTTGAGGTAATTATTGCTGCTTTTAAACCAACCAGCAACAACATAATTAGAATATAATTATCGTTAAACGCTAATATATTCTATACACAACATTATTATATACGATAATAATAATCAATTTTAATGCCATTTTCTTGTATATTAATTTAACGTTAGCGTCGTATTCATAATTATATAATAATTTGTTAAATATATTTTAAAACAACATAAAAATTCAGTGATGTTCGAAAACCATCCTTAAGCACACTGCTTGCTTTGTGTAATGTTTTTCTATGTCACAAGAGATCTATGAGATCCGATGCTGCTTGTAAACCATTCCCATTTGTTTACTAGACTAGTGTGCTAACAAATCGGCTATCTTTTTTATCAGAATTATCAATCTCGCTCTTTCATTCACTCTAGCTCTCTCTCTCTCTCATTCTCTATCTCTTTCTCTCTCTCTTTTTCTCTCTCTCTCTCTTTCATTTTCTCTCAATGTTACTCTCATTCTCTATCTCTCTGTATCTCTCTTTGTATATTTGCTTAACTCTCTCTCTCTCTCTTTATTTCCTAGTATACGTGCGCTCATTAGTTATTTCTATAAATGTATGCCTTCTCTTAGTCTCTCTGCCTGTCTCACTATCTACTTGTCTGTCTCTATGCCTGTCTCGCTCTCTCTATTTCTGTCTAACTATTTATTTATCTCACTCTTTGTCTATGTTTTTCCCTACCAGCTATCAGATCCAACTCTTTGATAGGTAATTTCGATGAGTGCAGCTGAGTGAATAGCTCTGGACATGACGGGTACATTGAAGTTTCCTGCTTTTCTTCCGTGTCTTCACATAATCTCTCAGGAATCGAACCCTTAATCCTCGACTCTTCAACAGTTCTCCGGTTCGGTCGATGAATATTTGCCGAGGTAAAAGCTTTGAGATCAATACGGGATTCATGCCAGTGAATGGAAAGCCTGTGATTTCACTGAATGCAATCCACTGTCAACCTGTTGTCTCCCACTGATCATTTCATCTTCTAAATACATCACGCATGTTTTCAAGGTCCAATTACAAGAAATACCTTCACCTTTTATTGTATGGATCTGGCTTTCTCTTGCTATCTGTGTAGTCCCAGTCGTCATCGTCTGGTGCGTTGACGCGTGCTGGTGTAGAGTCTGCTTGAGACGTCCCTGGCAAAGCCTTATGGCGAAGACCCTGTCGTTAAATTCTTATTTATTGAAAGATAACCTTAGAAGAAGATGTTTATACCAGTAAGATAAGCCAGTAGATATATAAAGACAAAATACGAACGACTGAGCTATTAAACTCTCATGGTTTCGGCACACCCAATGCTGCCATAGTCAATTTCTGGATGGCTTTGGGTGTATTTAATTTTAAGCATTTCCGAGACACTGAAACTTTGTATGATATAAAACGACATAAGTAGTAGTTAACTTATTCTATTGCCATGGCTGGATATTGCCATAGTGATGTCGGTAAGATATTCGACCGAGGATTACTATGCGCAGGGTTCAAATCCTGGGCTTGCCCTTCACTGACATCGAGTGAGAAAACTGACGTTAACATTAACTTCTTAGCTGATCAAATAAAATTGAGAATGAGTCAATGAAAATCTCCTATTTCCTCATTGAAGTCGCCTGACAACACAGCCACGTAAAATGTGGCACATGTTAGTGCAATGAGGACACATGTTAGTGCAATGAGGGCACGTGTTAGTGCTTTCGTGGCTTTTTTGTCTCTTTTCACTTTATCTCCATATATTTCGTGTGTACGAATTTAGAGAAGTGAAATTAACTTGATTCAATTCAATTCAATGTAGTAAACTATTACTCTCATACGCCTTAGACCCGTAGTCTGCTGGAGACACAGTGTAGGAGAGTCTGGTGTGCAGTTGATGAATAAAAAGTAACATTTCGATCAATGGAAAGAAATAGAGAAGTGAATCTTAGTTTTTATACCAGTCCCCAATGACCTTAAAAAGAAATTCTCGACTAGAAATTCCTGTTTTCTTTTCAGCATTAGTCAGGATGAATTGTCTCAAGCTGTGAGATTGCAATCAGTTATATTTAGTTTACCACTGACACCCTAACAATTTAGATGCCGATTCATTTAACAAATCCAATCAGCGAACTGTACCTGTTAGAGCTAGGGATAGAACAATACTGTGATGATTATTAGTGTTTAGCTAGATCTTATATCCAATATATAGCTAGATATTTTATAGAAAAATTAGGCTAGACCTTAGCTGGTAACACTTTTGTACAAAACTAAGCTAGACCTTAGCCAGTAACACTTTTGTACAAAACTAAGCTGGAACTTAGTCAGTAAGACCTTTGTACAAAAATTGTCGGTAAAATAAGTTACAGTGGTAACTCTCGTGTGATTTTCTTTATTGTTTTACTTCATTAACTGTGACAATCACTGAGTAATTGTTGTACTTGAGCGCAATCACGTTCCGTTCATGATTTCTCACGGTGAATTAACTTTCACACATCTACTGTCAGATTGTCTCGCGTAATGAACTGCCTATTGGCTGGTCCATTTCATATAATTCCACATGTCTTCTGCTTTTCTCCTCACATCAAGATTAATTAGCTATACCAAATCATCCAGTATTCCAGATCTTGGTCTACCTCTAATCTTTTTTCCTTCCATTCTTCCTTCAATTACATCTTTTAGTAAACCATTCCTTGTCAGGAGTCAAGTTCTTCTTTCTATTCCTTATGATATTTATCACTTCGTCGTTCGTAATTTTGTCAGTCCATTTGAGCTTCTCCATTCTTCTACGTAGCTCCATTTCGATTTCGAATGCTCCCAGTTTCTTTTCGTAACGTCCTCTTTTTCAACTTTTTAACTGCTCGATGTGGTCATTGATGACTGTAGCACTCTAATTGTTGTTGCCCATGTTGCACAATTTCACAATATTATTACAATAATATAATAGATTTTATTACAATAGATTATATAATTATATTAAGATGTAATAGATATTGTATTATGATTCAGTGTAGATTGATTAATATAGTCACCTATGTAGTGTAGATTTCTATCATATTCGCGAGATCACTCAACCCGGCTAATGTTAAAACAGATCTTTCTAATTTTTGTTACCGCACGAGGGAAATAGAATGAAGTCCCTTCGTTCACGCGGCAAATGTCATATGAAAGAACTTCCATACAACACATCAGCATCAATTACCTGCAGGAAAACAAATCAATTAGTTTACTGCGACTTACTTTTCAAAACTTCAGTAGGCTTGTAATAGACTAAAAAGCAGGCCTTGTATTGAAGCGTCTGCATCGACTGATTTTGATCGGCCAACAATGTATTTGTCTGTCTCAATTATGTTTAGGGAAACCGTGTTTTGTTAACTTCAGGATTTGTTTACCCTAAGCAATACGTCACCTACTTCCATCAGCTTGTTTTTCACTCTCTAGACTGTACTACTCTAGCCGATTGAAAAGTTCTTTTTCAGGAATCTTCAAATCTCCTTCTCTTTCATTGGCTTGCATTCAGTTTTATTATTCGATGTTCTCACATTGAAACTTATATACTGGGGCTGAGCCATAGTTAGATTGTACGGTAAACAAAGGACCTCAGCTAAGTGCTGATCCCTCACAAGATGATAGAGTAAACATAGGACCTTAGCTAAGTGTTGATCCCTAACAAGATGATACAGTAAACATAGGACCTTAGCTAAGTGCTGATCCCTAACAAGATGATAGATTAAACATAGGACCTTAGCTAAGAGCTGATCCCTAACAAGATGATAGAGTAAACATAGGACCTTAGCTAAGTGCTGATCCCTAACAAGATGATACAGGAAACATAGGACCTTAGCTAAGTGCTGATCCCTAACAAGATGATAGATTAAACATAGGACCTTAGCTAAGTGCTGATCCCTAACAAGATGATAGAGTAAACATAGGACCTTAGCTAAGTGCTGATCCCTAACAAGATGATAGAGTAAACATAGGACCTTAGCTAAGTGCTGATCCCTAACAAGATGATAGAGTAAACATAGGACCTTAGCTAAGTGCTGATCCCTAACAAGATGATAGATTAAACATAGGACCTTAGCTAAGTGCTGATCCCTAACAAGATGATAGAGTAAACATAGGACCTTAGCTAAGTGCTGATCCCTAACAAGATGATAAGTAAACATAGGACCTTAGCTAAGTGCTGATCCCTAACAAGATGATAGAGTAAACAAAGGACTAGCTAAGTGCTGATCCCTAACAAGATGATAGAGTAAGCTGCTGATCCCTAACAAGATGATAGAGTAAACATAGGACCTTAGCTAAGTGCTGATCCCTAACAAGATGATAGAGTAAACAAAGGACTTTAGCTAAGTGCTGATCCCTAACAAGATGATAGAGTAAACAAAGGATCTTAGCTAAGAGCTGATCCCTAACAAGATGATAGAGTAAACATAGGACCTTAGCTAAGTGCTGATCCCTAACAAGATGATACAGTAAACAAAGGACTTTAGATAAGCGTCAGACACATAACTGATAAGAGAACAATTGGACGCAAGTCAAACCAAAAGTCAAGCGATTTGGAGGCTTAGCCCGCTAATTTTTTATAGCCTAGACTTTTTAATTCAATAATTGTATATATTCAAGTTTTTATATTGTAAGCTTAAAATATTAACCTTCCATTTATTGAGTAAGTTAGCAATCCCTCGAAAGTTATTTATAAAATGTAGCGGGTCTTTTATGATTTTTCAGAAACCCTCATAATTATTTTTATTCTCGTACATGTTTTGGAGTGGGAAAGTCATTTTGAGTTTCAGCCTTTATCTAGAGGAATTTAACTAATCCATCCTCTATGCGTTTGACTGGAGCCTGTGGCGATGTCGGTTGGATACTCGACCGCGGATCAGAATGGGCCACCTGGGCTGCCCCGTCACTGACATCGCTTTCGAGTGAGAAAACTGACGTTAGCATCAGCTTTACCAGATTTTTAATTAATTGAAGAGATATAGTCCATGAGAAGAATTGAATGCCTCCTGACATGAAGGCATGCGAGGAAAATGAAATGAAAGTAGGAGCTTTAATTTTATCTTTTAATGTAGGGAAATTTTCATATTTTTGTCAGTCTTTGTTTTAATCCTTCGTAAATTAATCCTGGCGTTTGCTGCATCATAGAGTTCAGGAATCAATTAATGTCTTTAATTAATTAATCTATTAATTAATACTGACTAATGTCTTTATTCTACGTTTGATATTTTTGTACTACAGCAGCTCTGACATTATAGCACTGCAACTTTTAGTTTAATTGGCTTGTAAATAACGTTGAAACATCAGAACTAATATTAGATTTTCAAAGCTAATGTAACAACTGCCAACACTACAAATGCACTTTCTGCTAATCGGAGATTTTTCGCGAAACCTTGTCGACTAGAGTCATGTTAAAAATCAGAATATATGACTCCATCGCGTCAATGATGCAACTGCTGTTTGTAACAGTAGTCTGCACCCGATGCTAATTAAATTTAAGCTCGCTATAAAAATACTGGAGCTAAAAATATATAAAATTTGACTAGCTTAATTAACGTGTGAATAAAAATATCTCTGAGATATTCCATGAATTCTGTTGGATTCCAATTTTAAACATTTGTTAATTATTCGTGAATATGTTAAAAATCTGCTGGCTGATTTAATTTCACGCAACTAATTCAGATAAAGAGATCTTCACACTTATTTTCAGAGATTCAAGTGTTCTAGAAAATTTTAACTTTAACGTCTGTTTTCCAGATTTACATGCTAGACAAGACTGTCACTGAAAATTGACACTAAACCTTAAGTACATGGAACCGACGGAGATTATATTAAATAGAAAATTGAAAGATAAAGGTAGCTGATTTCGCCCCTTGGAAAAGGAAATTGACACAAAATAACACTAATCTGAAAGATTAGTGTCTCTCTCTCTCTCTCTCTCTCTCTCTCTCTTTAATTGTATTACAAATAACCAGTCCAACTTATGCATTCCTATACAACGTCAATCTTCATTTTCAGAAGAAGAAAAACTGGCTCTATGGTGGCTTCCCATTGTCTTCCTCAGATCCTGTTTGGTTATTTTAGTTGGACCTTAAAACACAAATACGTAGTACGACTCTTCTTTTCTGTAGTGATACTGAAAAACACGAGAAACTGTCGTTAACATTTGACACGTAAAGAGGAATGATTTGAATGGAGATCTAAATGGCTTCAGCTCTACACGTTAAATATTTACAGATCAACAAGCAAGATATGAACGTTATAAGCGCCTATTAGATTTGCTCTTAAACAATTTGTCATAATTTGTTCATGTCTTCAGGTAATATGTTGCTCGAGGATGAGAAGTTTATGTTGTTGATTTAGAATTTTCTGCGATTGTTTGTTGCTTTGTCGAATTCGCGCGTATGAAAACAATTCTAACTGTAATTGCTTATTACGTTAGTGACTGTTATTACTTTAATTATTATTTTTAATTGTTATACTTAACATACTGAGAACAGTAGAGAATTTGACGCTTTAAAATCTTGGTAAATAAAAAATTAAACCCAACAAAAATAAGAGTTGTTAATAACGAAATACCCTGATAATATTAAATTCAGACATTGTATTTAAAAGCATTCATAATTTTTGACAAGCTTTTTCAAACTCCAAAGTCCAATCTTTTAATTATCGATCAGTAAGTAAACGTATTTAATGGTAAGTCAATGACCTCTATAATCTCGAATCTATTCTAGACAATTTCCTCTAAATCTAATCTCTGACCATTAGAACAAACGATGTCTTGTTTCTAGTTCATAAGTTCACTGATCGAGATTTTCCAATTTATTTCCTGACGTGAAATGCATTTAAAACAGCATTAGACGGTCAATGTTTTGTCATTGCCAGTTGAAATACCACTACCACAGAAAAGAAACAGGTGACCTACCTTTTCTTATTATATTTGTTTAAGTTACCTATAGTAAAGCTTCCCTATTTAAATGCAGAAAAGATTTAAATGCAAAACGTTGGAGACATTCGTGACCAGTTTAAAGTGTAATAAATTAATACTTAGCCTCAAAATTACTGTACTATACAATGAAGTAGGCCCTATAGTACCAGTAATTACTAGTATAGTATAGTATAGTATAGTATAGTATAGTATAGTATAGTATAGTATAGTATAGTATAGTATAGTATAGTACAGTACAGTACAGTACAGTACAGTACAGTACAGTACAGTACAGTACAGTACAGTACAGTATAGTATAGTATAGTATAGTATAGTATAGTATAGTATAGTATAGTATAGTATAGTATAGTATAGTATAGTATAGTATAGTATAGTATAGTATAGTATAGTGTAGTGTAGTGTAGTACAGTATAGTATAATATAGTATTTGCATAGCATAATATGGTATAGTAGAGTATGATAGACTATGGAATTGTAAGGCATGGCATGGCATGACTCGATCACTGACTCACTGACATATAAATGTATGGCTAAGTTTTGTATGGAGGATGGCTCTAAAGATATCATAGTGATCTCAGTATGACGGCAGAACTGAACAGAAGTTAGACGAGAGCCAAGATGAAAGAATTAAATTAAATCATAAGAGGGTTGAGAGACGAACCATGAAAAGATTTTCCGCCCACTTACGTCCCAGGGCTCATAATAACTGTCGATATTTTCATCAAATCCTTGCGGAATCTCTTTCCGTTTTGATGAGGTGAAGTGAAGAGCACAAGAGAAAATCACAGAGAAAATGCATGAGGGGGAATGCAAGAGGGGGGGGGGGACGAGAGAGTCGAAAATGGATTCAAGGTTAAACCTGAAAGCTAAATATTTTCCAAAAACATACATTCGCTAATATAATTCCTAAATAATTTTAAAAGATTGTGAAGTAAACAAATTGTTTTAAGTCTAAGTTTAGGATGTACATGTTGGCTTGTACATGTATGTAGGTAGGCCCTAAATGTATATATATATATATATATATATATATGCATTTATATATATATATATATATATACATGTATACATATATATATATATATATATATATATATATATATATATGATAAGAAATATCTGTCACAAAAAGAGAAACTGTTTAGTATATATATGTCATAGGCCTATAGCCTGTGACTTACAATTTCATAACAGTAAATGTACAGCACAACAACTACTAATTGCTATACTCTCTGTTAGCATTATGAAGAATATTAAAGTTACATATTTGCAGAAATACACATACACTTAGCCCCGTGCTCTATGCAGTTTTTCAGTGTAAGGTTTGTACAGGAGAGGAAAGATAGAAGCATAGATACTATTAGTATATGGATAACTTACTTTAAGATAAATATGCCGATAGTAGCATAAAATTATTTTCCTTAGCGACAGCGACTACAATATCAGAAATTGGTTCTCTTAATGATTAAGTTATGATTGAGCTAAAATGCATACTTTAAAATTAATAACTCTAAAATTTAAATTTAAACTTATATTAAGATTAAATTAAATTAATGATTAAATAAAGTTACGGTAACTAGAACGGAAATGAAAAAGGGGAGCAGTAGAACTGAATCTCATAATCTACTTTACAGCCTCCAAACAATTACGTCCATCGCCAACAGTAATTCATTTTTAGGCGACCACCCCAGGCGACTACCCCAGGCGACCACCCTCAGGCGACCACCCTCAGGCGACCACTTCCAGGTGACCATTCCAGGCGACCACCCCCAGACGACCACCTCATGCGACCACCCCCAGGCGACCGCCCCCAGGCAACCACCCTCAGCCGACCACCCTCAGGCGACCACACCAGGCGACCCCAGGCGACCCCATGCGACCACCCCAGTCGACCACCCCAGGCGACCACCACGGGATAAAGTGCTAGACCAGTACAACTACATTTATTCGTCCCTGGAGAGATTATTTAATGCGACTCGGAGTAATCAAGTCCCACTCTGAAGTAATCGTTTAAACAGGAACACCATCATGATCTATATCCTTCTTTCTCCTGGGTATAACCTGGTTATACTTGCTTACTGCTGCAGCTGCTTATATCTCTGCTTATAGCTGTAGCTGCTTTAGCTATGTTTGTAGCTGCATCTGGTTACAGCTTTGCTTATAGCCGCGTTTAGCGCTCCCGCAGCTAAAAGCAGCTGCTGCTATAAGGGAGCTAAACGCGGTTGCAGCTATAACCAAAGCTATAACCAGATGCAGCTATAAACATAGCTGCATCTGGTTATAGCTTATAGCTCCTCTTATTACTGAAGCTGCTTATAGCTCGGCTTGTACCTTCAGCTGCTTGTAGCTCTTCTAAATGCGTCATCTGATAATATCTCTGCTTATAGATGCAACTGCTTATAAGCTTATAACTCTGCTTATAGCTGTATCTACTTATAGGTACTACTTCTGAGATTTTCCATTTGGTTTCAACAGCTAATATTTGTCTTTCTGGATATTTCATATAAGCTCGTTCACGTAATGGTTACAACAGAGTTTCGATTAGGCCTAAGGTTATAACATCTCATGTAGATTTCTATCTTTCTTGTTTGATTTCTTATAAGATTAATATTATTGCAAAAAATTTAAAGAAAAATAATTTGCGGAATGATTGATTGATCTTTTGAAGAATAAACTCAAAAGGTCCAACTGCTAGGGCCAAATCGTCATAACAATCGAACAATTTGAAATTAAAATACTCAAATCAGAATTTTCTAAAGAAGAGGCTAGATCTTATTTCATATATATTGATCCGAAATACATATAAACAGATGATTTTTGAAATATAAATTACATATACATGTACTTATCTAACCCCAATAAGTACATGTTTGGCATACGCATATATATTTTAATTCTGTTATTTCAAGTCAAGTCTTGCCAAAAGTATTGCCTTTATTTATCTTGAATAAAACTCGGTTCAATGTTTATGAAGTCGAAATATCTCAGGTTTTAGTGCTCCTGATGAAATTTCAAACTCTGTTCTGAAGTTCCGAGGTCAATTAGAGCTGAGCTGAGAGTAAAATCTCAGATATTCACTTGACTGGTATCGTGGATAATGACTAGATTGTCTAATGGTTAAGATGTGGCATTAAAAATGAATGATATCATCACGTATGATCATTTTACTATAATGTGTGTAACATTAACGTTAATTCAGAAGATCTTTGCGAAGATGTGGCTAACATATAATGTTTATTATCTCTAATTTTTCTCAGTAAGAATTTTTCCATTTTCCGGTAGTCAGCTAGATAGATCTCAATTGTCAGGCTGTCACTGACTGTACATCTAATATATATAAAAATAGCAACATAAATGTGAAAACCTGTAGCGAGTTTTAAAACATATTCATTACTCTATGTATTCAAATGAGTCATAATCTAGTTAAGTTCAGTCATAGAGTTTTGAAAAGTTATGGCTTATGACACTATTTCAATCGATTTCGCAAGCTACATTTACAACTGCACATACATGTACATCCAAGCCATTTAGATTGAATTAGCTGCAAAAACAAACATAAACTGCAGATACTTTTGAAATCTGTCAATTTGATGAACAATTTTTTAAAGAAGCACAAGTTATAAGAGAGCTAAAATAGGTTTTGGAGAGCCGCAAAGTAATATGTATAATCCCGATACAAATGATCTAATGCTCGCATGTCAAATAAAATTGAAATAAGGGTTGCTAACTCAAATTAATTATTAAAATTTAAACTTTAAATTAATCTATGCCCGGTTTTCTGACGTCAATTTTTATTCTATAAATGAAATTATACGTAATTATTTGCGAATTGCACAATTAAATTTCAAACTGAGATTTACGTTGATTTGTAGTCGACGTAATTAGTGTTTAGCTAGTGACCGCCTAGCTACACAAAAGTTCACTTCTATTTTTATACAAGCAGCTAATCCGATTTACCAAGGCTAATTTGGAACGTTTGGAACTCAGATACATTGTTTCAATCTTTTTACTATCTTTCATTCCAGTTTAAAAAGTGCAGTTTTATAGTTCTGGAGAATATAAGCTTTAAAGCAAATCTGTGTGTATGGCTAAGTTGGTAAATATTGCTGATTTTAAAGTTAAAATTTAAAACATTTGGCTACAAAAATTGTAATCTAAATGAAAACATTGTAGTTTAAAAGGTTATTCTTCGAAATGGTGTCTCATATTCTGCTAAAAAATAAAGCGATGATGTTTTTACTCAGATGTGAGTTTCACGTTTGTTTGGTGTATTAAATCATCGGTTTTCTTCTCTCAGAGTCTTCGTCTATTTCCTCGTATATTTCCTTTACACGTCTATTTGCTTAAAAATCAATTTATTCAGCTACTTAGTGAAGTGAAAGATTTAATCACGTATTAAACTAAATCGCTATTTAAGAAAAACTTCTCTCTGAGGTTTATATTGACATAAATTGACATAAGGGCACATGTTAGAGTCTTAGAATTTTTGTTTCCATTTCATTTCATGTGAATTGTTGTATTTTGTGAGGCTTTTCTAGCTCTATTGTGTGAAATGATTCAATCATATAAATAAATAAATAAATAATTAAATAAATAAAATAATTTGTGTTTTAGGATTATTAGAAAGATGACAAATCTATTCACAACTCCGAACTACCACAGAGTTCTCCATGTTGTTGCGTCACTAAACCACAAACTGAACTCATCTAACTCGTCTATACTAGATGGCGTTACTGCAACGACAGTGACGTCATTCTCTATCACTTCAGTCGTCATCCTATCATTAGTCATCGGACTGCTGGCCTTTCTAACCATATCCGGCAACGTACTCGTCATACTGTCATTCGTAGCCGATAGAAAACTCAGAACTTTTGGTAACTACTTCATTCTCAATCTAGCCATCTCAGATCTGATCGTGGGTTTTTTAATTGGGGTCTATGCCCCGTATCTGATCAAGGGTTGCTGGCCCCTGGGTAGAGCAGGGTGTCTTGCCTTTCTGCTGCTGGATTACGTGGTACCGTTGACTTCTGCCTGGAATATGGCCCTGATTAGTCTGGACAGATACTGGTGCGTGGCGAGGCCCATAGCCTACCGCACAGATCTGACCACGGCTAGGGCTGTCGTGTGCATGTGCATTCCCTGGCTAGCTGGCACTCTCTGGTGAGTATTAGATTTATTTCGAACTGTACTATTATTACCTTTTGTAATCAGTTTTTGACTGTATTTCATATTTCGTATTTTAATTTAAGTTTTCATATTGGCTAAAGTTTGTAGGGTTTCTTTAATAATATCGAGATTTTATTTAGTAAAATTCATTCAGTCAACTAAAAAAGAATTACCGATCCTCTAAATGCTTTAACGTTGATTTAAATTATACCAAATCACAAATCACAAAATGTTTCTTAATCTAATCCATCTCCATTAATATTGAAACTTATTTATTATAGGCCATTAGTAGTAATCGATACCCGTGTTATGTCCGTACCCGTGTTGTGTCCGTGTTGCTTGAGAATAGACCAACCGTGGACTGCACGTGTCGTAAAAGGCGGCAAAGCATTAAGATTCAACCAACGTCAGAAAAGGCATTCTGTTGGTGAGCGCCTAGACTCAGAAAACAGCTACAAATGTTCTAATCTCAACCCTAGTTAAACTGGGATTCAAGAGAAGATGATGCCAATGTTATAGGTAAGTACTGAACTACGTAATAAGGCTAGTTTTGTGGAAATATCACACCCTTTTAATATATTAACGCCAATTAAATACCATAGTAAATTCCACAAGAGTGGATCTGTGAATTCTATAAGAGGTTTAATAACAAGTTTTGATGTTTCCTTTCCGGTATTCTAAAATACCTAATATATTGTTATTTCTTCTTCTTAATGCACTACCTACTGGCAGGTCCATGGTGTATAAATATTATGTTATATCTATAAACCTAAAGTTAACATGTTTAATAAGTTTTTATGTTTCCTATCCGGATTTTTAAATCAGTAATATATTGTTATTGGCCTATCTATAAACCTAAAGTCAACCTGTGTTATTTTCTCCCACAGGTACGGACCCACAGTCCTATTCTGGACTCACTTTGTCGTCAAATCACCAGGACTCGATGACGAGGAGGTGTGTCTTCAATGTCAGGTAGGTTTCTACGACCACGCCCTCTATCTACTCATCAGCTCTCTCATAGAGTTCCTCATTCCGTTCGTCACTGTATCCACCATCAACATCCTCATCTACGTCAATATCAGGCGTCGATCTCGAGGCCTTCTCTCAGCCAGCAACCACAAGAGAACAGCCAAGGCAAAGAGACTTTTGTCTAGAGACAAGAAGAGCGCTCGATCTCTCGCTATTCTCATCATCGTTTTCCTCGTCACTTGGGGTCCGTTTGAGATCTGCTCGTTTGTTAATCCGTTGAGTGGTTTTAAGATTCCTGACGCAGCTTTTTCTGTTGTTTTTTGGCTGCTGTGGTTGAATTCCACTATAAATCCGATACTGTATCCTTTTCTCCAGCAGAGATTCCGTATTGCCTTCATGAAGATCCTATGCTCTACGCAACGGTCGGTGTATTCAACGCCGAGAGTTAGGATTTTTAATACAACGGATAAGAGTGAACCGCTTGATGATGAAGATGATGATCGAAAGGTTGGGTTGTCAAATATCAGTCCAACCAACAAAACCCAACCAACAAATATACCCCGGTCTCATGATAACTCGTCCGTCTAGATAATAATTACAATTGTTTTCTGATTTTTAAATTGTAATTACTATAGAACTGGTTTTAGTGATTCACTTGTGCTTGAGTTAAGCAAAATACTGCCAGCCATATTTTTCAAGTGTAACGAAAAACTATGAATAAAACGAATTAATACAAATTAGGGCCTACATTAATTCAAAATTCCACAAGGAAATTAAGTTTGAACATTGTCATCAGCGTAACAATATTAAATTGTCAGGCGTCAGATAAAAATTGAATTAACATATCAAAGCTTTTATAATGATTTTTAATGTGGACGTCCCTGACATCATCCTTGTCTTAGGAAACGGACGTTGTACCTCTATTATTATTATGATTATGCTTTTAGTGGGATTTTTAGGCGAATATTCCAAGAGATTTAAGCCTATTACATCTCGACTGACGACGACTATTGCACTTCACTGCGATAAAATAACTTAAAAAGCAAAAGCTGGTAAAGCTAATGTTAACATCAGTTTCCTCACTCGAAAGCGATGTCAGTGACGGGCGAGCCCAGGATTTGATTCAGGAATTAAATATAGACTCAGACAGGCAGTCGATTGTCTACACCGAATCTTATATTGACCTAGCGACTAACATTTTATCATGCCTGCAACTTATTATATTTGAATTAAACTGCAATAGAGCGCAATTGATAAATTTTAATTACATTCAATCGAGAGATGGCGACTGTCTATAAGACGCTCCTAGTTACATTCCGATAGAAAGAACTGAGATAGGCTGATGAGCCCTGCTGATTGCATAATATTCTTTTACTGAGTTGATCTCTAAAGTTATGCATACACCCTTCTTATGAATGAAATCTATTTATAAACTCAACTGTTAAATAGAGATTTACTCGACGCCTAATGAAATGTCCGCAGTTGGTCCGGCAAAGCGTATGACAGAATCGATCGATCAGCTGATTTATTGGTTGGGAGGTTCAGGACCGAAAATCGATCAATCATGAACCTTCCAATGAAACTGAATTCTGAAGCATATATCATCATTGTAGGCTTATCTCATACAAACACAATTCACCTAATCGTTATATAACACAATATAAACACAACATAATTAGTTATAGTCCCAATAGCAGTGTTTCACTGCTACAATAATCATCAAATATACTAAAATTTATAATAATAATAGTAATAAAAATAATACTAATAATAATAGTAATAAATAATAATAATAATAATATATAAAAGCAATTTGTTTCCGTGGTACTTTTGGTGACACTGCATTTCGGAATGAAGAGCATGATTAAAAAAGAATCCCATTCTTAGAGGTTACATTTTTATAATAATAATAATATTATTATTATTATTAATAAGAATAAGAATAATTATTATTACCACTATTGTTTTATTATAATAATAATGTAATATATATATATATATATATATATATATATATATATATATATATATATATATATATATATATATATATGCTCAGTTCACCAAGAAGCTAAAATTCATATTGAACAGGCTATGTTATGCAATCAGTTAATGTGGTATTATACAGAGAAGATAAACCGAAACAACTGAAAAACTAAAGCAGCTTGTTGAAGGTTGCAATTCGAGCGTTGTAATAAATAAGTAAATTTAAAATATAGGCCTTTGTTACTTTGACCTTTTGAAATTCATTTTCACACGCAGTCGTTAGCTCAGAACCCAAAGTAACAGTGTCAAAGATGCAGCCTTAAGCAAGCTGTTACAATCCTTAATAAGAGAAAAGAATAGGTGAGTCATTGGTGACATCAAACTGTAGTTATGCAAGTTGCAACTTCAAAATATGCTCGTTTAGAGCGCCAACTAGTTTCAATATTCTTATTGTTTAAGAATTATTATTCGAGAGATGGCGCCGGGTGATCGAGCTATTTACCATAGAATTATTAGCAGACTCTTTCAACTCTCTCTCTCACTCTCTCTCTCTCTCTCTCTCTCTCTCTCTCGCTCTCTCTCTCTCTCTCTCTCTCTCTCTCTCTCTCTCTTCAATGCACTGGAAAGTGGTAGATTCAAGATACATATTCATACTCAAAGTCAGCTTTCTCGCTCCATAAGAGCACTCCATTGAACAATAAGTCAATCCCTTCACAAAGTCTCTGCCTTATCCATACCTCATGAAGCCTATAGCTAGGGAAAAAGTATGATTACTGAGGTGGTTTCCTTCAACTATCTGACATTAAACTTCTAGATACTCAGCAATAAAAATCGCTCTCTGGTATTCCACCAAGTGCCAGATCCCAGGTACATATTTCTACTAATTTTCTGCTACAGTAGGCTTATGCTACAGTTTGTACTCATCATTTAAAAACTCGTATGTCCTTTAGAATACTAAGTATTGCGACCATCATTTTGCAGAGTATAACTTATTAATGAACCACTTTAACTTAGATATTTACTATCGCTATATTGATACACCTGGCGCACAAACTCTTCATTGTTCATTAACTATGAGAAAATGAAAAGCGTATGAATATCTAAAACTAATACAGCAATCCTGATTTAAAACTATATCCGCTTAAATCTCTCTCCCGTAAATCCCACGAGTGCGTGCAAACAGAGATCCGGTTGCTTGAAGATCCTCTCATCATGTTCAATCGATTTAAATTTCACGGTTCGTCTCCTTCGCTTTCTTCACTCCAGATTGTATCATCATTAATTTTAAAAACAATTCCACGCTAGCAACCACACTGATCCCTGGAGATGAGGGGAACTTAATGATAGCCCTCTTCCGCCCTAGGAGGCCCGGCCCGGCCAATGTAGTCAAAACAGTCGCCTCGGGGGTTAAACCACAAGTATTGCCGGACCGCAGGTGGTCCGATTGTGGTGCCGGTCCAACTGTGAGAATGTAAACTAGATTTCCAGTGGAATGATCTGAGGGTAAAGGTCAGCATAGTACTGGTTATTGGGGGAGTAGAGGTCGTGAAGGCAAATGATGCAGATATGCTTTGAAAGGAAATTCAAGGAAGAGTTTGACGTTTATTATTGTTTCAACAGTTCAACTACACGTTGAGTTTTGGCAAGAGTTTGGCGATAGTAGTCAAATAAAAGCATTCCTCAAATCAGTAGGTAAATTTCAGTGTTTGCAACACAATGGCCTAATACAATTGTAGATACTTCTGCAGCCTGTTACGATATTTATATAGCACATTTAGCATTACTACTTATGTGTTTGTGTATGTGTGAGTGCGTTTGTTTGTGTGTGTGTGTGTTTGTGTGCATGTAGGGTTAGCATAAATTGGCAATTGATAAATATCATAAATAATAGAAAAAGGAACTGGGTGGATTATGTCTTGAAATGGAATGACTTACTAAAAGAGGTAGTTGAAAGAAGAATAGAAGGAAAGATTAAGGCACACCGAGATTTAGGATGCTCGATGATTTGATATCTAATTCGTACGTTAACAACTTCATATGAAGATATAAGCAAAGGATACAAATGTGGAGGATTTATATTCCATGGACCTGCCAATAGGCATTTCGCTAAGAGATATTATCTTATAATGGGTTTTCTCCCACAATAGAACTATAATTTATCGCGCCTGACTTGTCAATGGTATCTCAGATAAATTATATTGTCCTTTATTATTTAGAAGAAATAAAATCTGATTTATTCGACTGATCTACGCAGCGACCGTTCTTCGGGTTATTATATAAAAAAGTAAACTAATGATAAAATCAGTTTCCTCACTCGAAAGTGACCTCAGTGACTGGCGAACCCAGGATTTGAATACCGCACATACTGATCCGCTGTCGAATTTCTTACCGACATCGCCACTGGTTCTAGCTAGAACTCAAATAGAAAAATGTCCAATCAAACTGTGTAATATTGAAATCCCTCGATATACATTTAAGACATAATTTTCAACATTGTAGGATAGACTTAATGCTGCAGGAATATATAAATAATTTGAGATAAAGTGTGTGATGTTTAGTTAGCAATCGTATAATCTTTATTTACAGCTTAAAAGCTACAGCAATGTTAAAATATTCTTAGCTAAACTAATATGATAAAATCGACGCAGAGAAATACGTTTCCAGATTTTACAAACCAGATTATAAGATTTCAAACATTTGCCGATACTTTGAACTGTAAAGTGGAACAAAGGTAAACATTAATCATCTTGTATTGTCGAACATTAACCAAACATACGCTCGGAATTCTCTAACATCTAAAACGAAATAAATCTGGAGAAGCTTGAACTGAATTCATCAGAAGACAACAAGTTTGGCAGCTTCGCGCAACGTTATCTGATACTAATCTCTTGTTTTGTCACAAACGCCGTATCTGAACCCGCAGATCAAAGAGACCAATCCTGATGTCGCATCATTCCACTATCGAGGCGGTATGATGGGGATTGTACATCAGAGACAGTCGTTAAGATAATTTATACCAGACAATCCTCAAATCTTGATTACGATCTACCAGTGCACTGTAACCGAGACTAATGTAACTGTTGCGGGAAGAATTAAAAGCAAAACAAGGAAATTGATACCTTTACAGTGAATAACAGGATTTAATTTATGACTTAAGTGCTGCCGTCATTCTCAGAAGCAAGTTATTCGATACGCTTACTGAGCGTATTATCTGCAACTGTGTATGCATTGTAATGAAAATTAACTTTGTTGAATATTAACCTGCTAAAATTGGAATTACTTCTTAGGAATAAATAAATGTTCAGAACTGCTAATATCTAAGATTTTATATAGCATTATATCTCTTAAGCTTTATTCTAGATTATTATACCCGTAAGTACAGTTGATGTATTCACAGAGCTACAAAATTAAAACGAATAATCGTAATAAATTATTCATAGTAAAAATTAACTCATAGCTCAGGATAAATCAGAAAACTTTTACGCATTGCATCTATAGCAATTGTCGATCTATAGAATGAGCATTCTGATTGCAGACTTATTTCACCTTATAGTGAAACTCACACACATATATATATAGCCTACACTGGTTTTCCTGAAAATTACGACATTCAAATAAGTACAATCTGAATCGTATTCTCAAGCCTACTAGAGGGCAATCAATCGATCAAAAACTCAATGGAACAAGCTAATCTATTACAGGGATTTGCATTTATAAAATGGTAATATTGCCTCAACTTGATTAAATTTTCTTCTGATGCAGTCAGTCGCGTTTGAAATTGGCTTCTTCAGCTATTGTTTAGTGGCTTTTTACAACACGTGTAGTATTCGTCAGATTCCTTCTGTTCTACTGTGTCACGTACTCAATAGGAATTTGTATCACAAGCCCTGGCATGAAAAAACATAATCTATTTAATTTTTGCTAATATATACATTGGTATTTTTCTTGTGCGAAAGTGTTTTTGTTTCTAATCAATTTACAACATGAAATCTATAAGTAAAAATTCGTCAGTAATCATCATCTTCATACCTTAATTCCCAGTTTAATCAGGGCCGGGATACAATTGGACTGTCTCAAATCCTCTCTGTCCTACACCAAACCGCCAGCCAATCCCCTATTGGAGACTGTACTGTTTTCATATTTTTTTAAATTATAGAATTGGAGTATTTTACCGATGATCCTTTAAAACATGAGTTAAAATGAGAAATTGAAAACCTCATCTGCCATTTAGAGACGTCTAACTAAACAGTTTGTGGCTGAAATGAATATAGCTAAACAAAGTTAAGGAATATATTAAAGTAAACAGCACTTTGGATACCTTAATATCTGAGCCTAATGCCTAACGGCAAGTCTATGAATAATACGTTTGGAGGCGCTTAATTCTTACAATTCCTCTTTAACTTTTTCCTGATCATTTTTATAAAAGAATACGTCATCATCACATATCAGTTGTATTCGGCTTCATCTCTATGTATCGTTTTTCCTCTAATATGTTCGCTTTCCGATATAGGCCTATATTGTCTCTGTCCAATTGAAAATGACTTAGCCAGCTCTTATTCATACTTATTACAGCATTTGTTAGAGAGAGAGAGAGACAGAGAGAGAGAGAGAGAGAGAGAGAGAGAGAGAGAGAGAGAGAGAGAGAGAGAGAGAGATTTAGCCGTCTCAAGTTCAAAGTATTTTAAATGCGACATAATAAATGTTATGACATTTACTACTTAATTTGTACAATAACCTAAGCAGTTAAAATCCGTATGAATATAAATTACTTATTTTGAAAGTATAACAGTAGACTTGTCAATGTTCTTAAAATAACTTTTTATAGGCCTATTAATAAACTCAGGGAAGGCAAAGTTAAAATCGTTTCCAATAAATCGAAACAGAGGCGGACCCATAACACTGTATGAGACGGTCAGAAAAAAATTTTACGACCTTTTTAAATCATGCAAACGTTTTGTTGTGAATCACTGAAATGATTGACTATGATCGCCACCTCCCTTGGACTCTAACAGACCACTGGTAAACGTCACTTGAAATTCCTTTTCGTTAATATGTGAAACAATTTAGAATTTTTTTTAAAATTCACTAAAATTTTGGAGGGGGCATGGCCCTCTTGGACCCCTGGATCCGCCACTGAATCGAAGCTGATTTTTAGTTAATTAATTCAATATTTGATTTATATTAGTTTGAATTCAGTTTAAAGAAAGCGATGTATTATAATTTGAAATTTTTTGAAACACTAGTCTAAATCCTTCAGTTTAATCTGAACGTAATTTAAATTAACGGCATCCAGGTTATGTTGAATATTTATCGAATCACAAACAGAATCATGGAATTAAGTCATTTAGTGTAATTAGAAGCGGCTGTTGGACATTAATTAAGACAGTAGAGCTCTGGCCTGACGCTGATTGAACAGACGGGCATGTCACATGTGTAGGGTGTCAGTAAGGCACACAACCGGTGCCAGAGTGAGGTGCCGCGGTATTATATCTCCTCCCCCCGGTAGAAGCACGCCGAGGGGAGGAGGATGAGCGACACGCAGGTAACCCGTGGAGCGATAGAAACAGGCTGCAGACATATCACGCGCTACTCACACCTAACTCAACCCTGATAAACCCCTCCCCCCATCTGGTCATCATTTCATCCTACCACATTTACTCTAAACCCTGCTAGCTTCCTCCCTCCAGCTGATCATTATTTCATCCCTACCACATTTACATTACACAATTCTCTTCGAAGAGACATGTGCAGAGTAAATGTGGTAGATATGCGAAGTCGGTAAGATACTCGACAGCGGATCAGTATGTGCGGGGTTCAAATCCTGGGCTCGCCCGTCACTGACATCGCTTTCGAGTGAGGAAACTGACGTTAACCTTAGCACCAGCTTTTTACACGCCTGCTAATCCCCTCCCCCTTGTTGTCATCATTTCATCCCTACCACATTTACT
Organism: Enchytraeus crypticus; assembly: GCA_905160935.1. Classification (NCBI taxonomy): domain Eukaryota; kingdom Metazoa; phylum Annelida; class Clitellata; order Enchytraeida; family Enchytraeidae; genus Enchytraeus; species Enchytraeus crypticus. The sequence continues at coordinate 60,823 of CAJHZI010000230.1, read as the reverse complement.
CTGTTCCTTCTTCAGGGAAAACCACATCCCATCTATGTCCATGCAGTACAAGGTTACAATTTCCTAAGCATGGTTTTACAGAAGAATATACTAAATGGATTTTTCCACGGACATGCTGTTAGGCGGTACACTGAAAGAGAGAATATAAGCAGTTCGAGATTCATATTCGTAATATACAATACTCTGATGTGTTTGTATTCTACATTAGTTTTTTGACATTCTACACCTTATTTTTCAGAATTTTAATTAAATATCGTAACTACTTGTGAGCGCCTACGCTTCAGAAATTGCGACACAATTTAAACGAATGGCAAAACTTCAAAAGTTTTTAGAATTGGACAAGGTCTATTCGTATCCCGACCCTAGTTCAACTGGGATTTAAGGGAAGATGATAACGAACTATTTTGGGAGCTAGGAATTGAAAACTCTGTTTAATATATGGCTTTAATGAATTTCTTTAAAGAAATAAAATGGTATTTTATAAAAACTCAATTGATTACAATTCTATACTCTTTTGCGGTTTTCGGTTCTGTAATTTTTCCCTATAACCTTTAAACGGTTTAAACACGTGCTTTTAATTGTGATAGGTGTCCACGTAGTTGATCGTTTCACTATAATGCGCGTTTTGCTTTCTACTGTCTATTTATTTCGGAGACTTCGAACAACATATTAGACATGCGAACGAAAATTAAGCAGTAGGCTACATTAGGCAGGCTGAAAAGTATATGAAGTAAAACACAATATGCTTAATTAATTTAGCATTAATTATTTGGCTGGAGCCAATGGCGAAGTCGGTAAGACACTCGACCGCGGATCAGTATGTGCGGGGTTCAAATCCGGCGCTCGCCCGTCACTGACATCGCTTTCGAGTGAGGAAACTGACGTTAACCTTAGCTTTACCAGTTTTCTTTAATTATCGTAAATTTTATTTATTCAAATGCTTGCTCAAATTTGCAACAGATTAGCCGTCGAACGCTTGATTGTTCATAAAAATCCATTTAAATATTTGATTAGTTTTAATATGTTTCTGTAATATTGATTATACACCATATTTGCACCCCTTTGTTATTTGCTTGTCGGCTTGTATTTGGTTCAATATGGTTGGATATTATCATTGACGACAATAGCACTGTAGCTTTGTCAAGCTTTTTTGTAGTAGCTTTGGCTGTTGTTCTTTCTGCTGCTGTATTTGATATAATTATTTGTCGCTATTTGCATATAATAACATAAAATCGTTGCATAAAATCGTCATATTAATCACTTATAATTACTTATCAATAATTAGTAATTAACAACTGTTTGCCATATATATATATATATATATATATATATATATATATATATATATATATATATATATATATATATATATATATAGATTATAAATAATTAATTTAATTTACTGAAGTACTATTTATTCACATATTGTATGAATTTCTATAAGACATTAAGAAGTCCTATAGATTTTAATAATTCAATTGTTCCGATGTACACATATATTAGTAAAATATTTTACATTATTGTGTAGCTATGTTGTAGGAGTTAAATGGGTGTCATATACCACTAAGATTTAAAGTAGATGAAACCCCCTGAGCAAAATAATGGGATGATTTTCTCGCCATAAACCACAAATATAATAACAGGCGATTTAATTTTCCGTCTCAGTCTGACAAATTTAAATGCCTCAGGGAAAAATCTGTGCCACACGACTATTATAGCTAGTTTAGTCCGCAGTCCATTAAACCACTATTAAAGCTTCGGCCATAACAAACTTCAGGCATATCGACGACAAGCAGTATAATTGCTATTATAGACACATGCTTAAAGCGAAGATTTATAAAATTTCTAAATGTGTGAAAATTGTGCACATTAAGCTTTTCATCAGTGTGACATTGATGAAAATCGGTAATTGAGATATTAAAAGCTTAATCGAGACTCCATTTCTAGACTCTACCAATTAGACCTTCATTAATTCAGAAATGTAAAATCCAATGCCTATATTCAGGGATGAGGCGACATCTACAACAGTCACGTGTCTTTATTTGAGAGATAATTTTGCTCAAAACGTCATTAGCAATCAATTTCCACTGAGGCGCTAAAAATTAGCTAAATTCATTAAGCATTTTGAGATCATTAAGCTATTTTCTAGAACCTATGTACTGGTTTCATTCATAATTTTCATAAATCAAATTAATTAATTACAGTTAAATTCAGTAACATTATTTCTTCATTTTCCCCATGTTACCAGCTTTGCTCGTAAGCAGCTTGGGCTGCTTAAATTTTAGAAACAACTACAAATAATACAATGCAACGTATCTATAAAGCAAAAGCTTGTAAGGCTAATTTTAACGTGAGTTTCCTCACTAGAAAGCGATATCAGTGATGGGCGAGCTCAGGATTTGAACCCCGCACATATTGATGCGGGGTCGAATATCCTATCGACATAGCCAATGGTTCCAGCCGATATACTACAACTATGCTACTCATCAAGCTATTCAAATGCACCTTTGGCTTGTTCTTCAAAACTGCATGAAGGTAAAATTCAATATATTTAATTTATAACTTTAAAAACGGGGCTTTTGACAATATTAAATAGTCACCAGAGGGTCCTAAAACATGGCTTGCTCTTAAGCTTTGACATACTTTTGACCATTGAGCTGGTTTTGTCTTTCTTGTAAAACGCATTTAGATAAACTTTGATTAGAGAGAGAGAGAGAGAGAGAGAGAGAGAGAGAGAGAGAGAGAGAGAGAGAGAGAATGAGAGAGAGAGAGAGCGAGAGAGAGAGAGAGAGAGAAAGAGAGAGAGAGACAGAGAGAGAGAGAGACAGAGAGAGAGAGAGACAGTTGAATGGTTCATTCATCCAGTTTTCTGCTCTCATGCAGTTGATATACAATTCAAAGGTGCAGCCCTTTTTGCTCTTAATTTAGAAATCCATAAAATTCATTTTTCGAGTTTGCTTCGTCTTGGATAAAGCTATCAGGAAATCTTCAGCTTTCTTGCATTTCTTACTTGTCATCTTATTTTCTATATTTTCTTTCTTTTTTCTATGTTTTCGTCTTATTTTTATCGCATGCCCCTAGTCCTCACTCTACTCCTGTTTGGACAAGCCACACCACATGGTGCACGGATGTGGCTTGTGTGCGGCTTGACTCTTAATTCAACGGCCGTGCGACGCGTGTGAGAGGCATTGGCTCAGCTTCGAGTGGAGTGAAGGGGGGGGTGGTATCTTCAACTCACTGGTCAAGCAAGGGCGGGGGGGGGTAATTTCTAAGATTTGACGAGGGGTAGGGAAGCCGTAGGTGATCAGTATCTGCGGTCAGACACCAGCCGTGAACGAGTGGCAGAGTCACATGCGATTGGTCGAACGTCAGACACCATCAGTTGAATGAATAAATAGCAGGTGACTCTTGGGTTTTCATTCAGTAGCAAACCGTTCTTTGTAGGAAACGCGTAATACGAAATTACGATTCTTAATATAGTTTTTCAGTTAGCACTTCCTAGAGATGTTTTCGTAGTTTTGTAAAATATAAGATTTATTTGGATTAGAGTTAAATATTTGTAAACTACGATAGGATAAACTATCTAAGAAAATGAGTGAAAATTCGAGAGTGCTGAAGAGTTCATCAGTTGTTAATAACGAGAATGGATATCGGAATGCTTCTAAGGTAAGTAATCATGCTAGTTTAGTTACGTGATTTTGATATAGCCTTTATCTAATGTAAATATCGTAATATAATCTAATGATCTAATTGAATCTAATGTTACTATCAATTTTCGTACAATTAATTTGTAATTAATTAATTAATAATATTTATTAAACTATTTTTCAAGTAGCTGTAGTTTAACAAATTTGTTTATCATGTATTTGTGCTATTTGAATTAATTCATAAAAGTTTATACTAGGCTACTTATTCTGTTCAGTGAGTATTAGTAAGTCTAGGTAACCGTACGAGTAGCTCTCCTATTCCTCTCAAATTGATAGGTCCTAGAGTCATTTTCTATTCACAGTCTGCATTCACACTAAGAAAGAGCACTCCAATGATCAAGAAGTTAATCCAGTCACAAAGCCAATCAATCCGCAATGTAGCACAAGATCAATTTGTGAAAAATATGGATTCTGATGTTGTTTTCCAATGCCTTCTTAGGTTGTTCGACTCTAACCAGGACATACCATGGAGAATCAGCCGTTATATAATCGCTTGAACCGTGGTTACACGGTTCAAGCGTTGCTTTACAATTTTTAAAGCTTTTTTTTTCATATTACAAATTTGCTATTTCATAAAATAAACTAGGCCTATTGTTTTTTTCATTGGATCATCATCGTTATCTTCTTCACTTAAATCCTAGTTTAACTAAGCGTCGGGAAAAAGCAACAAACAATTGGATAGAGTAATTTAAAACGTCACAAAGTAGTATTTTACTGTCATAATGTTTAATTGTTGTAGATCTAATTAAGTTGTTATTTATAATATTGATTCGATTGTTATTGCTAATATTGATATTAATGTTAATATTGATGTTATTGTTACTATTGATGTTATTGTTAATGTTAATATTGATGTTAATGTTAACATTGATATTAATATTGATGTTAATGTTAACATTTATGTTAATATTGATCTTATTGTTAATATTAATATTGATATATAATGTCCAGAGCAACAAACCACTGCTGGAGAAGAAAAGAAGAGCTAGGATTAACAAATCCTTAGAGCAGCTCAAGATGTTACTAATGGAAACCCTCAAGAATGATGTAAGTTGATTATTTTCTAATTCTCCCGTTAAATATGGCTTTATTAAATTATATATAATAAAATAAAATAATCCATTTCAAAAAAATTATCGTGATTTGTGTTTAGTTGGACGCACATATACTAGCACGCAACGTCTTGCCGTACAAAAAGGAGACCCTGACTTATAAACACGTGTTTATAATAAAAAATATCACATAAAAATGGCACATTTAAAAAATAGCATACATATCCTTAAAACAATGAGATCCTTTGTACAAAGGATCTCATTGTTTTAAGGATATGTATGCTATAAAAAATATCACATAAAAATGGCACATTTAAAAAATAGCATACATATCCTTAAAACAATGAGATCATTTGTACAAAGGATCTCATTGTTTTAAGGATATGTATGCTATTTTTTAAATGTGCCATTTTTATGTGATATTTTTGATGTGTACTACTTCTGATTTTTACTGCTTTTGGTATTTGCTACTTTCTACTACTTTATGTACTATTATATTTATTGTTTATCTACTATTTTTGGTATTTGAATCTTTGAAGAACGATGGTCTCAATATTTGTTGATATATTTTCTGGAATGATTATTAGTTACAAAATTATAATTTAATTATCTTCCATTTTTTTAAACACATCTCAACTATGATAAGGTGTAGGCTGTGATATATTGACACGGCTGTGCTGTGTGGCAGTTGTTATTTGTTGACACCCACTATACTGACTCCCTGACTACCTGACTCACTGACTCCCGGGAATGAGTCAATAACTCGCACATCGGGTGTCCACCTGTGGGTAGTTAGTCAGACATTATGGAGGGCGAAACCATCGAGGGCATAGGGGCGGTTACCAGTCCAGGGCAAAGAAGATCAGCAGGTCATAGGGGCGGTCAGCAGTGGTTGAATTATAGATAATTCAAAGGAATTAATTCCAAAATATTTTAAATGTCAAAATGAAATAATCAAAAGTTTTTTCTTGCAAACAACATTTTAGTAGTCGTGCTTCCGTGATCTAAAAACATATCATAGACTTATGTTGCTTATAATTATGCAATAAAAATATATTAAATCTAATATGCAAAAATTAAATTTAAAAAATTGTTGCATTGAACCATCATTTTAATAGTGTCGCTTCTGGGATCTAAAGTTAAATTATAGACTTCTGTTGCTTGAAGTATGCAGTACCTGGACCCCAAAGATAAATTTGGGGGTACTGTGCCGCCCCATTGATTTGAATACTAATAGTAGTGCCTGAGGCAGATATTAAAGTATAAACCCATAAACTACAGGGGTCACATTGGTCGAGATGTTATTGGTTGTTATTTAAATGTAAATACTGAAAATTATGAGCACCATGCCAGCACATATATTGCCCGTAACGACAAGGTTACAATATGGTTTGCATGATGAGCTATAGCAAAAAAATTTGTTTACAGAGACCAAGGAATAGATATTCATACAGGATTTATTTCTCACCTACTCTTGTTGGTGGTGAGCGTGTAGTAATATTTTTGCATTATTATGAATTAGTAAGCGGCTAGTGTCTTGGGTAACATTAGCTACCGTTACTTCAAAGTTAAGCTATTTTAACTAAATGTATACTATCTACTGAGTCGTACTGTGTTCGTAGGCCTATTTTGCTCCCATGTCTAAACATATTCGCACAAGATTTCTTTAGAGTGAAGATTTAACGCTCAGTTTCATTTTATTCATATAGGTTTACGTACGACCTCTGTCTAGAGAACAAATCATAGCTCTAGTGACATGATTTAGTGAACTTTTGAGTTTTTCTAAGGAGATTAACTAAATGTATTAATTTAATATTAAATTTTTATTTGAGCTAGAAGTCATGCTTCCCTCTTAGCTATATTCTATAAAGTGATAGAAGTTAGTAATTTAAATCTTCGGTGGCTTACTTCTAAATACTGAAGAGCATGTAAGAGAACCCCTATGTCAATTGAGATATAATTCAAACCACTTCATCTCCGACTACGTCTGTTTTTACAAACCCCAGAAAACTCCCGCTGTTAAGCAGACGTTCGTAATTATTTATAATTTACTGGAAGCCAGTGTCGAACATTTAAGGTGTCACTGTTGGGAGAGTACAGACTTTAACGCCTCGAGTCAACTGAATAGGGAGTCCAAGGCGCGATTTCTACTTAACCCAAGACGTTGTGACACTCTGAAAGTGCCAGTTTGTTGAATCATTAGTATCGCACAAACCACTTGTGCGCAATATATCAGTTACAGAGTACTGTATGCTCTCCATCATGCGAAGTGATGTGTTTACTTGTGCTGCACAGGTCAGGTGGCAGCATTGTGGGATGTTGTTGTTACTTAGTAAATGACGTTAAGTGGTTGAAAATAGTGTAACAGCTTAATTCACGAGTACCACTTGTTTAGCTATATGTTACCACTATGGGATATAGATTTTTATACAAAACAGCTTCCTCTAATTAACGATACTTAAGTATTTAGCTTAGTCTTCTCTCTCACTCTCCTTTCTTTTTCTCTCTCTCTGACACACTCTCATTATAACGAAGTAAATAATGTTCACCCCATTTCAAAACATGATGTCACCGTATGTTACTTATCTCACGTCGCCTCTTATCATTCTGAAAATTATTTTAATATTTCTACTGAAAAGATGGGTGGACACCCCGACACTCCACTAGATCTTAGTGTGGGTGGAACCCTGACACCACAAGATTTTAGTGCGGGTGTGTACCCTGACACCACTAGATCTTAGTGAGGGTGTGTACCTTGACACCACTAGATCTTAGTGCGAGTGGGTGCTCCTGACACCACTAGTTTCTGCAGAGAATCCTGGTACTGACAACGAGTTGGGATTGACTGTAGGAGTGGATTGACTGAATGGGTGGATTGACTGGATGGATGGATTGACTGGATAGGTGGATTGACTAGATGGGTGGATTGACTGGATGGGTGGATTGACTGGATGGGTGGATTGACTGGATAGATGGATTGACTAGATGGGTGGATGGACTGGATGGGTGGATGGACTGGATGAGTGGATTGACTGGATGAGTGGATTGACTGGATGGGTGGATTGACTGGATGGGTGGATTGACTGGATGAGTGGATTGACTGGATGGGTGGATTGACTGGATGGGTGGATTGACTGGATGGGTGGATTGACTAGATGGGTGGATTGACTGGATGGATGGATTGACTGGATGGGTGGATTGACTGGATGGGTGGATTGACTGGATGGGTGGATTGACTGGATGGGTGGCGGTGGAGCATATGTTACACGTTAATCAATGCTACTCGTTCAGCGTCACAACCCTCCCCCTACCCACAACGACTAATTAATGACAAGTGAAATACAATACCCTGCAGAACTCAACCCATACTTCCTGACGATACTAGCATTTGAAGTCTCTATGCATCTGAATATTTTATTCACTAGTATTCTGAATTAAAAAATTCTAAAAGTATATTCGTATTCCGTCCTTGAAATATATATTTTCGCTAGTTAAATCGGGATTAAAAGGAAGAAGAAGATGATGATGTTTAAAATCTATTTTACTTCAGTTTCGTTGTCTCTAATGTCCCCCAAAAGTTGCCGTTTAATTTGTCGTTAGCTTGTTGTCGTTGACTCGACAAGTAACCTTAAAAAGAATTAGTTAATAGTAATAAAAATAAAAATAATAACATTAATAATAATAATATCATTATTATCATTATTATTATTAATATTAATATTAAAGGTTTAACACTAGTTTCCTAATACAAGGATGATGCCAGGGACTTTTCCCCGGCACATGTAACTGCAAATCTGATTCATCCGAACGATTTAAAAAAACCATGTCGGAATAGAAATTTAAAAAATCCTAAACAGTGCCGATTCGGTGATAAATATTAGTCAAGTACGATGATGTTATAGGTAATAGTTTTTATGGTTCCATATCAAACGGAAGGCAATATGAGATTCTGCTTAAATATTTAGAGGCTCGGATTCAGCAGTCTCATTATAAGACATCGAGATTTCGATTACTTATAATTTCGTGTTTCGTTGTAATTGTTGTGTTTATTGAATGTTACAGGGTTCGGCCGGCTACTCAAAGCTGGAAAAAGCAGATATTCTGGAATTGGCTGTTAAGCATCTCAAGCAGATACAGCAACAGTCAGGTAGCTCTCTCTTACTAATCTCTCTCTCTCTATCTCTCTCTCTATCTCTCTCTCTTTCTCCCGTGTTGAAACAACACATGAAACTGGCACAACTGAAACAACTGGCTCTAACACAAGAAATTTGTAAAAAGCCCATGACATCGCTAGATCAAATTAATAATAATTTGTATTGAAACTTTCTGTGAAGAAGCAAAACACGATAAATACGAGTATTTTTAATTCGTTATCGTTTATCGGGGCTACTTTCGACCTAATATACAAATCGATATTTTATAATAATACAATTTTATGAATAAATGTAGTATATGATAGAACATGAATGCAATACTCTTAGCATCGTAATTTTAACTTTAACTATACAAGCGTTATAGGGAGGAGAGGATTCTGAAGAGTTAACCAATACAGCCGTTCAATGAAAATGATTATAGAATAAAATATAGCATTAGTAACAAATGAGATCAAGATTTATAAAACTAGATTTAATTAAATTAAATCAATATGTTATATATATATATATATATATATATATATATATAGATATATATATATATATATATATATATATATATATATATATATACACACACACATATAATATCTGATTTCAGGATCAATCCATTCGGATCCCGCTGAGGCTACAATGAGATTCTACTCTGGATTTAAGGAATGCGCTCAGGAGGTCAACCGGTACTTGACCTCTGTGCACTTTCTGGAACCTGAGGTACGCGTTGGTCTCGTCAACCATCTCACTGAATGCATCTCACCTGCCCACGCCACGACGAGCGGCCCTCAAACCTTCGACTGCGGTGAAGTCCCTCGCCCCAGCCAGTACGTGGCACGATTGCCCGTTCTGTCTGCGGCCAGGCGTCAGTCTCACCCCTACCTCTCAGCCACTAGGGGCAGCCCAGGCTCCTCTCACAGGAGGCTCGTGTATACTGGTAGTTCTGGACAGAGCTATCACGTCGAGTCAGCATCGAGGATAGAAGGAAAAGAACTGAACGGATCCAGAGTTATGGGATTCGATTTATCCGCTTCTCTATCGTCTGGAGTAGATCCAAAGCCAGTTTTTGGTAGGGATAGAGCGAATTCTGGGTTATCTGATGTACTTTCTGAGCAGGGTTATCTTAGTAGATTAAATTGCGAAGAAAACTCACAGAGTATGTGGTACCCGATGTCATCGTTAACGTCGTTTCCTGGTCAAGAACCGGCAACAAGGTCTTTGATGAGATCACATGAAGGTGTCAAGTCATCCTCGTCTTTTCCGTTAGCGAGGTCAGTGAAGCAAGAGACGTCCCTAACACAGTTGAGTCTAAATCTTAACAATTCAGACTCTGACTGCGACGACCAACATTTGAACGAGTCCGGTATTTCATCGCTAGACGAACATACTAGTGGTGGTGGTGATAGTGGTCTGCTGAAGTTGAAGGACCGTGATAGTGACGATGACAGTTTTAGGCTAAAAGATGACGATAGCATGTGGAGACCTTGGTAGTTCATGGTCTACTTTATCTATTAGCCATTCGTATCGCAATATTGTTTATAGTTATTGTAGCATAATAAAGTAAAATTTGAAACTCAGTACTTTGTATTGTATAAAGTTTGTTTATTGACTTTACCAAATAAATAATTGCTACTAGTTTGTATATTAAATTTACTAAATAAATAATTGCTACTAGTTTCTTTATTAAGTTTACTAAATAAATAATTTAGTTTTATACCGATTTTTTGTACCAGGTCCTGTAGTTAAATGCCATTTGCTCAATTGACAACCCAAAATAGCAATATACCATTGATCTTGTCCTGCACTTAGTCAGTTAGGCATTGCTATTTCTTAGAAACTATATATACTATCGAATAACAATATTTCGTTGTAATCATGGGCGTAGCCAGGATTTTGTCATGGGGGGGATTTTCCAAAAGATGAGGACCGATACTGGAATCGAAGGTGTGGGGGGGTAATGACGCACAAGTTGAAAAAAGGGGGTCTGGGGGACATTTAGCGATTGTTAGCATACTGAATTGAAAACGCAGTTTTGCAGATCTCAGTGGATTATACAATATGACTAGTTCGTGGTACTCTTGATCAAGAGCCTTTTCAATCCACTAAAGCAATAATGTAATATTAAGGATAGAGCTTGTGTAGCTGCAGTGGCAGCAAATTCACCATTTTCTTTGGAGGGGCAAAATTTTTTTGAAGAACCATTTCTTCTTTGCGCAGAAGTTAACATTTTATGACCTTTTTGAGTAAATGTGAGGCTAGGAGCCTGAGGGGGAGAAACTAAACTATTGCTAAGAGAAACCTGTTAAATCTTTACTTTTTATGTTTAAATAAAAACCTTAAATTAATGTTGCTACAATTTGCATTTTTATTAGAAATTAAATACAACTTTTACTTCCAAAGCAAGAATTTAATTGCACACACATGCAGTACAATGCTATCGGCCATGATTAGAACTTAGACAAGATAAACGCAGTAGCTTACGTATGAGGGACGCAATATTCAATTAATACAGAAAAATGTAAACTATAATCTATTGAACGATATACTCTATGGAGATAATCTATTGAGCTTAAAATTAGTCTATTTTATACTTCGATTAATCCATATCTACAATATAGATACTTGTATATGTTATAGTAAGTTAGAAGTTATAACTTTTACTGTTTCATTACACTCATAGACAATAAGCGAATGCAGTAAGGTAATCCTGAAACATGCCCTATGACATACGACCTCTGCACACTAATAAAATGACTGAAGGTGCATATAAACCTTATTAATGACTCATGGAACAGTAGGCCTAACAAACGACCGTGCTGCAGCTGTAGTTTCTGTCAGATCGTGTCTTAGGTACTAGCCCTACTGGCATCTTATCATCTGCCTCTATCAAACAGGTGATGCAGATAAAGTTGTTCCAAAACACAGATGACCTAGGTGAGGGCCCTGCGAGGGTAAGGGGTACATTGTCATATTACGTGTGAATACGTAAAGTCACAGGCAGAGGCGGGAATGAACGATGAATGAATGATTTTTATATAGGAGCAGAGTGTGAATGTAAATTACGATACAGTTGATACAGGATGTCGTGATTCGCCACGCCTCCCCCCCCTGTCTTACTCCATTCATACGTATTCACATTGAGACTGTTAACCTTAAACATGCTTATGACACTAAATAATAAGGAAAATCTAAATGCAACTAAATTCTTAAATTAATGTTGGATATAATTTTTTTAAGCTACTTAAATCTTGATTGAGATAGTCTCTTCCAAAATCCATGGGGGGGGGGTGAATCCCCCAAATCCCCCCCTTCGCTACGCCCATGATTGTAACCTTATTTTCAAATTAAATCACGTAGGCCTCGATTTATTTTGAAAACAAGGTTTATCAACAGCCAAAAACTTGTTTCAATTGACGGCTTGGTTCAGTCCTTGTGTTCCTTCTTATTATAAAATCCATTCCTTTATTTCAGGGTTAGATAAAATCTTTATCGATCACATTTACTGTGACACGAGCCGCGCGCTATCGACTTCAAAATAATTAAAATTCCAGCGGAGCTGATTCGCTCAAGTCGTGGGAAACTGGAAAACTATCACGAATTTCCAATTACAATAAATGCGGCGACATCATCTGAAGTCTAAAGCTTCCCAAATCAGGAATTTACTGCAATAAATAATACAAAATCATTGAATCAAAATGCTACCACCAATTAAATTTACTGTTACTATTATATAAGATATACGCCCTACAAATAAATCAGTAGATATCATAAGGGTAAATTATTAACATTAACATAAATAACGATTAATAGATGAACGATTTCATTTTGGTAATAGTATAAGAAAAGTGATTCACTTTAGCTACAAATTCACTTTAGTAACAAATTTCATATATATATTTGTAACAATTACGCTACGCAAGACTCTTTAAGCTAAATTAATAATTTCACTATATCCAAATTCCTATACTTAATTCGCAATAAGGCAAATAAACTACTATTGGACTATTATATAGTTATTGAGGTTTTGCTTAAAGAAGCTACAATGTTTTAACTACGAGTCATCCATCAGAACTCAGCCAGTTAGACTGAGATAAAGTTTCCTTTGATCCGGAGATTCCTTATTGTGGCTGATCACAAGTCGCCCTATGTGGGCACCAGAGACGACCCCAGGGGTTAAAGGTCATGAACCCTTACCGAAAACATTCGTTAGCAGCATTGTTTATCTCTCAATATTGGGTTACAGGATACAGTGTAAGTCGTTAAGATTTCACTGATGTTGGATAGTGGATGTTGGGAAGGTATGGAGGTATTACTGATGTATTAGTAATGCAGTATTGATGTAATATGGAGCTATAAGAACAAATACTGATCAAATGTTGACGTAAAGTTGTTGCAAAATCAGTCAAATTGTAATTACGCTGTGCGAAAAATGGAACGATAGTATAATGATCAAAAAGTAAATACCATTTTTAGAATAATGTTTAATTTATCGTTGCAAATATTTTCTTGATTCCTACAATAGCAATAATAATAATAACAACAATTAGAGTGCTAATGTCATCAATGACAACATCGAGCACTATTGAGACAAAATCAAGCCGGCGAGCAAAAAGATTGTGACTTGACTACCTATAACTAGCAACTCTCAGTTTGTAAACTAGGACTAATTGCAACTCATATTTCAAAATTAAATAGTTTTTAGGAATGCAAATGAAAAATTATGCAATTAAAATGGCACTATATAGGACACAGCATGAAGCATTTAATAATAATAACAATAATTAGAGTGCTACAGTTATCAATGACTGTAGCACTCTAATTATTGTTATTGTTAATTATTGTCAATTTGACAATTGAGGCCGCCTAGCTTCAGTAGTGCTGAGAATAATACATGTATGGTTTAATTATTTAAAAATTTAATTTTTTTTTATTGGGGTCCTTTGAAGATGAAAAGTACATATATTTCGTTCACCTGCATTATACATGTACAATTATCAAGACCAGCTCTCTATTAGATGGTAGATACCATATCAACAATAGAACAAAACAACCAATTACCTCTAACTATATAATAATTCTTGTAAGAAATAGTCTAGTTGATCTACTAATGAAGGCTAGACTAGTTCACTAGAAAGCCAGATATATCCATAATCTAGATATATTCATAGGCCTGATTATTTCAATTCAGAACTTTGATTTTAAATCAATTGACATAAATCTGTGTTTAATCTCTCATATCTCATACAATTCTGCAAATCTGCGTTAAAACACTGGACACTTTAGATTGTCTAATATGGTCAAAGGACTTATATCGGATAAAGTAACGTCATCTGACACGAAGCGAAAACAATTCTCTCATCGCGCTTATCTGGCATACCTCGCAATGTTACACAGATCTAAGGACTCACTTGATTAAGCCTCCAGTCTTACATCAGGCGCCATCTCGTTGCCTCCATCTCTTTCCTCAAATCACTGCTCTTATCTTTCACACGCTTCCACACGATTTCTCAGCAACGCCCCGAGGTCAAGTCACTTTCATGCGGTCGTTAGGGGTTCGATTCCCGCAGGCAGCGTAGAGTGGCAGGAAGGGGGTTAGTTAGCGCGTGGACGTAGAGTTAACAGATGACTTGATAACGCGGATTAAACAGGCTGAGAATCATTCTAACATTATCCGACACTTCAATCAAATTTTATCAGAAGTATCACTGCTTATCAGCTCTTAGATCGGTGAAGCGCCGTGGACTGTTTGATCTCTGATACATAGTACGAGCATCAAAACATGTGATTTATAATCGATTTATACTATCAATGGCATGACTAGTCACTCACTACGCATTGTCAGAAAACTATCAAGACTGGACCAACCAACGTTGCGAGATTTTCGAGAGACGACAAAGATACATATTGCAGCGGAACGATTTGTGACGGTGAGATAATGCTAATAAATTTAATATGTTCAGCTATAGTGGCAGCTGCTGCTACAGCTGCTACAGTTGCTACAGCTGCTGTATAAGAGAGAGAGAGAGAAAGAGAGAAAGAGAGAGAGAGAGAAAGAGAGAAAGAGAGAGAGAGAAAGAGAGGGAGAGAGAGAGAGAGAGAGAGAAAGAGGGAGACTGCCGACATTTAATGCATTTATTTGGATCTACGCAGTTTTACTTAAATCTGTTGCACTTTTCAAAAAATTATTTTTTCAGTATTTATATGCACACATTACCCAGAAGAACAGACATAAGAAATTCTAACGCTAGAGTTATTGGTTTGAGTTTATTCTACAACTAATAATTCATACCAAAAAATTAGAAATACAAACATTTAAAAAAATAATGGACATATTTTATCGGTTAATTGTACACTTAGACAATTGCGCAATTCAGTAAATATATTTTACAATCAATAGAATTTTTAAGAGAATTTTTAGCAATTGATAAAGACACAAAATTAATTCTAACATTACCCTGTCCACAGAGATTTAAGGAAAAACGGTACTCGCAATTAAATGTTGTACGTTGGATTAGATTTTAACATAAACAGAAACATATCCAACAAATTGTAGTGTGACTATAGTCACTATATCATGAATCCACCATAAACTTCCTAGTTCAAGATAATAAATATTTAAATTTTTGCAAATGTGTAAGCCATATGACCGCAAAGCTAGTATGTATATTCCACTGATATGTATATTCGTTATAGAAATCATCTAATTTTGATAAATTTAAATTTAGAGATAATTTTAACTAAAACCGTATATATTTCGAAGAAGACTCCTGAAGTAAATAAGAATGAAGACAATAATGCACAAGAAGGCATATCTTATAGTCTACTGTATAAGGGATGTTTTAGGTCTGCAATGTATATACTGTTTTAATGTTGTGGTCTGCGTATGTGTATATGCGTATTTCTAAGAGAGATTGAAAGAGAGAGAGGATGAGGGAGGGAGGGAGGGAGGGAGGGAGGGAGGGAGGGAGGGAGGGAGGGAGGGAGGGAGAGAAGGAAAGAACTCATTAAAATTACGCAATATTTCTAACCAGTTTTATGCTTACTTCACTTTCCCTAATTTTAACTTTAGCTCTCTTTTATAACAAAATTCATGAAGTTCCGGTATTCCCTTATACTCGACTACGTATCGATTCCTTTAAACGAACTTGCATCTGTTTCTCATCCTTTGATACCCAGCGCCCGTTGTCGAGTTTCACAATTTCAAATTCCCGCCCGTTTAGCAGAAGAACCTGAGACGTAGTGACATCTTGCGAATGACGTTTAATATCATTTCTAGTTTCTTCATTTCTACACGATAAAGATGGCTCGTTCGTTGATATTTCTTTATATTGAATATTATTCGAAGAAGATTTCGATATTGACGTTAAATCGATAGGCTGAGTTTCGAGACCTAGTTTGGCGTTCTGACAATTTAAATTATTAAGAAGAGTCTCTAAACCAGCTTTTCGGCTCATGTTCAATGCTTGAAGTTGTGCAGTGGAATTGGTAGGCTTACTTGGGTCACTAAACTTACCGGAATCATTCTCCGATCTGCCTTGTGCTGTTTTGTCTAATACATTCTCGAACATAGGTCCATTTAAATCTGAGTGCTTACTCGTGGAGTCGTTCAATTTCTTCGAGATACTTCTGAAATCTAGCGGCGTATCATCGCTCAGTAACTCAATGAGATGTTGATTATTCGCTTTGAATCTTTTCTCTTTTATCACATCGTCCTCGTTACTCGCTTTCTTTGAATGATTTCGTTTCCGTTGATTGTTGCAGCGTTCCATACCTTCCTTAAGTTTACTGTCTATGCAGTCAACGGCATTTGGAATTACAGAATCAGAGTCAACTCTATTTATTAGATTGATAGATTCAGTTGAGTTTACGTTAGAAGATCTGATTGGTACAGAACAATCCCTGTTATTTAAAATTACGCTATTTTGTTGCGGATACTTAACACATTCCACAATAAAATTGTCTAAATGTGGGATCTTCTGTTGAGAAATCTGATTTACACTATCGAAGGCAGGAATCACGTTACCCTGCAACTGATATAAGCTGCAGTTATCAATAAGGGGACAGCTAGATAGCATACTTGTGTATGGTAACGCCAATAAGGGTGCTGGAGTTAAGCATGGAGCAGGTAGGAAAGGCATTAGGACTGGGTTTCCGGAATAAGGGTACAGATGTTGATTGAAAACCTGAGTAAAATCTATCCACATATTATTTCGTATCTCAACTGGAAGAATATTCGATGTTTGCGGTGTGTTAGCTTCCTTCGGGTTTTCGCAATTATCAACCGGTGAGAAGTTTGACTGGGTTAGAGTAGTGAATTGCGATTCTCGATTAACTGGCGACATCTCGTGATTATTGGATATTATTTCGTTACTCGTTAATTCGGCATCAGTCGCTAGAGGCGTGGATGATCCTGACTTCTGCGATTTCATGTCAGAGCTACTGGTAGATGTTTGCTGCAAAATACATGATCAATTTTATAGACGTAAAAGTTTTGATTTTTTAACCATATAAACTGCTTTGAACTCTATCCCAACAAATCATAGTCTTAACTTATCTAAATATTACAATGTCTAAATCATTGCAAGAGATACCACGGTTTGCGAATTTTTTTTATCGCGATCCTTTCTTTCATTTTTGCAATATTTACAGAGTATTTGGTTTGACGTTTCGCTTCTGTGGCCTTTTTGCTTTTCTATTTTGATTCGGTTTTGTTGACTGCTTAAATTAGATCAGCAGTAAGTCTTTGACGTTTGGGAATATTTTAAGAAAACGATCTTCAGTTTTTGCGTTAACGTTGACTGAATTGATAAAGTACCAGCTTTACCAACAGAATGACTAAGGGTTTTATTTTATCTCGGCCAGGATGTCTCTGCAATGCCTTTGTGAATAAAATAAAACGAATAAAAAAACTTTAATGTTTTCTATTGTTCTGATAATATTGTTCTCAAATAATATCCAATAATGACGAGATGTTGCCAGTTAATAGAAAATGGCAATCCACTAATGACAATATTAAGCTTATTCTTTACCAAAATTTACTCGTATTGTGTACATCGTTAAAGTAAATTGATAATGATAATTGATAGCTACATTGATAATGAAGTAAATGAACATTTCATAGACAGACCTCCATCAGCTGCTGCAGCTGCTCGGGCCCAGCTGCTGTCTTGTCTCGAATTATTCTATTTATAGAACTGATGCTGGGAATTTTCTCCTCTGGGCAAACCCCGTCCTCGAGTAGTCTGCGGTAATCATTTAATTAATATCAATACTAGTTACTGTTCCAAAGCATCTCTCATTCAAGTTATATATATATATATATATATATATATATATATATATATATATATATATATATATATATATATATATATACACACACTATGAGTAAAAAAAAACATGTCCGCAGTCTCTCGCTCAACTTTGGTATTAGTGAACCGATTTTTTAAAATTCTTGCATAGGTATAATCAGGAAAACATTTGCTATAAAATAACGTTAAGTGACTCTGTTAATTATTATGTTTTGCGTTGAAGCAGTGCTTGAAAATATGCGCGACTGAAAATATTCAGTTTAAGTAAATCAATCGCTGCAGAATGTTCACAAATCCATTCCTTAACTAACAACGAAACAAGAAGTAACTGACAGTAAGCAGATAGTAGCAGAAACTGCTACTGTCAACTGTCAAAGCTTAATTATGCTCAAAATGTCCTCCTTTAACGCGAATACAAGCTCGGAGACACTTGCGCAACTCATCTATTGCTTTATCAATGACAGATTGCTTCATGTCTTGCCAAACGTCCACCAGGCGTTGCTTCAACTCGTCCGCGTTATTTATTTTCTTATTTTCGGCGTAATTTCTTTAATAGGCAATCTGGCCCTCCCAGCATTCAGTATATTGTTGGAAATTCGGCAATCAACCAATGTGAGCCACAGCCCTTTAAGAGGTACAAGTTTTTGTGAGCTTTTAATCTGCATTAGTAAACACCATTTTAAAATCGCAACAAAAACAGACTATGTTTGTAAAATCATCTGTTATTGTTTAAAATATACCGGAATTGTCACAAAAATTAGATTTAAGATTGATACTTTTCTTCTTCTTTATAATTCTGAAATAATTTTCAAATTCGGTTCACAAGTGTCAAAGTTGTGGACGAAATACTGCGCACATGTTTTTTTATGACTCACAGTGTGTATATATATATATATATATACACTATATATATATATATATATATATATATATATATATATATATATATATATATATATATATATATATATACTGTATATAATACTGCACTGTTTGGATTACAATGAGACCCCAAGCCACAAACACAGCCGAACTGCCTCTTACATGGTCCATCTTGGTAGGAAATAGAAAACTGCCGTTAAATGAACTTAGATAATACTAAGGAGTATTGTACCTTATACTTTCACACAGAGAATAATATCCTACTGTGCAACATTTTCTAACCAAATAAGAGTTTTGTTCTACGCCGGCATCTCATCTGAATTTAACGGAAAACTACCTCGGTTCTCCTACCTCTTGCGAATCTCCCAAGCGAACATCTGCGGGTTGTCGTCCTTGTACTGCCTCACCCTGTCGATCACACCCGGGGTCGTGACCTTAGGCTTGCTGCCTCCTATCTGTCCGGGGTGGATTGAACCCGTGGAGCGGTAGCTGAGGTGGAAAAGTTAATGAGATATTAGTAAAAAGTTACTGGAATAGTTAATGACATATAAATAAAAAGTTACAGGAAAAGTTAATGAGATATTAGTAAAAATTTATTAGTTAGCTAATATTAACTCAGTTTCCTCACTCGAAAGAGATGTCAGTGACGGGCAAACCCAGGATTATAACCCCGCATACTGATCCACGGTCGAGTATCTTACCGAAATTGTCAGTGGCTCCAGCCGAAAAACATTCGTTTTGCTCCTAGAAAGAGAGAGAGAGAGTGTGTGAGTGAGTGAGTGAGTGAGTGTGTGAGTGAGTGAGTGAGTGAGTGTGTGAGTGAGTGAGTTGAGAGACTAACTATATCCAACACATAAACGAATGTTTTTACCGGTTAAGGATTTTGCTGACACAGCCGTGCGACACTTGCAGTCGACGACTTATCTCGCATGGTCTGATGCCTTCAATAGCCATCTGCAGTATATCCACCCTCAGGTTCTCTGGTAGTGGTCGCCCGTTAGTAAACGTACGGCCATACTGGTTCACTGCCTTAGCACCTTCAAATGTTTACATTAAATAGCCAATTAAATTAACGAACATATAATTAGGGGTTTGAATTGTAACTTATTAAAGAAGGTCGAGGTACAATAAGAGAGGCCCAAGAGAGTAAGAGAGAGAGAGAGAGAGAGAGAGAGAGAGAGAGAGAGAGAGAGAGAGAGAGAGAGAGAGAGAGAGAGAGAAAGAAATAGAGATAGAGTGTTATATTATATTTATATCAAATTTGTGGACTTCAATCTCGATCAAATGCTTCAGAAAATTATACACTGTAGAAGGAATTGTGACAACTGACTATAGAAATCACTGGCACATACACTAATCACTAGCACATACACTAATCACTGGCACATACACTAATCACTAGCACATACACTAATCACTGGCACATACACTAATCACTAGCACATACACTAATCACTAGCACATACACTAATCACTAGCACATACACTAACCACTAGTACATGCACTAACCACTAGCACATACACTAACCACTAGCATATACATTAATCACTAGTACATACATTAATCACTAGCACATACACTTATCATTAGCTTAATTATACACGTATAATGGTATATGTGTCATATACATGCTGGTTTCGGACAAATCGATCAACTCGACTCATCTATGGAGGTATTGCATTCAATCCATAGCTAAACGCTTTAGTTGTCACACTGACTGGGTCACTATGAAGCTTGAGTTGTCACGCTCACTGGGTCACTATGGAGCTTGAGTTGTCACACTCACTGGGTCACTATGAAGCTTTAGTTGTCACACTCGCTGGGTCACTATGAAGCTTGAGTTGTCACGCTCACTGGGTCACTATGAAGCCTGAGTTGTCACACTCGCTGGGTCACTATGAAGATTGACCCTTGTGACAAGGCTGGACTCACTTGACCACGCTCTGCTGGTCACTCGTGTTATCAACCCTAGCCATGTCCACTGCAGTGTGTCCACTGGGACACCCGAGAGTCCGTGGGTAATATTCCTTACCGGTAAAAACCAGGATGTTATATTTCTGGATGGACTGTTATATTGCTAGAGTTACTGTTGTGTTGCTAGATTGATTGCTATACTGCTGGAGTGAATGCTATATTGCGAGAGTGAATGCTACATTGGAAGAGTGATTTTCATACTGCTAGAGTGACTGCTAGGTCATAATAATAATAAAAATGAAGGTTTAACGTCCGTTTCCTCATACGAGGATGATGTCAGGGACGTCAAATATAGAATATATATATATATATATATATATATATATATATATATATATATATATATATATATACTATATGTGTGTGTCATACATGTATACATATATATTTGTATTGCTAGAGTGATTGTTATACTGCTAGAGTGACTGCTATATTAGGAAACTAAATCGGCACACTGATTAAGCCAGCTGAGTGCTAATTTAATATAAGTATATAATTTATTACATTTAATATAATTTATTTATAATTCAGTGTTTTATTGATGGTTGATTTGAATTTTGTGACCTCGCAACTTGCAATGAAAACCAATGAATTTTCAGCAATGCCCAAATGGTTAATAATTGCCAGTGCTTATTCCTGCACATTCTCAATGCGTTAAACTGCTCAAGTTACAAATTCACAGTATTGGACTGTCCACACATTTCCTTGTCAGAGTAATCTCATTTCACAGAACTAATAAGGCTCTATCCAGTTAATATGATCTCCTATGAGAGAACTGGTTATATTAGATCTATCAAGTCAATATAGTCTCCTAGGAGGTAAGTGGTTTTATTGGCTCAATCCGGTTAATCCTGGTCTCACCCGTCACTGACATCGCTTTCGAGTGAGGAAACTGACGTTAACCTTAGCTTTAATATAATCTCCTAGGAAAGAACTGGCTAGATTGGCTCTATCCAGTCAATACAATCCCAAAGAGGTAACTGGTTATATCGGCTCTATACAGTCGATATAATCTTCTATCACTCTAAGAAAGAACTGGTTATATCGGCTCTATACAGTCAATATAATCTTCTATCACTCTAGGAAAGAACTGGTTATATTGGTTCCATTCAGTCTATATGATCTCCTGGTAAAGAAATTGGTACATTGGCCCTATCCCGTCAATATAATCTCCTAGGAGAGATCTGGTGTAGCAAGGTCAGCTCGTCTCGCTCCATTGAACCATCGACCTACCAGCAAGTCCTCAACGACGAGTTAATAATACCGTCATATACCCAACTCTCTTCCTCTTTAACCTCTCTGGACTTCTATATTCTTTCTCGCTCGTTCTCTCTCTCTCTCTCTCTCTCTCTCTCTCTCTTTATTTCTCTTGGTATCAGATTTATATTCTGCGAGAATATTTTATAATACATAAAATATTCTACATATTTTTTATTTTGTATTTTATTTCTTTAATTAACTGTACAGAATACTATCGGTATTTGTGCATCACTTCAAATGAAGGACACTAATTAGAAATTGGTATATATCTAAATCTCCGTCGGTATGATACTCGACCGCGGATCAGTATGTGTAGGTTCAAATCCTGGGATCGCTTGTCACTGATATCGCTTTTGAGTGAGGAAACTGATGTTAACATTAGCTTTACAAACTTTTATGTTACAAATAATCTAAATTCAGACAGCTACACTACCAACCATTTTGAGTTGCATTGTGTACGTCGTTTTCTCCATTGAACTGCTCTCCATCCTGTCCCACTGTGCTATCACACCGTACGCTATTCCCACTGTTCCAGTTCCGCAGAGGTCTAGTGGAACAGCTGGAGTGAATGGAGTTATTAGAGTCACGTGGGTGTTCCAAGGAACAAGTTACACCCAGCTTTGGTGTGGATAGATCCATGATGTCCAAGATCTTGAACAATGCAGGCTCTATCAAAATCAATATAAAAATTTATAAAAGCAATACAGAAATAATCAAAATATCACATTACAGCCCTGACACCACCATTTGATTATGAAACTGGAGTTAAACATTTATTAATATTGCTGCTACTTGTATGTATTGAACCAAATCACCTTTAGATGGTTTGAAATTCAAGCCAAACATATGATAATGAGATATGGTGCCGTGATGGTTAATTATTCTTTTAGGGCGCGCCTTGTTTTTGAAGGCGTTGATACCATGCTGCTTAATAGCCGGGAGGTCGGGTTTCGAAGACCAGCAAAGCCTTTCACGAAAATGGACCTTGCTGCTGTCTTTATATTTACTGCATTCTGCGCTTACTGAGCACACATACATAACCTGAATCTAGCAGTACATAGACTAACTAAACATAAACCTACATTCACATACAAAGTGATTATGAAATTGAAATAGTGTTTCTTTTAAGCAGTTTTTATTAGGACTGCACAGCGTTAAAATAAGATTTAAAGAATAAAAAGCCCCTTAAAACTCATAATATCTGTATAAACGGCATATAAAGAATACTAGCAATTGTTTTGGGGAAGGATTGACAAGCTAAGTCGCAGGAAGCAATTATGGATAAATTATTCAAATTGCTGGTTGAAATAATTTGAGCTTCACGGAAGATAGACTCAAATTATGCCTTTGTCAAAAGTCTACGGGTAAGTCGTGCAATTGTTGAAACAACAAATTACAATTTTACGCCCGTTTTGCACGCTGTCGAGAAAATTCGTCGTCTATCTGGTAATGAGCCAATCTGTCGTATTGATATAATCTAACCAGACATTGCAGTTTGATAATTGTATTATTACTTATATTAATTATTTTATATAATTTCTTTACTGTCACCAGCCAATAAATTTGCATACTCATTATTAGTTATTGCATTGTAATCATTGTTTTGTAATGTTCTAGATGATAAGTTGCTGTTGACAAGTGGCAAAAATAAAGTAGCATAATAGTAAGGTTAATCGTCCAGCATTTTCTTTTATCATTATCTATTATCTGCTAACTATCATGCACAATTGAACATACCAAACATATGAGAATGAGATATGGTGCCGTCATGGTTAATTATTCTTTTATATTTTCGGACAAGGCTGAATTTAATTCGTAACATTCACCAATATTTATGATAACCACATTATGACGTAAAAGTATGAACAGGGTCTATGGTGATATCGGTAAGATGTCAGAATGCGGACCAGTAGGAATAGGGTTCAAATTTGTTATTTTACCACTACCGTGATCTCGGAGAGGTAACTGAAGATATAGTAAACTTTATTTGTTTAACATCAGGCTTTATGTACAGCACGAGAATATCTTGTAACAACATCACCACACAGTGACTACTGGAAGTAGCAGTTGATGACGAGATCCAGGATGATGATGATTATGATGATGACGATGATGATCCTAATTAAGTTACATACATATATTATGGGTTCTGGATACTATAATATATTGAATATAATTGCTATAGTACTGCGAGTTTATTGTTGATTAAAATACTTTAGATCATCTACGTTTGGCGAACGAAAACACCTTTTGATATGGTATGATATTTGGTGTACTCTCGAAACACTATCAACTATCAAGAATTTTTTCTTAATTCAAGACTCTAAATTTCATATATAGAATTATATTATTGGACTGGCAATTTGAAGAGAGAGGGTGTGTGTATGTGAGAGAGAGAGAGAGAGAGTGAGAGAATGTGTGTGTAAATAATTATTTAAGAGTATAGTTTTTATATATTCTATTAGCAAAAATTTGCTTACCAGTGATACGGTAGACAAATTTATTTTAAATAATCCTTTGACATGTAACAATTCACTTGCATATTTCCATTTATAAAATCTACGAACATAATTTATCTCCCATTAATCTATTTTCTTCAGTCTGATGTAATTGGTAAAATTCTTCTTCAACTGTTTCGACTATAAATACACATACTCCAACAGTATAGTTATTTATCTACTACAACATTAACTGAACGTACTACGAGGTATAATTCTTCCTTCGACTGAAAACTAATGACTTCTAATAATACCTAACTCTTCAAATTAAAGTAATTAATCGTAATAAATTCTAAGTCACTGGATTCTAGTCCACAGCTGAGATGTATCTTCAGTTATCCTCATCTCCCGGAGCACTGGAGATGTTTTGAGAGTAGTGACGTGTAGGGAATGTCCAGTGAAGACGATAATGAGTCTTTTTGTTCCTTCCTCTTCCATTCAGACCAACCTGCTGCAGGCGTTATAGCTAGAGCAGCTGCTACAAGCTCTGCAGCTACAAGCCCTGCTGCAGGCGATGTAGCTAGCTGCTACAAGATCTGCTGCTACAA
Organism: Enchytraeus crypticus; assembly: GCA_905160935.1. NCBI lineage: Eukaryota > Metazoa > Annelida > Clitellata > Enchytraeida > Enchytraeidae > Enchytraeus > Enchytraeus crypticus. The sequence continues at coordinate 35,441 of CAJHZI010000230.1, read as the reverse complement.
GCTCTGCTGCAGGCGTTATAGCTAGCTACTACAAGGTCTGCTGCTACAAGCTCTGCTACAGACGTTATAGCTGGAGCAGCTGCTACAAGCTCTGCTGCAGGGGATATAGCTAGAGCAGCTGCTATAAGCTCTGCTGCTACAAGCTCTGCTGCAGGCGTTATAGCTAGCTACTACAAGCTCTGCTGCTACAAGCTCTGCTACAGACGTTATAGCTGGAGCAGCTGCTACAAGCTCTGCTGCAGGGAATATAGCTAGAGAAGCTGCTATAAGATCTGACAGAGTAGCTGCTACTAGCTCTGCTAGAGCAGCTGCTACAAGCTCTGCTGCTATCGTCTATGCTGCCATTAGCACAGCTGCTGTTATCGTGTTATCAGTGTTGTTGTTATATTGTGATCAGTGTTGTTGTTATCTGGTGACCAGTGTTGTTGTTATCTGGTGATCAGTGCTGATAGTGTGAGTGCACAGTGTATTAAGACAGGCCACCGGGATCTAAAAGTTTAGAGGACGTTGACCCTTTCATTAAAGGAAAATCTTTCTGGCTATAAAAGCTGCTCGATTAGTTTTTACTAAATTATGTACTAATGAAACGTGTTTGAGTTAACGGGACTTATAAGCTGCAGACTGATAAGCTACAGACCGATAACTACAGACCGATAAGCTACAGACCGATAAGCTACAGACCGATAAGCTACAGACTGATAAGCTACATACTGATAAGCTGCAGACTGATAAGCTACAGACTGATAAGCTACAGACTGATAAGCTACACACTGGTAAGCTGCAGACTGATAAGCTACAGACTTATAAGCTACAGACTGATAAGCTACATACTGATAAGCTGCAGACTGATAAGCTACAGACTGATAAGCTACACACTGGTAAGCTGCAGACTGATAAGCTGCAGAATGATAAGCTACAGACTGATCCGCTCGAAGCTACGGCTACAGACTGATCACTAACAGAGATAAAGCTACAGACTGATAAGCTACAGGCTGATAACTAGAGGAAGACGAGCGAGGCGCTCTACCGGTCCGCGACTCGTTATTACTGAGAGCCGAGTATACCCAATACTTGTAGTGGGAATATTATAAAAATTAGCATTAAAGTACAAAGAGAGCGAGAAAGTGTCCTGTAGAGAGACATAGAGTGTCTGAGATAGATTGATAGATAGATACATAGATAGATAAAGATAGAGAAAGAGAGTGAGTGAGTGAGTGAATGAGTGGGTGAGAGCGTGAGCGAGTGAGTGAGTGAGTGAGTGAATGATATAAATAACGAGATAGATTGATAGTTAGACACATCGACAGATAGAGAGAGAGAGAGAGAGAGAGAGAGAGTGTGAAATTTATAAGAGTCCAGCAGAGATATGCACAAAGACATAGGAGAGTAGACCTCGACATGTAAGAGAGAAGGTCTGGATAGGAGGGTTACAGCCTCAATGCACTGTCTATTGGCAGCACTCTAATGTTTTACTTGGGAGATGTCGAACTGAGTGTGAGCTCGTTGTGTGCTTGAGAAAGTGCGCGTGCAAGTGAGTGTGTAAGTGCGTGCAAGTGAGTGTGTAAGTACATGCAAGTGAGTGTATAAGTCCGTACAAGTGAGTGTGTAAGTACATGCAAGTGCAAACATGATTACTGGTGATTAATATGAGTAGGAAGAGGGTTCGTCAGAGAGAGAGAGAGAGAGAGAGAGAGAGAGAGAGAGAGAGAGAGAGAGAGAGAAAGGCAAAAAGACAGACAGAAAGACAGAAAAAAGAACAAAAAGAGGAAAATACGAAAGATTTAGACTCTAGCAGAAGTCTTTGTTCTTAGTAAGTTGCAACTAACTAATGAATTATTGAAGTCAAATATCATCATCATCGTTCCTGAAATCGCAATTTATATAGGGTCTGGATACCAATAGACCTTCTTCAATCCTCTCTGTCGCACACCATATAATCAGGCAATCCCCTAAAATTAAAATATTATAGTCAAATTATGTTTGACGAAATAAATCGTCATAAACGGGCGGGGTCATCGTGTGGGTGGGGTCATCGTGTGGGCTGGGTCATCGTGTGGGCGGTGTCATCGTGTTGGCGGGGTCATCGTGTGGGTGGAGTCATCGTGTGGGCGGGGTCATCGTGTAAGCGGGGTCATCGTGTGGGTGAGGTCATCGTGTGGGCGGGGTCATCGTGTAGGCGGGGTCATTGTGTGGGTGGTGTCATCGTGTGGGCGGGGTCATCGTGTGGGCTGCAAAGTCTTGAATTAGACTATATGTGGGCATGTCCAATCTGTGGGCGTGGTCTAAGTGTATGAGTGGAATTAATCTGGGCGTAGGCGTGATGAGAGTGTAGGCGTGGTCAAGGTGAGGTGGTGGAGCCATGGCTTTACTGGTGGAGTAGGATGAGGAGTGGAGGGTGTACCTAGTGAGTGGTGGAGCCATGGCTTGACTGGTGGGGTAGGATGAGGAAGTGAGGGTGTACCTGGTGAAGAGGGGGGGGGGAGACTGACAGCTGGACCCGCTCACTGGTGACAGGCTGTCACGCTGAGCGGGCCTGCAGCATGTGTGTCTAGCATGTGCGTGACAGGAGAGAGATGGGTGGATGGAGGGATGGATGGATGGATTGATGGATGGATGGATAAATGTATGGATGAATGGTTGGATGGATGGATGGACGGATGGATGGATGGAGAGAGAGAGAGAGAGTATATTTTTATTTCGACAACAACCAGTTTAAAGTCATCCATCTATCCATTGTTGAATAGATGGATGATTGTTTCAATGGATGGGTGGATGGATGAATGGATGATTACTGAAGGGCCAAGCCTGTTGCAGCAGCGGCAACAGGCTTGGCCCTTCAGTTATCCAGTGAGATCACCGGAAGTACAGAAAATTGTTTGGACGCCTGTAGTACTCAGAGTGAGTCCCGGATTGTTTACTCTTGGTTATTAGTAACTTCCACAGTGCAAGACCCATGCAAAAATTGAGGGTATGGATCTAGTATGAAAGTCATCGTTGAGTGCCACTGTATCATTTTATAGTTATCATCTAATGTATTTCTTACTTGTTTGATCAATTTATTATTCTACAACTAGAGTTGACTATATTATTAGCCTTTTAAAACTATAATTATCATCGAAAGCAGGGTATCACTTTGTCCTTTTTTTCATTTGAGTTTACTGAAATATAAATTTTTATTCTTTAAAGTTTCCTAACATTTAACCTAGGAATTTACTAATCCATAATTAAACTTTACAGAACCACTGTACATATAAATACATGTATATTGTTCGCGGTGTTCAGGAAGTGAAATGGACAGATTAATATCATTCTCGTTCTTTCGTTTTCTTGCTGTGCTCATCTTCTCTCATATCACTCTTACTTTCTCTTCTCTTCTCTATGTTTCTCTCTTAATTTTCTTGTCAATTTCCCTTCTCTATTTGTTTCTATTCCGCTATCCCAGAACACCTAGTTCTCTTTCTGCTTCGTTCTCTCTCTCTCTCTCTCTCTCTCTCTCTCTCTCTCTCTCTCTCTATATATATATATATATATATATATATATATATATATATATATATATATATATCTGTTTCTTTTCTCCTCTCTGTTTCTCTCTCTTTCTCTCTCTCGCTCTCTCTTTCTCTCTCTCTTGCGTCTCTCTCTCTCGTAAACTCTCTCTCCCTGTATTTTTTTCTCTCTCTATCTCGCTCTCTCTCTCTCTCTCATTCTATCTATATCTCTCTCACTCTGTCTCTCTCTCTCTCTCTCGCTCTCTCGCTGTGTCGCCGGAAGCTCAGTGAAGCAGATGAAATCACGATAGAGTTACACAAAGATCTCAGGCGGTAATTAGGGCACGCATGGACGACTGCGACACGTAGTCAGCTGATTCAACCGCTTCCACCAGGCTCCTCCACCAAGCTCCTCCACCAGGCTCCTCCACCAGGCTCCTACACCAGGCTCATCCATCAGGTTCCTCCATCAGGTTCCTCCACAAGACTCTTCCACCAGGCTCTTCAACAAGGCTCTTCCACCAAGCTCCTCCACCAGGCTCCTCCACCAGGCACCTCCACCAGGCTCCTCCAATAGGCTCCTACACTAGGCTCCTCCACCAGGCTCCTCCACCAGGCTCCTCCACCAGGTTCTTTCACACTATTCTAGAAATGATGAAATGAAATGAAGATTTAGCTATGAGAGCCATTTTTGTGGGTGGTGGATAATAGCTCACTTGCTGTATAGTCAGCCTATTCAAGGAATTAATATCAGCCTATTCGAGGTATTATACTAGCCTATTCTAGGTGTTAATACCAGCTTATTAGATATATTGATATCATTCTATTCGAGGTAGTAATGTCAACCTATTCGATGTATTAATACCAGTTTATTCGCGGTATTAATACCAGCTTATTCGTGGTATTACTACCAGTCTATTCGAAGTATTAATACCAGCCTATTAGTGATATTAAAACCAGCCTATTCGTGGTATTAAAACCAGCCTATTCGTGGTATTAATACCAGCCTATTCGTGGTATTAATACCAGCCTATTCGTGGTATTAATACCAGCCTATTCGTGGTATTAATACCAGCCTATTCGTGGTATTAATACCAGCCTATTCGTGGTATTAAAACCAGCCTATTCGTGGTATTAAAACCAGCCTATTCGTGGTATTAATACCAGCCTATTCGTGGTATTAATACCAGCCTATTCGTGGTATTAATACCAGCCTATTCGTGGTATTAATACCAGCCTATTCGTGGTATTAAAACCAGCCTATTCGTGGTATTAATACCAGCCCATTCGTGGTATTAATACCAGCCCATTCGTGGTATTAATACCAGCCCATTCGTGGTATTAATACCAGCCCATTCGTGGTATTAATACCAGCCTATTCGTGGTATTAATACCAGCCTATTCGTGGTATTAATACCAGCCTATTCGTGGTATTAAAACCAGCCTATTCGTGGTATTAAAACCAGCCTATTCGTGGTATTAATACCAGCCTATTCGTGGTATTAATGCCAGCCTATTCGTGGTATTAATGCCAGCCTATTCGTGGTATTAATGCCAGCCTATTCGTGGTATTAATACCAGCCTATTCGTGGTATTAATACCAGCCTATTCGTGGTATTAATGCCAGCCTATTCGTGGTATTAATACCAGCCTATTCGTGGTATTAATGCCAGCCTATTCGTGGTATTAATACCAGCCTATTCGTGGTATTAATACCAGCCTATTCGTGGTATTAATACCAGCCTATTCGTGGTATTAATACCAGCCTATTCGTGGTATTAATACCAGCCTATTCGTGGTATTAATACCAGCCTATTCGTGGTATTAATACCAGCCTATTCGTGGTATTAATACCAGCCTATTCGTGGTATTAATACCAGCCTATTCGTGGTATTAATACCAGCCTATTCGTGGTATTAATACCAGCCTATTCGTGGTATTAATACCAGCCTATTCGTGGTATTAATACCAGCCTATTCGTGGTATTAATACCAGCCTATTCGTGGTATTAATACCAGCCTATTCGTGGTATTAATACCAGCCTATTCGTGGTATTAATACCAGCCTATTCGTGGTATTAATACCAGCCTATTCGTGGTATTAATACCAGCCTATTCGTGGTATTAATACCAGCCTATTCGTGGTATTAATACCAGCCTATTCGTGGTATTAATACCAGCCTATTCGTGGTATTAATACCAGCCTATTCGTGGTATTAATGCCAGCCTATTCGTGGTATTAATACCAGCCTAATCTGAAGTATGATGTATCAAGAAGAATTTATCTTAAGAGGTAGACCTTTTGAAATCCTATAGATAAAGAAATTCTTTTAGTTTTTCTAGAGTATATAGAAAAGCTAAAAAAGCTAACGTTGACGTCAGTTTCCTGACTCGAAAGCGATGTTAGTGACGGGCGAGTCCAGGATTTGAACCCAGCACAAACTGATCCGCGGTCGAATATCTTTCCGACATCGCCACTGGCTCCAACCATATTAGATAAAAATGGTCAGATTACTGACTACAGATAAGAGTAGTGGCTGCTCCAGTACAGGTCTAGCCCGTCGCTGATGATCCATCGTGGCTCGTCAGTTGTCCAAGTTCTTCATCAACTATGAGAGGTGTTCCCACCTCACATCCTGTCTCATATCCTGTTATATTTTGAAATATTTACATGTAATCATTATTGCGTTTATCAGGAATTTAGTTATAAGCTTGCAATATTTTTTAGCTAATGCTGGATGTTGCATGGGCGATGTTTGCAATCCTGCCAATCTCTAAGGTAAATTATAATGGTAAATGAATTTAATTTAATATTACTGTTGAACTCTTTCATTAAAATAGTCTCGAAGACCGATTTCGGTCATGACACTGCTTTATAAATTTTCGCTGATAGTAAAAATAATATTATGATGATAATAATAACAATAATAAAAATAGTAATAATAATAATAATAAAATAATAATAAGAACCTGAATACGACTTCAGTCACAGCCGGTGGAGCTGCTGTTCATGCCGCCTCTAGGAAGTTGGATAAATACCGTGATCTGTCCTCAGGATATTAAGTTGTTCCGGTGGCCATTGAAACCATGGGCCCGATGAATCCCGAAGGAGTTGACTTTATTAATGGCATAGGCAGACTTATTGCAGAGCAAACCGGCGATAAGCGAGAGACATCTTTTCTTTGGCAAAGGCTTTCCATGACTTTCAAAGATTTAATGCAGTCTGCTTCAACAATTCTTTTAAGCCGATTGATGACCTCGAGTAGCCGGGCGGCGATTCAGCACGTATTGCTTGAATCGTTTTTATCAAACCCCCCAAAAATGTAATAAAAAATAATAATAATAACAAAATAATAATAATAATAATAGTAATGACAATAATAATATTAATGATTATTATTATTACTATGATTATTTTTATTATTGTTTTATTATACAAAATATAATAATAATAATAATATAATAATAATAATAATATTAATTAATTTTGATAAAAACATTAGTAATAATGATAATGATAACAATCATCATCATCAACATCATCATCGTAATAATGATAATCTGGGCGGATGTTGCAGAAGAGGAGATATCTCGAGACCTGGAGACACCTAATCCTACTAGTACCATCATCATCATCATCATCATCAACATCATCATCATCATCAACGTAGTAATAATACTAATCTCGGCGGTTCTTACAGCAGTAGAAATGTCTTGAGACTTGAGACACCTTATCCTACCAGTACGTGCTGCTCCACGGACACGCTGCCAGGTGGCGCCACTGTGGAGGATTGGGGATTGGGATCCTTTATTTGTCTACTATTCCATAGGTTCGATCTACGTGTATACACTTTCAAGAAGCATTAAGCTGTCATATTATATATTTTATTTTTGTTTCTTAAATTTATTTTTTATATTATGCCCATATTTTATATTTCATATTTTATTTTATAACGAATCTTAATTTATCGAAAAATTGTCTTCATATAATTTCTTATTGAAAAAAACTCTAATTATGAATTTAAGAATTTTATTTCCATTTGACTGGAATAAAAGTTTTATTTATTTTAAAATTTGATTTTTGTTGATTAGATGGCAAAGCAAAATCTTGTAAACCTATGGAAAAACAAACAGAAAGCTTAATTTCTGTCTCTGTATTTCAATGTTTCTTCATTTTTATTAGCATTTTTATTAAGAAACATTAACTTTTTAGTTAAAAGTTTGCGTGTTTATTGAAAGTAAGGAAAATATAAGACCTCCAAATGAAATACTTTTAGAAAAGGGTCAATATTTACCCAAGCCTCTTCTGCACCGGGTATGTCATAGCTGCTGCAAATGACTGGCGCTACAGCGCATTACGCTCTAATTAACTTCATTGGATACACTTGAGAACTGCAGGACAGCTGCTCCGAGTTGCCTTCAATATGCTCCATGTAGGCTTCAATATACTCCGTGTAGCCTTCAATATGCTTCATGTAGGCTACAATATGCTCCGTGTAGGCTTCAATATGGTTCTTATAGGCTTCAATATGTTCCGTGTAGGCTTCAATATGCTCCGTGTAGGCTTCAATATGCTACGTGTAGGCTTCAATATGCTCTGTGTAGGCTTCTGTATGCTCCGTGTAGGTTTCAATATGCTCCGTGTAGACTTCAATATGTTCCGTGTAGGCTTCTGTATGCTCCGTGTAGGCTTCGATATGCTTCATGTAGGCTTCAATATGTTCCGTGTAGGCTTCTGTATGCTCCGTGTAGGCTTCTGTATGCTCTGTGTAGGCTTCAATATGCGTCATGTAGGCTTCAATATATTCCGTGTAGGCTGCAATAAGCTCCGTGTAGGCTGCAATAAGCTCCGTGTAGGCTGCAATAAGCTCCGTGTAGGCTTCAGTGAAATTATTCACTAATGTCATCATATCGTCATGATTTCTTATGTGATCTCTCATTCGAAAGTAATTGAGAAAAGTAATGATTAAGAGATATACACACATGGATATATATATATTATATATATATATATATATATATATATATATATATATATATATATATATATATATATATATATATAAAGAGAGAGAGAGAGAGCGTGAAAGAGAGATAGCGAGAAAGGGGGAGGGGAGATAGATATGCTTTACAGTATTTATTATGCTGATAACAAATACAATTGCGCGGCTCAACCAGATTGATATTTAATTTCTCTTTAGAAGTTTCACCCATTTAATACAACATCCTTGCTAGACGTTCCATTCAGTTAAATATGGCATCCCTACTAGATTCTGTAATCAGCTACTATATATTTTATAACATCTACGATTTATGCTTCAATTAATATTACGACCTCTCGATATGTTCTACTCAGTTAATATAACCTCCACGCTGTAGGCTCCACTCAGTTAATATAACCTCCACGCTGTAGGCTCCACTCAGTTAATATAACATTCACGCTAGGTGCTCCACGCTGTTGATGATAAATGCACTTGTATGGTCTCATCTTTCACGCTGTGACGGCTGATTCTAAAACAATGACGAGTTCTCGGTGAAGAATTTCTATAGCTTTCTGAAAATTGATATTGTATTGATTTTAATCAGTAATTACGAGGAATGAGCCGCTATTCGTTATCTCCAGATCACGTGATAGGCATTGATTTCTTGTCTCTAAACTAAACAACTAAGAATAGAGCATTATAAAACCGAAAGTGTTTATAGATGACGACCAAAAGGTAGATGTAACTGAACGCTAAGACAAAATGTAGCTAGTTTTGTAAATTTGTAATTAAATGATCAGCAGATTCTTTATTTCTAAACAGAACATAGGGCGGCAACATGCCTCTAATCACTTCTATTATAAGCAACCCTCACATTCTCCTCCCACGAAATGTCCAATGTCTATGAAAAAATGTCCAACATCTACCAATGCATGTAAATAAATGCTTTCGCTGTAATAATAGAAGTGAAGCATTGAATTTAATACCATTACATAACTTAATAAATAAAACAAAAGCACCAATGTAATCAATTGTAAATAGTTTTTTTTAAATTTATGAAGCTAAAATTATTTATGCATTTATTTCAAGAAATATCTCATTGCAAAAATAGATTTAACTTTGCTAAGTTTAAATACGAAAAAGGTTTCTTCAGTCTGTAGTAATGTTCCCAACTTAGTCAGCTATTGCAAAGTCTCCATTATCTCTTTGAAGCTTGACTTTCAATGTTGAGTAAATCATGAATTAAATGATTTATTCTGCTGATGGATGAAATTCGGAGACGTTGTAATAGAAATGCAACCCCGATATCTACTACTTGTCGCGACATGATGCCAAACTTCCATTAGAACAGAAATTATTAAGTGAACTAATCTATTGCAAATATCCTAAGTTTCAGTATTGTCCTCTCAGTACGTAGGGTATTCACGGTCTTCCACTGAATCTTTTTTCCACCCTGCATGGGGTCATAAACCATTATGAACAATGATGTAGGATCAGTTGGTTGGGTACTAATTTGCCCAATCATTGGAGACCACACAACCATGTAATTATCGCTAACCCTCTACCATAGGTCACGTGATGCCCACGTGATTACGACAACAATGAACGAAGGGGTGTGACCATCTGGGCAGCCTAGCGTTATTTCTCCCACCCAGTCAGCCTGGAGGATCGAAACAGAACAATGAGAGCTGATAGCGGGTCCTTGGCAGGCTGATGCGGCAGATTATTAATACATTATAACAAGACTTTTAGCTTGTTAAAAAATCTTGGCACAATATTTACACTGTATGCAAATTTGAGATCGAATGAGTTCGATATCAGCTTCAATATGATTTTTATTGAACACACTCGCTCGCTAACTCTGTCTATCTATCTCTCTCTCTCTCTCTCTCTCTGTCTCACTCACTCACTCACTCACTCATTCACTCACTCACTCACTCACTCTCTCTCTCTCTCTCTCTCTCTCTCTCTCTCTCTCACTCACTCACTCACTCACTCACTCATTCACTCATTCACTCACTCACTCACTCTCTCTCTCTCTCTCCCTCTTGGTGTTCACTGCCTATTGGCAGGTCTATGGTATATTCGGTTTCTTTAGTTGGAAGATTTATTCAGTTCATTTAATGGATGATCATCCACATATGGATGATCATGGATGATCATTCACATATTTCTATCGTCTGCCTTTTCTCCTCACATCAACCTCTTCTTCTTCTGTATCTTTTTATAAGTCTTTGTTTGTTCTGACCACTAAAGAAAGCAAAGGCAAATCATCTTCGAAGTCGTATATTTCCTAGAAAGTACTAAAAGGAATATATGACATGAAGGAAATGCATCGATTACAGAAAAAAATAAACTAGAGCGGATATTTCTAAAATCTTATATTTGATCAAAATAAACAGAAGTAAAATTCAGGTTTTTGGCTCTTATAGTACTGAATTTTAAATCCGTTGAAAACACCACTATATTGTTATTCTAATTGAAATTCTAGATTTTCTCTCGGGCGGACTCAGTTTGTAATTTAGAGATAAAACGCCTGCTCGCTTCCTGGAAGAACTCACCACCGTGGAAATACCATTTCCGGTCTGACATCTCCCGTCACTCCGCCCGGTGAATCCGACCAGCAGCGTCCGTTCACCGTCTTAATCAATCTTTCATGCTAGCGCGGCGCCCACCTCATCTCACCCCGCCCTACCTCCGCCGTGCCTCCCCACGCTATGCCGTGCCGCCCTACGCTAGGCCTTGACGCCACTGATTCTTAACCATTGCTTGCAGAGTGCACTTAGATTCTCCCTGCTCTCCTACCCAGCTGTCCACCGCTTTGTCTGTTTTTACATTTAATACATTTAGAGAGTCAAATTATCCGTTCCTTTTTACATATCATCTTTGCATTAGCTGTTCCTACTAGGAGGTTTTTATTATGTGTGTTTTTATAGCTATAAGTGCATGTGCCATGTGGTATATACTCTTTATAGTATCAGTTTACTATCTTATATTTTACGTTAGTTTAATTTAGCATTAGTTTGTTATCTTATATTTGATGTTAATTTATTTTAACTGATCTGCATATGTCTTTAATTGAAGTCTATTCATGTCAATCTACTCTCTGGCTATGATTAAATTTGGGTCCCCCATCAACCCCTGCTGCTTGGGTGCTCACTTTCTCGGGTGCTCAGATCCTCGGGTGTCTGGGGACTCAGTGTGCTCAATTTTCATATTCCATTGTACGAAGTATTATAGCTGAAATAAATTCATGGACATTACTCTGTGTCGTTTATTATTATTTTATTATTATTTTATTATTATTTCGAATCAATAATTTCTTAATTTAATGAAATTAAGTAAGTTCTCTCGGATCAGTATGTGCGGGGTTCAAATTTAGGGCTCTCCCGTCACTGACATCATTTGCGAGCGAGGAAACCGATTATAACTTTAACCTTACCAGCTTTTACCAGCTTTAACTGTTATTTAAAATATTTTTGGCAGTTTACACTTTTCTACATTTGTTTATTTTCAATATATCAATTACTTTTGTTCTTACTTTAATAATAAAAATGTTGTCCGTTAAGTCTCTTAACTGCTTATTTACTGTAAACAAATGTAAATATCTGCTACATCTTTCACTTTACAAAAAACATCTTTCAGTTTACAACCTCCTCGATCTTTATATATCTTCTAGAACCCCTTCTCAATCTTCGCACTGGTTTCACCCTCCCCCTCCTCTTACCACCTACCCCACCCTCCTTCCAGCACCCGGAAGACCAGAGTTCAGTTGCCAGGACAACGATTAGCAACGTGTCCACCGGTTGCCTCGGGTCATTTAGCGACAACATCGGTTGAGTGACAACAAGATGGATGACCGCTGTATTATCAGCACTCGACGTGATGCTGACGTTCGACTGAATGAACCGAATGCATCATCAGCAACCTGTTAGGGTGTACGCTGAATGAGTCAATCTGGTCAAGAAATTGTGTAAAGAAATGTTTATAAGCTTCTTTAACTTTAGAAATCTTGGCGTAAGAACGTTAGTGGAAAGTTACTTTATCACTCTATCTAGTAGGCCTATGGGTAAACCCGAGTAAGTCTAAACTAATTAAGAACATTGTTTAGCCATCAATTATGTCTAAACAATGTGTGGATTTAGATTATGAAAAGCCGTTGTTTGATTTATACATAGTATAATGATTTGCGTAGCTAGGGACGTTATGTGCCTATTTCTACTATAACTTTTATGTCTATGTTTTGCACCACTTGTTATATCACTTAAAATCTGAAACAGTAAAATAAAAAATCTTAGGAAACGAATGCGACAAGTATTTTTACTTACTACTCAATTTCTTGTTATTTTGAAAAGCTATATTTGTCGATAACTCTCGTATATAGAGAAATCAAAAGTGAATGACTGAAGAGAAATAACATAAAGTCTTTGTCACCTCATTAAAATATCAAATTCCAATATTAGCTAATATGAAAAGCCTCAATTAGCTTAAATTTGCTAAAAAATAACGTTATTGAGTTAAATTAGGTGCGCATTGTAATCTTTGATCTTACGCTAATTTTCTAAAATTCTGCATTATTTTCTTGATATTTCAATTGAGAAAGAGAGAAGAATACGTTGCTGATTTGTTTTATATAGGCGCATTATTAGATACAGTATATAGCTTCTTCAGCATCTGTATGCTAGTTTCTATTACGACTGATGCATGGAGGTTTTCCCAAAGCCATATATACCGTATCTAGTGGCACTTATACAAAAATACGGATATATTACTGTATTAATAATACGAAAAGCATTACTCCTTTTAAGTCAAGACTGGATATACGAGAGTCTATACTTGTCAAGCTTTGATACAGTATAAGCTGCAATAAATTTTCATTGACAAGCCTAGACTGGCTGCCATTTGTTAATCACTCATTTGCAGGCAAAGAACATTAAAGAAAGAGTAAAGTCACTGCCATCAGTTACAATGTGACAGGATTAACCTCTTTATTTAAAGGTTTGGTTTCTTAGCTGAAAGATTTATTCAGTTCATTTAATGGATGATCACTAACAAGTCTTTCTAAATCCTATGCAGGTCCACTTCAGCTGATCGCCTCAGGCAAAGCAAGAGCTAAGCAGAAATCTGGAGTGCAGCAAAGAATTGTCTGCCATATTTGAACTCCAACATTTTAAATACTACTTATCGAAATATTCTTAAAATTGTTTAGACACAAACTACTTGATCATTACTATCACGATTGTGTATAAAATTTAATAAATAAGAATTTTAATAAATAAAATTCATTTAATAAGAGAATTTTAATATAAAATTCAAATCTCTTCAGCACGTTTCTTTTGCAGATTGGTCTGGGTGAATTGATATATAGTGATTTGTGTTGTAAGGACGTCCTTGACATCATCACTGGATGAGGAAACGTACGTTAAACCTTTACTAATATTATAGAGTTTATAAAACTGAACGTGGAGCAGCTTTGACGACTGTATGATATTTTTAAAGTATTTATTATAATTAAGCGATTAGTGCATGTATAGTTAACTTTCTTTACAACATAGTATTCGCGTAACTTACTAGGCTTTGCGATTTTGCACGAGTATAGAAAATACTGTTTATCTAAATAATGTTAGCAGAAAGTAATGTTTTAGTAGTTCTGATTGCTAACCACCAGGTGATAGCAAGAAAATGACTCATTATCTGCATATTTAATATAAACTAATAAATTTAAAAAAAAATATTTAAATAATATTCAATTATTCTACAATTGCATTCATAGCAAAGAAATGAAAATCTTAACTCGTAAACGAGGAGCGAGTGAAACAGGGAAGGCCAATATAATCCGTGTATATAACCCAAAATATAACCCGTGTATATAACTCATAATATAACCCGTGTATATAACCCATAATATATCCCGTGTATATAACCCATAATACAATCCGTGTATATAACCCACAATATATCCCGTGTATATAACCCATAATATAACCCGTGTATATAACCCATAATACAATTCGTGTATATAACCCATAATATAATCCGTGTATATAACCCATAATATAACCCGTGTGTATAACCAATTAACAAAGCAGAGAAAAAATTCTTTGAGGCGAGGGGCATGGAGGATAGCGCCCCTATCTGAGCTGGAAGAACCTATAGATATTGCTCTCTGTGGGTTTCCGAAACTTAGTACTTTTGACTTTATGTAAGATTACCATGCTTCCTATTATTAAAAGAATATTACATATGATTATAATAGTAGGCTTGACTGTTATATCATTGACGATTACCTTTCTCCAGATTAATAATTGTTATGTAACTAAAATTAGGTTAAATATTTGAAACGCACAAATATCTTGTACCATGATTTTATACAATAAATATTTATAATGATTATATACAATATTTAGAATTTACTAAATTTTCAAATTTACTAAAACTTAATAAGCAATTATTTCAGACAAACAGTTAATGTGTAATTCATTTCAGCGTTACATTTAACATGATTGAAGGTTTTTAATCTTCTGAAAGTCTTTGTAGATTGATTAATGCTTGATTGTCCCTCTAAAGTAGGGGAAGAATGTCCAGTACACTAATGATAATGATAATCCTGTCGAGCCTGCAGAATCCTTTCAATCCAACTTTTAATCCTCTTTCTAAAGGTTCTGGAGTGTGCATCGAGTGTGTGCTTGAATCAACAGCAGTCCGGGAAGTCTTTGTATGGAGGCAGAAAAAGAAAACCCGCACAACTGAACCTGCAGTGGTCAGCATGGTGGTCAATAAGCGGTCAGTATAGCGGTCAGTATTGTTATCCTTATAGTGGTCAGCATGGTGGTTAGTAAGTTTTCAGTATAGCGGTCAGTATTGTTGTCATTATAGTGGTCAGAGTGGCGGTCAATAAGTGGTCAGCATAACGGTCAGTATTGTTATCATTCTAGTGGTCAGCATGGCGGTCAATAAGTGGTCAGTATAACGGTCATTATTGTTGTCATTATAGTGGTCAGCATGGTGGTCAATAAGTTGTCAGCATAGGCAAACGATCAATATTGTTGTCATTATAGTGATCAGCACGATGGTCAACAATTGGTCAATATAGCGGTAAGCATTGTTATTATTATAGTGGTAAGCATAATGCATCTGTTGACAATCATTTAAATTATCCATTAAAGATGTGTTCATGAAAAGGAAAAATGGCATTTTAATAATGCTTATTGAAGACTCAAATCGATAGTCTAAACAGCCTTAGATATAATAGCTCTGTATTAACTTAGGTATAGTCATCTTTAGACAAAATAAGATTTGATTAGATCTACCAGAAACCGAAACCCTACCTTTTGCTTTAAAAGCAAGCATTACAAAGAATTGATCATTCTTTATTCTCAATTAATCATTATCGTTTCAATTTTTCAAAAAAACTCCATCAATTCTGTAATTTTCTATATGTATTTCAGATATTTGTATTTTATTTCAAGAATGCTATAATTACAGGTTTTTGAACAAGATTTAAGCTATTACTTATCGTGATCATAGCATATTGATTAATTACGGTAGTATATATGCTATGCTACTATAATACTTATGCAAATACATATTTACACTCAACGAATCCTATCGCTACAGTATTATTTATCACCTTATAATACCATACTCTCGTCGCGTAGAGATAGGACAGGGGAGCCTTAATTATGTGCTGAATTGGAAGCTTATTTTATGACACGTTCAAAGCAATATTAAAGGTCCTCTGAGGCGGTTATCTTAAGAACAGGGGTCCAGTTATCACGTCACCCGGGGAGTCGGTGCTTAAGATTTCAACATAATTTATGGCTGGTCGTGCGGTGCATTGCGGTGACCATGGATAACATATTTGTTGGAAGTGGAAGAGTATTTCAAACAATATAGGCATACAGCCGACTTAGAATTACCTTAGAATTAAATTAGCTTAGAATTACCTGTAATAATATGTTGTCATTATCTATAAATTTGAATTCGAGATTTGTTTAAATGCATGAGATGGCCATATTATATTAATTGATCGGCATACTTGGCTGCTTAGTTTAATGAACATTATGGAAGGAAGATGTCAGGAGATTACAAGATTTGAAAATGTGAATATGAAGAAGAATGGAAAAGATTAGCTGAACCCAAAAAGTTCCAACTGCAGATGCCTTGAAGATAGTGTGTACTAAAGGACAGTTGATAAATGCTATAAGAAATACCAAGAAGAATTGGATACGATATATTCTAAGGGGAGATAATTTAATAAAGGAAGTCGTAGAAGGTAGAATGGAAGCACGAGAAGCAGAGGCAGACCGAGATTAGGAATGTTGGATGATTTAAATATCAGCTCGTACGTGGTCATGAAGAGGAAACGGAAGACAGAAAAGAGTGGAAGCGGTATATACAATGGACCTACTAGTAGGCAGTGCACTAAGAGAGAATTTTACTGACGTAATTCGTAATTAGTTCAGCCAATGAACACGTGAAAGTGAAGTAATATTATGAACTTCGTATTAAGGAATGCATACATGTATATATATATATATATATATATATATATATATATATATATATATATATATATATGTATATATATATACATGTATGCATATATATTATACACATATATCTATATATTTACAAACATGTGTATAAATATATCGTTATGCTGGTTTACCTTCAGAGACGGCTAAGCCATGATGGCTACGCCAGTGCTCCAGGGTTTATTTGCTCAAGGGATCCGCACATCGGCGAGTCCTTGTCATTACCTCTCCACCTATCAGCTCAACAGTTACGCTTCCCAGTGGAGGTAGACAGGGACTTTTGAGACTACGGATAAAGGGATGACAGTGTAGTTGGACTGCATTCTAATTTGCGCTCTCTGCCAGTGTGCAAACATGCTACATATCTCTTCCTGTCTCTCATTATACCAGTTCTCAACGTCCATGACATCATCCTTGTATGAGGAAGCGGACCCAAATCCTTTCTTTATTGCTGGTACTTTAAGGCCCTCTTCCTATTACAAGTTATATCTATGATTTTCAATAACCAATCCATATTTTACCAGCGGCAATTGAAAGTCCACATACGCAACTAAGACGTTTTTGCAGTTCGGATGCGAGAGAGACCAATTACCCAGAATGATTAGCATAAAAACTGACCAATAGCGTCGTTTTATTCTAGCTTCAAATAAATCCTGGTAAAGAAAGGATCCAACCTGTATTATATAAACCTTTGACAAGTATATTACCTCTCGTGAATATATCAGAGACCAGCCTCTGACTAAAGCAGGTCGGTGCTATATCCACGCATCGCCTGTTAAATATAAGAATAAATCTTAACGACGGTGGTGATGCATCTTTCAGCAAGCTGCTATAAGGGGATGTGAGCTTCAGTCAATCTACTACTACTAGCTCCATATTGAGTCGATCAAGACCCAAACTTTATATAATCCTAAAATCCAGGGGTACTTCCCCCAGTTATATTTCGACATTTCTTATTTAACCTGAGCGCTTCTTAGCGCGGGATTTCTCGGGGCTTAGCCTCAGATGATGCATCGCAAAGTGCTCTGCCTCCGGTAAAGATCGACGTCCATTAGGTTCTTATATTGACTGGCCGGAGCAAATCGCTTAGTGACTTCTGAGCAGAGGTAAAGTCATAGACATCTATTATTTATTTTTTGATATCTACCGTTATTATCTGAAGTCTAGAAATGTAGTAGACCTCTGTACTTTTTTGGTATCTATTCTTTTGGTTTTTTGATTCGTTGTATTTCCTGTGTAAACACCTCCGTATAGAATGAGCCAGTGGAAGTTTCGAGAGGTTCATTCCACTCGGTCAAGGTCATAATTTTGAATTTTGTGATTCGTCAATAGGCTCGTAATCTCCATTACTGAGATAGCTATATAAATGAATATATACCAAAATATCCAATCACAGTTACTTTATTTTCTAAAATATTTTTTCCCTAAATGCAATCGTTTTAAGCTCTATATACCTGTAAGTACTAGATATAAACTACAAATCGATGGCTGCATTTAATCTCGCACAACAAATTCAAATAAAAGGATGACCTTAGGTTTATTTGCACAATATAGCAAGCGATACGATGTCCATTCATATTAACATTCAGTGCAATAAGGGTAAGCTCCAAGTATGGCGGAGGATCGCACTTCATGTTAATATATATTGTGCAGGATTTCACGACGTAGAAGGCTAAGCATGCTCGATCTTTTATACTCTCAGAGTTAAGCCTCTGTCAGATGTAGCTAGCCATAAGCATCTCCTGTTGATCGCCGTCTAAATGAAAGAACCGAAACAAGACTCGTATAAATGAAAGAACCGAAACAAGATTCTTGTCTAAATGAAAGAACCGAAACAAGATTCTCGTCTAAATGAAAGAACCGAAACAGGACTCGTATAAATGAAAGAACCGAAACAAGATGCTCGTCTAAATGAAAGAACCGAAACAAGACTCGTATAAATGAAAGAACCGAAACAAGACTCGTATAAATGAAAGAACCGAAATAAGACTCGTATAAATGAAAGAACCGAAACATGACTGGTCTAAATAAGAGCTGAACAAGACTAGGATGAGGCTGAGGATGAGGGTGAGGATGGGAATGAGGATGGGGTTGAGGATGAGGATGAAGATGGGGTTGAGGATGAGGATGAGAATGACAATGAGGATGAAGATGAGGATGTAGATGGGAATGAGGATGACGTTGAGGATGAGGATGAAGATGAAGATGAAGATGAGGATGAGAATGAGGACGAGGATGAGGACGAGGATGAGGATGAAGATGAGGATGTAGATGGGAATGAGGATGACGTTGAGGATGAGGATGAAGATGAAGATGAAGATGAGGACGAGGATGAGAATGAGGACGAGGATGAGGACGAGGATGAGGATGAGGATGAAGATGAGGATTTGAATGGGAATGAGGATGACGTTGAGGATGAGGATGAAGGTGAGGATGAGGATGAGGATGTTGAACAGTTGAAGCGTAGACCAGGCAATCTTAAATCATATCGAACCACGGATGACAGCGTTAAGCCTTAGTTAATGAAATCATTGCAAGTAAAAACTGACAGGAGGATAACCGGCAGTTAATGAAAGCTATGATTAAAAATAATATGACGTGAGCACACAGCAGCCGATCTACCTAACCGGAATCGGAAATAAGATGTCTTCCCGATCAATTACCTTTTCATAGTAAGCACAGTGCATTCAACTACTGCATACACAAATAAATCAATTTGTTTAAAAAGCAGTAATTAAGAAACTTAGACGAATACAACTAAACATGTAATTCTGCTTTCTACATGTACAGTATATAAGTCAATTATTTCTGAATATGACTCGGTGACAGAGCGGGACTGAGTAGAAGATGTAGTTCAGAATGTGCGCCTATTTAATGAGAATTTTTGATCACCGGACCGGCACTGTTTAGGATCTTTTATTTCTCTTCAGCACGTGTTTTTTTTTTCAAATCGTTTGGGGAGAGTCGATTTGTAATGACATGTGATGGGGGGACGTCCCTGATATCATCCTTGTATGGGGAAACGGACGTTAAAACTTCATTATTATTATTATTATTATTATTATTAATCATGCTATAGGCTTTCAGAAATTAAACGTTCATAAGTAATGAGGACTATTTATTATTATTTTTTATTTTAATTTAATTTATTTTTTTATTATTTTTACTAACAGGATTTTGAGATTCTATGGCATTTAATGTTAAACCTCCGCCGATAATTCAATAGAAACAACTCCATAATCTACTGATCTATTTTTAATTTATTTAAGAAGAACAGCGGAAAACATCATACAACCTTGTGTGCAGTTCACAAATAACGCAGACAATCTAACTCATGCAACAACTAAAACTCAATGAGAACTATGGTCACCTAAGTGATTAAGTGAAAAAAGTTAAACTTAAGTGAACATAAGCAATGATACAGTATAATAATAGGCCTACTCATGCAATCAAAGAATCAAGGCTTAAAATGGAATTAGAAAAGTAAGATAAGGATAAGGATTAGCTATAGTGTTCTTTGAGCGAACAAGTTCAGTATAGTTAATAACTATTTATTATGTACTGACGATATAGCCAAAATCTTGGACCTTGTACAGCAACGTATTTCTAGCGAATGATAGTTTTACTGTTAGGCTACTAAATGCTGTAAACTCTTACAATTCACTTTTACTGTAGAATTTTTATTCTGTTTTGTAACTTAAAGTTTCTTACCACAATCGAAGACGATGTCGTAAACTTTCTTTCTTATAATTTATTTCGATATATATGTCTTTCAGTGCACTGCATACTGGCAGGTAAATATATACCGCTTCCACTTTTCTGTCTTCCGTTTTTCTCTTCATGTCTACAAATAAGTGGAACTATAAATTCGCTATATATCAACGGGGACTCATCCTTGATATTATATACCATTTCTTGGAGGATTCTGCTTATGACGTGATGGCCCCCTCTGCCTTCCTCAGCTTTGACAAACATTTACTGGGCAGAGGCGTCATTCCCTGAGAAAACAATCCTGTTTACTCTAACTATCCTGTTTACCCTAACTATAATCTTTGCCCTGTTTCGATGTATATATGTAGTCTTAATATAGTAGTATAGGAGGCGACTTAATGTGATGAAACAAAAGTAACTGAATCCTGAAATCTTTGCAGGGGGTCCTCGTCACGTTCTCCGGATCTTCTAATATCAGAGCGGGTGGAATAGCACGCGTACCCGCTACAGCAGTGTGCAGAGAGGACACAGAGGAAGGAGGAAGGAAGACAGTCTTTATTATTCATGGATAATTGACACGTCCCGTTGTTTTCTCTCCCGCATGACCTCCTGTTCTTCCTCAGAGATTTTAACTCCCTCTCCCGTCATATTCTACCTTCTCTCTCTCTCTCTCTCTCTCTCTTAGTGCACTGCTTACTGGTAGGTCCATGGAAAATGACGCCTCCACTCTACTCTGTCTTCCGTTTCCTCTTCATATCCACATATGAGTGGGTCTTTAAATCTTCTAACATTCCTAATCTCGGACTGCCTCTGCCTCCATTTCCTTCCATTCTGCTTCTATTATTGTCTCAACCACTCTACCTTCATCATACATTATACTATATTTCAACTAGTGCCGAATTGTGATAAAATCATTTGGAGGGTGTGGGAATCAACTACGGAGCTGAACGGTATATAGATATTTATTTATTACTAATGTTGATTATCATTGTTGAGAATTTAATGAAATTTAACTAGCAAATTTATATTACTAAAATATTTTTCAAACAGAAATGGAAATCAGTACCCCTCTGGGATTAAAACAGCGTTAAAGCATCATTTATCACACTCCACTACTTGTGGAGCATAGGCAGCTCACCTAATAAATATATGGAGGCGAGTTTCGTGTCGCAATATAAAGTGCATTGTCGAGTCTTTCTGATACATCATCATCATCATCATCATTATCATCAGTGCAAATATACCTATGAAATCTTCCTCATATAATCCTTCTTTATGACATGAGTTATCTGGTAATTATTGTATGTTTAATATTGAAATAATATTAGTATAATATTACATTCTTTGCCCAGTTAACTTGTTTACAGCTTTTAATAAGACTGCTTGAATGGGCCAGTTCAATTCTGGTCAAACAGTTTAACATGTTAACAATATACTAGGGTTTAAATGACATCTTGAAGTATTTAATATCAAAGTTCTATGTTAAAACCTTAATAGTTTTATTCTTGAAATTCATTTCAGTTTAACAATGTTTCTAAATTTTGTTTAAGTTCTCGTGGTTATTTTCCATAAGTATTACCTTATTACCGTATTGACGTCCCTGACGAGATCCTTGTATGAGGAAGCGGACGTTAAACCTTTATTATTAGTATTACAGTATTTTCCAGTTTTTAATCTATGGGACGAGAAGTCTCAATCCAACCTCCCTCTCTCGCCCTGGATGAGATATTAAAGACATGAACTAATCGTTATCTCATGCGTGCCACTCGTTTCACGCTTCATTTGCTGAAGAGCCGCCCTGCTAAAATCTCTACCTGAACTAACGGTATTGATTTACTTGTGATATTCGGCAGAGCTAATGGATTACGCATAGCAGGTGCTTCTGGTCATGTAAGAACGGACTTGCCGACGATTTTACGGGTTTCAAAGAGTGGGCTAATTGAGTCATTGAAGATATAGCAGCTGTTTCACCTATTTTGTCTTTATTTTAAGAATGTTTTTTTGTAATAGGTTTGTTATATGCTGTTTCCTTGCTATTATTTATTACGCGTATATTTTAAAGGCGTTCGACTGTATTTTAATAGAAATGTTTTTATGAGCTATTTTATAAGCGTCAATTCTATAGGTTGCATATTTATGAGAGAATAGAAGGGATTGTCTTGAACCAACAATTAATCAGCTGTATTTGTGTATCAAAATTCTTACACTTTCAAAAAACTAAGACACACAAGTTAAAATTGTTAATTCACAGAGTATTTTATTTCTTTAAGGATTCTTAACATAACTTAGCAAACTATTTTATTTTGCGACTAAACTTTTAATTGTATGATGGGATCATTACCAAATAAAATCTACATATTAGCAAATATTATGTGAAAGTTGAAGCTACTATAGAAGTTTTATTTATTTTATAATGCATTACATTGTTAGCTTGCAGTTTCAATTAGCAAGCACGAATGCAAACTTTAATCAACTATAACAGGCAAATATGTGCAATAAACTAATTTTTGTTTAAAACAGTGATCAGCAAATGCCATAAAATAACCATTCAGTAAAACTAAGCGGGAGCAGGAAAATATGCCGATATAGATTTCACGCATCTCTAGACACTTTTCAATCTAGGCCAGTACTTTTGAATTTAGTTTACTGCAATTCCACTTTGCTCCAGTGTCCACCTTGTTTAAGAATAACAACCGATCAAGGACACTTTCATCTAGGCTAACTTTCAAATTGTACAAATAAAACAGGCGTGAATATAATTAAACAGCGGATAATTTAAAACATGGTGCAGATAAATTTAGCATAATTGTAAAACGTTTAGTCATTCTAGCGGTGTTGTTATTTATACGTTTTAATATAAGAGAATGTAAACTTGTGACATCTGGTGAATATTTGTTAATCGTGATAATTATTTACTGGCAGAGTTCATCGTCAGGGTGATGCTTGGCAGGAGAGTGATAGACATCCTCCTCTGATTTCTTGTCATCACAGCTGTCCTCTGACGATGAGTTTGTTTCAGGCTCCTCTTTAACCTTCTCAACCTCTTCCGCCATCAGAACAACGGACTTATAAAGAAGAAAAAACAATAGAAATTAAATATGAAATTACAGTACACCATACATAATTTGTTAACTAATTATCCAATAATGGATCAATGGCGCAATAAAATACTATCAATATTTATTTTAAATTAGATTTGTTAACTACTTTGTGCATTATTGATCTCTACCGGTCGCATAAGCACAGGACTCTTCTTCGAAACGATTCGACACACTCTAGCTACCGTTAAAATTCTATTAGCAATAAATTATCAAGTTAAAGCCTTAATGTTTAAAGTTATGGAAGGTTAACATTAAACATATACCATGGACCTGTCAGTAGGCAGTGCCCTAAAGAGAGAGAAGAAAAAGAACACTAAACAATTGTAATTTTTCATTTTACTTCTGTCCAATTAAACAGCAATCTAACCTTTAATACGATAGGCTATAATATTTGTTTAAGAGACTTATCAGGATTTTTAAAAAGTTATTAAGGATTAAAGTTAATTTGACTTTTGTGTAATAAACCAGCAGCTTGAGAGAAAGTAAAAGTATCTAACCTTAAAGCTAATGTATTTTAGAGGTTTCCTGAGGATATTTTTCAGACAGCTTGGTAACGCTGCATCAGCGACGGTCAGAGCTCGGTTCACGTTCTCTTCAACAAGCGTCAAGCCAGCCTCAGTCTTCGTCTTCAAGTACCTCAACGCTGATATCAGTCCAGTCTCGTACTTCTGTAACAGATATTATACAACTTAATAGCTGGCTAGTATTGGAAGTTAACTTTTGTGCATTCTATCTGTGCTCTATGCATTTGTGTGCATTCTATATGTTGTCGATGTATTTGTGTCCATTTTTTCTATTTGTGCACATCTATTCTATTTCTCTGCGTCTATACTACTTACGCGCATTCTATCTATTTCAACTATTTGTGTGTTAACAGTTAATGTTATTAATTATTGATTCTTTCAGCAGATATTTAATTAACACGCAATGCCATTAATGCTATTATTTCTGAATTCTTTCAAGCTCGAATGAAGTGAAACAGACTCGTCTTCAACTTCTAAACAAGAGTGCAAGAGCTAATTTAACGTTCACTTCGTCTACTAATGAACGCATAAAGGACGTCGCTAGACAAGTTTTGTACTGTTAGGTTTCTAGTTCTCGAAAATGCTCAACTTTGATGACTTAGTAACAGCTAAGTCGCCTCAGGGTTGGTTAGGACTATACAGATATATGTAGTACAGTATATGTGAATGGAATAAATTCCTGACAGACTGATTGGATTTATGATTAATTAATTAATTGATCGATTAATATTTATAGCTCATTGATGAATATGAGAAATGATTAAGCGATTAATTTATTGTATACTTATTTGTTGATTCGTCTTGTCATTTCGATGGTTTATCGGATGGTTTTCTAATTTTCTGTATGAATTAGGTTAAATACTGATTGATTTATTAAATGGACCGAACGTTTTATTGATTGCTTGGATTGATCTGATGGCTGATTAGTTGTCTTAATCAATAATTGTCATGATTTATTGATTCATTTCTGAATAATTTATTAATTGATTGATTATATTATTTCATTGACTCACCGATATTTCCGCTTCATTTTCGCTAGCGACGTAGTTAGGATTGTTTACGGCGTTCCACACGTTTACGATTCGGTCTTTCTTTTCATTGTAAAAGTTGTATGCAGTATTCTTCTGAAAAATTAATAATATAGCTGTTGTTTATCAACACATAGTGGATAAAACAACAATAGAGTGTAAAAGGAAATAAATAAATATAGTAAGCATGCAATTAAACTACGAAAACTTAGTAAGTCACTAAAAGAAATTACTATAATAAAAATTTTAGCAAAATTCAATAAGTCCCATAGCCCCATATTTCCTAATTGAACAAATATTTAATAAATTCACTGTGCTATAGTAAGTGCTTGAGGAATCCAGAATCATTATCAGTTAGAACCAATTCAAAGTAAATTATGTAGTCAGAATTTTGATAAAGTTCATTGATTTTTGTTAGTTTAAAATATATATAAGAATTGTGCTGAATATTGTAAATAAATGTTTTGACATCAATGACATGTCGATGCTTGATATTGTTAACGTCGCTGACTTCATCCTTGGATGAGGAAACGGACGCTAAACTTTTATTATTACAATTGTTATTGTTAGCATAAGGTAAGTTTGACTACAGTTAAATACTAAATATTTAATTACAATTGTTCTAGAGATCTCAAATATATAATAAAATAATAAAATAAAGTTTAAAGTTTGATTATAGACTCACATAGGAAGTCCAGTCCAAGAGACTAGCTGGACTGATCCTGGACAATGCTTTTGAGGACTCACTGCGGACACACTGAAGCTTCTTTGTTGACTGCGTGTACAGCACACAACGAAACACATCAACCACTCTGAACAGTCTGTTGATCGCAGCCGTGCTAGAGATGTCACCATCATTACTCTCTTTTGAGGACTCAGTTACTTGCAGGTCTTCTTCTGTGAAAAATAAATAATTAGAAATAATTTAACATTTAAATAGAAATACCAGAGTAAATATTTAATTGTGAGACAAAGCAGTGAATTCTAAATTAAGAGATAATTAATTTATATTTCTCAGAATTATTTAAATTAAATTAAGTTAAAGTTAAGTCGTGACGATCACAGGGTTGCAGCCTATGGGCATCTCGATTAAGTTAATTCCAAAATTATTTATCAGAGAGATTTATCTAAAACTAGCTGAAGACTTTCTTTCAAAACTAATAAATCATCACTATTCAGATGAGGTGTTTGAAGAAAGTTTTAAATTGTACGACCTGTATGAGTAGTAAAATAGTTAATGAATAATTAACTTCTTTTATTTGTTCATTAGATGAATAAATTTAAAAAATCTCATCTTTAAAGAATAAAGATACATGAATATAAAAGATTGAATAACAATAATTTAATTATAAAGAAAACATATAAATTGTGAATAATATATAAATTATATAATTATCATCATCATCATCATCAAAGTCATTATCATCATCCCTTGAATCCCAGTTCACCCAAGGTCGGTTTAGAAAATTTTGCAGCAATTTCTGCAGTCTATAAGTTCACCAGCCAAATGCTTCTCTCTGACGATGGTTTGAATCTTAGTGCCATGTCGCATTTTACGACAAATTCAGTCCACGGTTGGTTATTCTTCAGCAACTCGGACACAACACATGTCTATATCTTCAATGCACTGCCAAGTGGCAAGTTCAAGGTACATATTCATACTCAAAGTCTGCACTACAACACAGGTAATAATATATAAATGCGATGATTTATTTTTATATATCTATTTATCTATTTACATACTATTAGCAAGCTCAGCAGATTCTATGAGCTTTTCCAGTTGACTGAGGATCAGTAACCCCACTTTGTTGTCGACGAGTGGCGACACTTGTCTTGTAGCGACGCCAGTCAGGTTCGACACTGTGTCTCGTGCGTAGGACTTGACGACGTTAACCTTGCTCAACCCGTATTCTGATAACGCACCGACTTTATCCGCGGCATACCCCTTCGTGGAAGTTATCTGAAACATTAAAATATTAATTTTTTCTCTGAACTTAGCGAAGAAAGGGGTATTTTTAAGAGTATAATATCAAGAATATGCTATTTTTCTGGGCTGAGCCGGTGGCTTGATGGTAATTTTCTCGACAGCTGATCAGTAGGTTCAGATTTCCAATCCAGAACTCTTTCAGTTACTGACATGCTACTGGACTGAAAACGGGCGTTAAACTTGACTTCAGTTTCGGAATTCGTTATTCTGTAAAAGTTTATTCTGATATTCATTATCTTATGGCCTTCATATTATTAAATTGCCTCTTAATGTTTACATTAGTGGCTAAATTTTCATTAAATTACATTCAACAAAAAAAGAACAAACCTATAAATAGACGCAACGTGAAATGTATTACAACTTATAAACATAATAAAAAAGCAATTGCTTTTTTAAATATCTGCCATCTTAAATATTTAATCTACCATAAAATTAGTATAAAATTGATTGATTCTAAAATTTAAATTTAGTAGAATAAACAACAAACCGTGTCCAATCCGTACGTAGTAATAGAGTTAACTCTATCGGTTACTGGCTTCAAACGGTCTGCTAAAGGCTGCACCACAGCTTTCGTTTGCTTTATCATCTGCAAATACGTAGCAAAATAATTAACAATGAGAAAATTTACAATATAACTATAGCTTTGCTAATCAACGTGATTAAATAAATAACGAAAACAGTAAGATATTTAACACATAAATATATATTTATAAAGATCAATTTAACTTTTTAATTAACATCAGTAAACTTAATTATAAACAATAGCACCCAAGCTGACTGGCACATGACATATAATTCTAACATACATATAGAGTTAACAGTAAAATAAATTTGAAATGATATTTTTAGTAACATTTAATAAAATAAATTATATAATGCTATATAATAGCATTATATAACCCGACCCTGGTTAAACTAGGATCTAAGGGAAGAGAATGATGATGATGATATATTGCTATATTACTATGAAAGTAGAAAATAAAATCTCAAATGAAAGAATACAACTTGGTTCAACCAGTTGTGATATTATAGGACTGCTAGAGGTGAAAGGTAGAATAAAGCATTCGTATAATTATATGCAAAAAATCAAGGAGTCCATTTAGTAACTCCTTAACCGATGTAATATATACACTTTATACAGGATTCCTTGAAATAATTCGAAATCTGTCACACAAAGCTAACCTCTTCTGTTGGCTGAGCTATTATGGGATAATTCTTCTCCATCTTTTCAAGTTCCTTGCAGGCCAGGTCGTTTATACTTCCAACTAAAAACATAACAATTTCCTTGTATTATTATTATTATTATTATTATTATTATTATTATTATTAGTAGTAGTAGTAGTAGTAGTAGTAGTAGTAGTAGTATTGTTAATATTAATATTTTTTTGTATTTTTTTGTTATTATTATTATTATTATTATTATTATTATTATTATTTATGAGAATTAACTTAGCTAAGTATAAAGACATTTAATGTATGAAGCCTAAGTAATTCGATGTTTCCGAGTACTATAGGTGTGCAATATAATTATTGTTCTAAGCACATATTCCTGATCACCGCCTTCCAGCAACCTAAGAAATGAACATAAGAGAGATAACATCACTATATATAAGCCTAAACAAAACCTTAATGTAGCATTTAGTTTAATTTATTAATAATATAGTTCGCTAAATATATCTTCATAATTTGCCTATGTTTTCCTCAGTTATTAGTCACCTCTTAAAATATAATATAATAATAATAAAGGTTTAACGTCCGTTCCCTCATACAAGGTTAATGTCAGGGACGTACAAATAGCACATGGCATACTATTGGTCCATCTTACTAACATCAGAAGACAACACAAGCATTAATCCCTCAATAAATGATATAAATATAAAAATATAAAAAATATAATATCTTACTAGGTTTCTCTAAGACGTTCAGAAGGGGTTTAGTTGTACTAGCGAGCATTCCTACACCGGATTCAGCTGTCTCCAGTGTACGACGCAGCAGAGAGTTGTACTGCTTCGTTCCAGAGTACAGGGCTCCTACCTTATCAACCGAGTCTTTGACAAACGGCAGGTCCTGCAGTCTCTGTAGAAAACTGTCGCTAGAAGTTGAAGAGTGAGCCATTTTGCTGCATGCACGAGATATTATCCAATTGTCAATTTAACTCTAGTAATACATAGTGATTAAATTAATAAATAACTAAATAAAAAAATAAATAAATAAATAAAAATATTAATATATAAATAAATTAATTAATTAATAATAAATATAGAAATCAATTGGTTTTAATTTTACGATTAGCGTCAGTTTCCTCATCGACTGATGATACCAGGACGCAATTTCTGGAAACACTAGCTCGCAATATCATCTACAAATTTTATTTAATTCATTTTCAATTAGTTTCAATATGATATCGATAGTCAAATACTAAGATGCAAGACTTATTTTGATGAATTGAAATTCTAATAGGTTCTAAAATTCTGCGTAAGGCTTATAGGAAACTTACTAAGAAATTGAAAAATTAATAAAATTTATAACCAAGGAGATTTTACTTACTTGATTTCAGGTGGACAACTTTCAGAGTTGTGAAATTATTGTAGAGTTAAACTTAGTTTATTTGTTAAAGCAGTAAAGATTAAACAGTGAAAGGCAGGTGGCTGAAGAGACTTTTATAGTCACCAACGTAGCAACAAAAGGGTGTTTCACATTGATCCTTGGTCGCACTGTTTAATAAGTTTAGAGAGGGAGACGTAATCCCTGATTTTAATAGCGCTAAGTTTAACGATTTTAGATCAGGGTAGGCTGTAGTGTGTGTAACGTCAAGGACGAGTATGTAACTAACCATGCAGTAACTAGAACTGCTATTTTAATGAAATTAAATCAAATTTCAATGTTGTCTACTGTTATCAAATTTATAAACACAAATATATTTTATATATCTCTTTCTTAGTGCACTTCCTACCGCAGGATCATGGTATATAACGCCTCCAATTTTCTCTGTCTTCAGCTTTCTTCTTCATTATACATATGAGTGGATCTTATAAATCCTCTAACATACCTAATAGCGGCCTGCCTCTGCCTCTATTTCCTTTAAAATCTGCCTTTTATGACCTCTTTTAGACTCCCCCCCTCCTTCTTTCTATTTCTTAATTCATTTATCATGCTTGTACGATAAATATATATATATATATATATATATATATGTATATCATATATATTACTTATATTACATATATGCAAATCTTTATTTATATACATTTATGTGTATCTATCATATATTTACTTATATACTTTCGAGTGAAGAAGTCAGAGTTGAACCTTCACAAACGCACTGGCTTTTCTAAATTGGAATATATTATCCCAATAAATAAAAATTTATATATGCCCGGCTTGCACGTGCCATGGAACAATAATTAAGCGTGTGTAATTATTAAAACTGAAGGGTATAGAACAGTTTCAAATCTTGTTGTTGCTAATTCTAGCTTTTCCATAACTAATCGTTACATGCAAAATTTATACTTTGCGATTTTCGTGATTACCTTTTAATATTTGAAATAAAATAGAAATGATTTTTCTATATGAAGCCTAAATGGAAGGACACATTGAAATCATGTATACTTTAGTATTCGACCAGCAGGTCCAAGTTCATAGAATTCTATGATCACAAACTACTGACTTGTTATAAAATTGTAGGGTTAGCATTTTCCTATTAAGCAACTTGAAAGCGGTAAAATGTAAATACATCACCACTTTCATTGAATATGTATGCATAGAGTGCTTACAGTGCATGACGGATCCAATAATTTTTTAAAAGGGGCGAAATTCTTTTGGACAGTGTCCACATTTGTATACTTAGGCCCACGCCTATGATACAGTGTTCATTTTTTACTTACACACATTTTTACTCTTGTATTCATATTTACACATACACATATCCAATGGATACAATGAAAATAAAGATTTTAAAAAAATTTGATGGGCCTAAGAGGGGATGCCTTGCCCCTCCCCTCTGGATCTGGGCGCGCCTGTTCATCGTGATGCTAGAGAATGAAATACATGACGAAACTAATTAAAAAATATTAAGCTGGTGAACACATGATTCCTGCTTTTTGTGGTAAAGATGGTAATTTACAAACATGAGATGAAATACAAGGGATAGATATTTAAAGATAAGTAAATATAACTCCTGAATCTTGTCTCTCTAATGTTCCGCCAAGCGGCTGGTCCAATGTAGGTATTTTGACGAAAATCGGGTTAAGCTTTATTCAATGATTTATTAGCAGCCTCTCTCTCTCTCTCTCTCTCTCTCTCTCTCTCTCTCTCTCTCTAGTGTTTCTCTCTTTTTCTCTTTAATGTTCTGTCAAGTGGCAGGTTCAAAGTATATATTACTACTCACAATCTGCTGACTAGCTCCATATAAATCACTCCATCGATCAACAAATTAATTCCTTCACAAGAGATTATGCCTTTTCCACAAAAAATGTAGTCTATATCTTGGGGAAATATGGTTTCTAAGGTGATTTTTCTTTGGCTTCCCTGTAGTTTTTGTTTAGTCACCTCAAGGGTACGTGCAGTTAAAGGTGTTTCTATTCCTCAGATGCATGGACACAACACAGAAAATTTATTAACAGTAATATGCTTTTATTTCACGGTCTCTGGAATCTCTGTGTCTTTATTCATGTATGTGGTGACGAATAAATAAACAAATATATATATATATATATATATATATATATATATATATATATATATATATATATATATACTGTATATATAAACGTGTAATATCTTCTTATGTTAATTAACTTGCCCTTGAATATCTAAATATGAAATTTAGTTGTGTACATGAAGCACGTATAATTATAATTCTTATAATTATAATTCTTAGCGAATGAATTATCTGCAGACTTGAACTTTGAATGTCTAGGTCTGTCCTTGTCTGAACGAATCTGACGTGTATTGTAGTAATATTGCAAAGCTCCAAGCCAACTGAGATTTTAATTTGTTAAATTAATTTACTCAGAATTGATATTGCCATTGCTGCTCTATTGCTCCTTTAGGCCTATGTATGGGCCCATATAGAAAATTGTGTTAAAACCATGCAATTCTTTGCATAGTGTTTATCCAATTAAATGTTTAACAGTATATCTGACATGCAGTTAATTGTTCTTATTATTGTCTTATGCCTTACCTTTGCCTACCCTAGACATAATCTATCTACCCTGACCATTTTTGATCACCGGACTGGCTTTCGTTAGGACCTTACTTTTCAGCACATTTCTTTTTCAATTGGTCGGGGTGAATTGATCTGTAGTGATGTGTGCTGTGGGGACGTCTCTGACATCATTCCTGGATGAGTAAACGGACGTTAAACTTTTATTATTGTTTTTAAACGTTCTCCATCCTCTCATAATAATATATTGTGCTGAACAAACATTCAATCATCAATGTTCAATTTTCACCCATTCTCACATTCAAAGCCGCACTTTATATCGATTTCTTTGTTCGCCAGATGACACTAATGCACAAATAGGAATATTACAAATCCTTCTTCTAAATTATGGTTAAAGTTTAATCTAGAAAATATCCGTTTTAATATCTTAATTGAACTTTCTACTTTTTAATAATTGAGCTACAAAGATAAAATTTCATTTTAGATATAACCAAAATTTAAGATTTAAATTTAAGTTCCCTTTGGCATTTTATTCGAGAGATGTCTCGGGTGTGTTACAGATTTCATATTAGAAATGATATTTGATATAATTGACTTAACCCGAAAAATCATTAAGGATTTATTCAGTACAAAGTAAGTTTCGTCGTCTCATATGATGTATGTGACGTGTTTACACTAGTTAGATACCACGACGTAGTGTAATATTTATGCAAATATATATTCTGAAACATGGGATTAGGTCAACCGTTCAACGGTTGTAAGCTGCTGACAAAGATACAACAAGTGAGAGATATAATGATAATAGTAATAAGCTTTAACGTCCGTTTCCTCATACAAGGACGATGTCAGGGACGTCCCCTCATCACATGTCACACATATACATGTACATGGAGCTGTGTAACGTGGATTTTATTGACGAAAGCAACGGAATTATTTAGTTCAAATTTGTAAATGTATATACTTTTTGTAAAAGCGTGTAGTCTAGGCTACACGGTTGTGGTCTAGGCTACACGGTTGTGGTCTAGGCTACACGGTTGTGGTCTAGGCTACACGGTTGTGGTCTAGGCTACACGGTTGTGGTCTAGGCTACACGGTTGTGGTCTAGGCTACACGGTTGTGGTCTAGGCTACACGGTTGTGGTCTAGGTCACACGGTTGTGGTCTTAACGGATGAGCTACAGCGAAACACTTTATAAATTTACTTGTTGATTGACTTGCTTGTTGTCAGGACTTTGAGCCAATGCTAATGAATGAACAGGATTTTCTTAAATCTTTCTATACCTGTTTTGTTTGTGAGGTATAGACAACCCATTAGCAATGATATTTATTTGAATTAATAAAGTAATCTCGAAGAATGGATTCCACACTGAACATGTAAAGTGTAATTTCAGTTGGAGTTATGAAAAATGACGACTAAGAAGTCAGGCAGATCTTAGGATGAGCTGATTATGACTGGCTATAGACTAAGTCAGATCAATATAGTCATTCAATGAAAACATCGAGGACGTCATAGAGAATTGTGTGGCTGGTTTGTTGTTGAGATGAGAGGCGTTGAGATTATACGACCAAGCGATTGATCAAAGAAAGAAGTTAACCGTATAACGACGAATGCATAGTAATATGCAAAGCAGTGAGATTCTAAGATATTTTGAATAAGTGTAGACTAAGATCAAGTGTTTCAAATATGTTAAAGTAAAGAATAAAGGAGAATAATCGGCCACTTTGAGACATGATTTCTTCCATCTATACTTGATTGTGGGCGAGTGAAAGGTAGAGAAACCAAATCATATTGTATATATGAAAGAGACAATGTCAAATTATAATTTAACATTATCTTTTAATTAATTAACTATTTAAATTATTATTAATTGTTAATCTCTTTATTAATTGCTTTAACCACGCCCGCCATATTTAATTACCCATATGGATGAAGGCATTAGGCCTACTATAGATATGCATACCGACATGCTACAGTCGAATTATACACACACACACACACACACACACACACACACACACACATACATACATACAAGCACGCACACGTGTAGACTGAGACAAATAAGAAGATGAAGAAGTCTACTGCCATGTCATCACTCTCATTGTTTTTCCCAAGGGATATTCCTCACTTCATCGCTACATTAGACGCTTCGTGGATCTCTAATGTAAATCTATCGCTAACAGAATCCATTCAGTGGCACACGACCACGCGACGTTCGGCTTTCAGACAAATTCTATACAAATATCAAGATCGGACGGGTTCGAAAATAGTCTGCAGCTAATTTGATGACAGCTTTATGGACTTGACCGATTTGATTGAATTTGCCTTAAATAGCAACGATATAGTGCCGGGAAATAGAACGATTTCCTTAACATAACATTGACTGGAGCCAATGTCGATGTCGGTAAGATAGCCCAAACCGGCTGGTCCGTCACTGACATCGCTTTCGAGTGAGGAAACTGACGTTAACAGCTTTACCAGCGCTTTACCAAGAAGGAATCAGATAAATCGATGGCTGCGTGCTTATAATGCAGGGCTCTATGTAAATGCTATAATAATAACTATAATAATATTAACAACAATTAGAGTGCTACAGTCATCAATGACAACATCAATCACTATTGAGACAAAAATCAAGCCGGCCAGCAAAAAAAGATCCAAAGACGGTGCAAAATCCAAAATCCGGAAATTCAGTCCAAAGTATATATATAGTAGTGAAGCAACATAACAACATATATCTCTCTTAGTGCATTGCCTATTGGCAGGTCCAAGGTATATAACGCCACCACTGTGCTCTATTTTCCGTTTTCCTCTTCATGTCCACATATAGCAATATATATATATATATATATATATATATATATATATATATATATATATATATATATATATATATATATATGCTGTGAATTTTAGATTA
>CAJHZI010000229.1:375000-390294 GCA_905160935.1 Enchytraeus crypticus | reverse complement strand
TATATATATATATATATATATATATATATATATATATATATACATCCTATATACATGTATATACATTGTATACATATATACGTTCCTGACATTATCCTTGGTTGAGGAAACGGACGTTAAACCTTTATTATATATATATATATATATATATATATATATATATATACTGTATATACATACATACCAAAGACCAGATGGCGCAGTTGTATTGATCGTTGATCGTCTGTTACTACAGCTATAGACGAGTTTGAATTGTCATGATGAACAAGTGATGACAACACAACTTAGTGGAATATTTGCATTGTTTGCTGGTTCGTTGTCTAATAGTAAATTATCATGACACATTGTCATATATACAAGTACAGTAAGAGCAAAAGTATAGCTAAGATTAACGTCAGTTTCCTCACTCGAAAGCGATGTCAGTGACGGGCGAGCCCAGGATTTGAACCCCGCACATACTGATCCGAGGTCGAGTGTTTTACCGACTTCGCCACTGGCTCCAGACATATATATATATATATATATATATATATATATCCAGTATATATATATATATCCAGTATATATATATATACATGTTTATATATACATTTATATATATATATATATATATATATATATATATATATATATATATATGCACTGTATATGACAATTCTCTATCATGACATCTCTCTTGACGCATTGTCATGATGTATCGCTCTTCGCCTTATACAGCAGGGCCTAACTGTTGATTTACCGACTAAATTTTAACTGTAAACTCTTTGTGGCTGGAGACAGTGGCGAAGTCGGTAAGATATTAGATCGCGAATCAGTATGTGCGGGGGTTCAAATCCTGGGCTCGCCCGCAACTGACATCGCTTTCGAGTGAGGAAACTGACATTAACCTTAGCTTTATCAGCTTTGATTTTTTCACCAGTGGTCCTGTTATTTATCTGTAGACTTCATGACGTCAACATTTTGCGTCGTTATTTTGTGTATTGCAAGAATTATTTTTTCCCGCGGATCAACGGAGCGAAACGATTGTACTTTGTACGTCATTGTATCAACAACGTTTACAGTCTATTTTCATTAGTACAGATGAAACCTGTATTCATTGTTCTGAATTAAGTTTTGAACCGACTAAAATTAGCGCAGTTATTCGATAATTTCAAGTGGACTGTTTTCTGTAGATTGTTCGTATATCTATTACATCAAGTATTTCGTTCAAGAGTCAAATCTAATGAGATTAGACTGACATGACTGCGACAAGTAGAGCTGGAGTATCAACTCAGACTTCCTTTGAGTCTGAGGCAATTGAGCCTCAATACCACTCTTGTGTCTGAATGGTCATTGAGAGAGTGAGTGAGAGAGAGAGAGAGAGAGAGAGAGAGAAAGAGAGAGAGAGAGAGAGAGAGAGAGAGGATGAAATGATTACCAGAGGTTGACGTTTATGATAGATAAGGAGCTGTGGATAGAACAGCGAGACTTTACAATCTTAACAAATTATTGCTCGCTTTATTATAGAATAGAATTTCATCAAAGCTGTTTAGACTTCAACGTATACGAGGTTATATAGTAATTGTTCATGTTTCTAGGAGGTGACAACCGTAAATAACACGTACTTAAGATATGAAAAGAAAATATATTTTTATTAAATTTTCTTATTTAACAACAACAACAATTAGTGTGCTCAATCACATTCATTCAACTCTCATAGATAGCAGTACTAAAGCTATTTATAACTCTTAAATTCATAGGTTTAATCAAGGCACAAAGTTGATTTGACTTAAAACACAAACCAAACTGATAGCAGTACTAAAGTTATTTATAACTCTTTAATTCATTGGTTTAATCTATCTAGCAGTACTAAAGCTATTTATAACTCTTAAATTCATTGGTTTAATCTAGATAGCAGTACTAAAGTTATTTATAACTCTTAAATTCATTGGTTTAATCTATCTAGCAGTACTAAAGCTATTTATAACTCTTAAATTCATTGGTTTAATCTATCTAGCAGTACTAAAGCTATTTATAATTACACTAATTGGTTAAAGCAAGACTACAATACTAACGTGATTTATAAATTTACTCTCTTGGATTTCTTCTGGATAACATTGATCCATTATACTGCATTGCATTCATATTCACTTAAATCGTGTAAAGAACAAGAGTAATAAGTGAATCAAGTTATTCAAGTTATTCAAGTTAATCAATTTCATCTTCAATGGAAATCTATTCCGCTACACAAATATTGTTCGAATAAATAAAGTAATCACCTCGGAGCAATGCTACGAGACTTGAGCCACTGCGCTACTGTTGTTCTGACGAAGTCCTCGATGAAATCATGGACGATGATCACGGGTAAGCGCTCTCATATGTTTAACGCTAACACCTCTTGTCATCGTCCTCGTCTTGCTTCCTAATTCGGCCAACTGTCTCGATGGAGCAGCGGCATACATTTTATTTCTTTAACTTACCGTTGTACTAACTATCCTCTCTTTCGATTGGCAAACAGGATAGTTTTCTCAGGGAATGACGCCCCTGTCCAGTAAATATTAGTAGAAGCTGAGGAAGGCATAGAAGGCCCACATCGTCATAAACAGAATCCCCAAGAGTAATGGAATATCAAAAGGAATGTTAGATGATTTAAAGATCCACTAGTTTGTGGACATGAAGCGGAAAACGGAAGATTTCTTTACGGAAGAGTGGAGGCGTTATATACTATGGACCAGCCAGTAGGCAGTGCACTAAGAGAGAGACCGTCGTGCTAACATGAACGCTCGAAACTATCAATTGCTCTTTAATGAGCGAGGCAGTAAGTGTCGCTTATAACTATTTGCATTTGACCAATTGATTTTTTTAAACTCATTTTTAACATTTGAACTCAGCAAACTCTATACAATATAATGTACACCACACAAGAGAAAAGCATCCTTATAGTTTTTCATTAGGTACTGACTTATTTATTCAGTTCAATTGTTGAAAAGGAAAAACTTTGCCTGCTTTGAGGGAAATCTGATTTAAGGGCTTTCGAACTTAATGAAATTAATTGAAATTAATTGAAAATAATTGGTAAATAATTGAAGAAAAAGAAATTTGAGATCGGAAATGCCAAAATTTTGTTCGACCCATGCAACGAAATTTTCGGTTCGGTACTTGCAGACACGTGAAGATTTAATATTGGCTCGGCTTAGGTAGCGTCAGTAGTCAGTTTGGTTTGTGTTTTAAGTCAAATCAACTTCGTGCCTTGATCTGAAACAGTTTAGGTGAAAATTTTTGAGATCTCATTGACTGGAGACTGGAGTCAGTGGCGATGTCGGTAAGATACTCGACCGAGGATCAGTATGTGTGCGGTTGGTTCAAATCCTGGGCTCGCCCGTCACTGACATCGCTTTCGAGTGAGGAAACTGACGTTAGAATTAGCTTTTTAGCTTTAATTTAATGGTTAATTATAAACATTTGAAATTACATTTTATCGTTACGTTGATCTGACTTTCTTTTAACATTGTGGTGTCATATTACCTGCTAGACCACGGTGTCTCTTATTACCTGCTAGACCACGGTGTCTTATTACCTGCTAGACCGTGGTGTCTTATTACCTGCTAGACCACGGTGTCTTGTTACCTGCTAGACCGTGGTGTCTTATTACCTGCTAGACCACGGTGTCTTGCTACCTGCTAGACCGTGGAGTCTTATTACCTGCTAGACCACGGTGTCTTATTACCTGCTAGACCGTTGTGTCTTATTACCTGCTAGACGTGGTGTCTTATTACCTGCTAGACCGTGGTGTCTTACTACCTGCTAAACTGTGATGTCATATTACCCACCTGACTCAGGTGTTCTGATAGTGGTGCTGATCTACCTGGTGCTGATCGAGAGAGCCCAAGGGCAGAGCCTCTCAGAACAGTTCACTTCTGTTCACACGTCAGCAGTCAAGCTCTGTGCTACGCTCAGCCAACCCAACCAGACAGACACGACGAGGTCTAGACTGGACTGTGCGCTCAGGTGCTCCGCCTATCAACAACCCTCGTGTCTCGGGTTCAACTACCAGCAACAGCTCAGACCTCTCTGTCAACTCTTTACTCTACAGCCTGTCTGCTTCTTCATCTCTACTACGTGCTCCTACTATCAGGTCCTATCAGTCAATCAATCAGTCAATCAATCAACAGCTCAGACCTCTCTGTCAACTCTTTACTCTACAGCCTGTCTGCTTCATCATCTCTACCACCTGCTCCTACTATCAGGTCCTATCTGTCAATCTGTCAGTCAGTCCAGTCAGTCAGTGTCAGTCAGTTAATGCACACATGACATACCGCTTGTGCTACATAGTTTCCTTTCTTGATTTCTGTTTTTGTAGTTTTCGTTATTTCCTCCTTCATCTATATTATTATTTGTAATCGTTTCCATATGATGGCGCATCAATTGCAGCCGGCGCGGATTTAAGACTAACCTTCCAAACCCTCGGGATTTTTTTCTTTCACAGCTGTCAACACTCGGTCTTCCAAAGGTGGTCGCCCACAAAGTACTAACCGGCGCGATGGAGCTTAACTTCCTTCAACTGACGCGCAGCTTAACCGAGTGCGCTAAATCCTGTTCCCAGTAAACATTCGTCTTATCTCTAAGTTCTATTCAAAAGAGACATTGATTTGATGAGATTGTTTGTAACCTTTCACTTGCCTCATTTGTTTATGTTGCAGAAACTTGATTCAAATTTTACGACGGGTTATGATTTAGGTAAGTAATATGATGCATAGCTTACATAGAAAATTACACACTTAGAAATTATTTTGGTCAGATAATTTCCAAAAATATTAGAAAAGAAATTTATTGAGTAATCGGCAATAAAACAGGAAATCTCTCAATTCATTATTATTATTTTCTTGATATGCCATATGTGATATAACTGTAAAAAATGTAGTTTAGCCATCCTCTCACCGTATATTCTAATGCACTATTATAAAGTCCTCTTTATCACTCAATGAAAGAAGTTAGAGAGGTTCGGGAAAGTTAATATAAAATTATTAAAACCTGCAGTGACAGAAAGTATAATTATCAACCTCTTATTCGCTTTTTCTAGTTTTCAGTCAAGTGACAGGTCCAAGATTCATATCCCTACTCACATTCTGCTTTCGTGCTACATAAAGAGCACACCATCGATTATTGAGTCAATCCATTAACAAAGGCTATGCTTACCAGCACCTCAATGTAACCTATTTCTTGGAAGTAGTACGGTTTTAAGGGTTTATGTATATGGCTTCCCGTTGCCTTCTTCAGTCCTCACTCAGGCGCCTCTTACAACACGTGAAGTTTACGGTTGGTCTATTTTTCAGTACTACGAAGCTCCCGGACACAACACGGGATACGATCATAGACTGCTATTTATGAGTTGAAGATAAGTGCATCGTTGTGCCTTGCCTCTAACTCATTGTGCGGGACGATTCGAACAGCTTTACTCGCTGAGAATACTGAAGAACACAAGTAAAAACTAGTTCAGTAATCTTATGTGACTTACTGAAGAACACATGTGAAAACTAGCTCAGCTCTCTTAAATTACTAAGTTCAGAACACAAGTGAAAACTAGCTCGGTTCTCTTATGTGACTTGGAACGCTCTATGCGCATTGTGTGTGACTGATTGATTCATCCACAGATTCAGCTGAATCCTGTTTAAGGAATTCGTGCTATAACGGTGGTAATTGCTCGTGTCCACTTGCAGTTAACGGTGGGTTTGTTTGTAACTGTACACAAGGTTTCACTGGAGAGCTGTGTGAAACAGGTGAGTCAATACAGTGCCTCAATACCTGTTAATATAAATAATGATAATATAAAAAGCTTTAGCTTTATGCTAATATGTGGTAAATAACATTTGCGGTAATTGCGAGTAACTTAAGTAATTATAAATTTCACAAAATCGCTCCTAAAAAATATTTCTTTGCCAAGTACTGTTGTTAAAGTATTTTGTGCCTATCAATGCAGTGCCTATGAGTGTTGTGCCTATCAATGTAGTGCCTGTGAGTGTTGTGCCTATCAATGCAGTGCCTGTGAGTGTTATGCCTAGTAAATCAGTGCCTATGAGTGTTGTGCCTATCAATGCAGTGCCTGTGAGTGTTGTGTCTATCAATGTAGTGCCTATGAGTGTTGTGCCTATCAATGTAGTGCCTGTGAGTGTTGTGTCTATCAATGTAGTGCCTATGAGTGTTGTGCAATCAATGTAGTGCCTGTGAGTGTTGTGTCTATCAATGCAGTGCCTGTGAGTGTTGTGCTAGCAATGAAGTGCCTGTGAGTGTTGTGCCTATCTTAGAGATATCCTGTGTCTGTTGTCTGCTTAAGAGGAGACTACTTCACATGCTGCTATATAGCGCTGTGTTGTATTTCCTTCTCGACTTTTCCTATGATATCAAAACTTAAAAATATAAATTGGTGGAGTTAAATATTTTATTTTCTAGCACACGTCAGTTTACGGCGCATACCCCCATGGGCATCCCACCATGGGCAAAGTTGCCCCAATGGGCAAAGTTACCCCATGTATGGTAAATATTAATTCAGACTATTTGCTGTGTTTACAAATATATCTTTTGATTGATTGTATTGATGCAGCGATAGATTTCTGTGTTTCGAGCGCGTGCTTGAATGGAGCGACTTGTGTGAGTGACCCTACAGGACCAGTGTGTGCATGTGCTGCAGGGTTCACAGGGGCATACTGTGAGACAGGTTAATACAATACATTACAATAGAATACAGTACATAGGATGCAACACAGTACAATACAATGCGATTCAGTACAATGCAGCACTGTACAGTACAATACAGTACATTGCAGTACAACATAGTACAATAAAGCATTGTGCAGTACAATGCAGTACAATGCGGTACTGTTTAGTGAAATACAGTACGACAAAGTTCTATGAAATACAGTATAATACAATAAAAGACAATGTAATACAGTATAATACAATAAAATACAATGTAATACAGTATAATACAATAAAATACATTGTAATACAGTATAATACAATAAAATACAATGTAATACAGTATAATACAATAAAATACATTGTAATACAGTATAATACAATAAAATACAATGTAATACAGTATAATGCAATAAAGTACAATGTAATACAGTATAAAACAATAAAATACAATGTAATACAGTATAATACAATAAAAGACAATGTAATACAGTATAATACAATAAAATACAATGTAATGCAGTAAAATACAATAACATACATTTTAATACAGTAAAATATATTAACATACATTTTAATACAGTAAAATACAATAATATACATTTTAATACAGTAAAATACAATAACATACATTTTAATACAGTAAAATATAATAACATACATTTTAATACAGTATAATGCAATAAAATGCAATAAAATACAGTATAATACAATCAAATACAATGTAATACCGTACCATACGATACACTAAAAAGCAATGCAATATATAACACGATGTAATGCAATGCAACGTAATTTCTGTGTAATGCAATGCATTGCACTACAGACATTTATATAATTCAGTATCACATTGATTAATGCTAGTTTTACAATGTGCTGTAGACATAGACGAGTGCGCCTCTAACCCTTGTCTCAATGGAGCGACGTGCACAGATGTGATCAATGGATTTGTCTGCACCTGTGGACCTCTTTACACCGACCCTACCTGTTCTAACGGTAAGGACCCTTGTTGTTGTTGTCACAGATTTATTGAAGGTGATGTTGTTGTTGTTGTCACAGGTTTCGTGAACGTGTTTTTGTTGTTTTCTGAGATCTCGTGAACGTGTTGTTGTTGTTGTCACAGATCTATTGAAGGTGTTGTTGTTGTCACAGAACTATTGAAGGTGCTGTTGTTGTCACAGATATATTGAAGGTGTTGTTGTTGTCACAGATCTTTTTAACGTGTTGTTGTTGTTGTCACAGATCTCGTGAACGTTTTGTGTTGTTGTCACAGATCTGGTGAACGTGTTGTTGTTGTCGTCAGAGATCTAGTGAACAAGTTGTTGTTGTTGTTGTCACAGATCTAGTCAACGATTGTCTAAGCAGCCCGTGTATGAACGGAGGCACATGTACTGACGGCCTGGGCTACAGTTGTACCTGCGCCCCAGGCTACACAGGAAGCAACTGTTCTACCGGTATGACTGTCCTTAGTACCTCACGATGTACTGTAACACTTCTATAATTATAAAATTAATTAATTTCTTGTTATCAAGCTTCATTGATTGACTAATTACTGGCTTGATTGATTGATTGATTGACTAATTACTGGCTTGATTGATTGATTGATTGACTGACTGATTACTGGCTGGTTTGATTGATTGATTGAGTGATTTTCTACTTCCTTGCTTGACTGATTACTGACTGGATTGGTTGATTGATTGATTGACTGATTACTGGCTTGATTGAATGATTGATTGATTGACTGATTACTGGCTTGATTGATTGATTGATTGACTGATTACTGGCTTGATTGATTGATTGATTGACTGATTACTGGCTTGATTGATTGATTGATTGACTGATTACTGGCTTGATTGATTGATTGATTAACTGATTTTCTGCTCATTGATTTATTGACTGATTACTGGCTTGATTGTCTGATTGATTGACTGATTGATTGATTGACTGATTGACAAATTGGCTGAATGACTGACTGACTGACTGATTGATTGACTGACTGACTGATTGACTGATTGATTGACTGATTGATTGCTTGACTGATTGCTTGATTGATTGACTGATTGACTAATCGGCTGAATGACTGATTGATTGACTGATTGATTGCTTGACTGATTGCTTGATTGATTGACTGAATGACTAATCGGCTGAATGACTGATTGATTGACTGATTGATTGCTTGACTGATTGCTTGATTGATGACATTGTATACATTGTAGATGTAGACGATTGCGCAGGCAGCCCCTGTCTCAACAATGGCACGTGCATAGACGAGGTTAACAACTACACGTGTAATTGTTTGCCTGGAATGTTCGGTGAAAACTGCACAGATGGTAACCTCTCACGTCTCTACAAGGAGAACAATTACATAACTAATTAAAATTATGTCACGATGTTAGCCTGATCTTAGTGAACTTATTATACAAACAGTTCCACATCAGTGTCTCAAGTCAAAATAAAAAAGTTAAGACAAAGGACTCGCCATTCAACATAAATCAAGATAAAGGTTCATGTCACTTCAGGGTCTGTCATTTAAAACGTCATGAAGTTTCAAATGACAGAGCCTGAGGTGAATTGAACCCTCGTGGGATCGAATCCCAGCCGCGCTGATC
This sequence comes from Enchytraeus crypticus, assembly GCA_905160935.1. Lineage (NCBI taxonomy): Eukaryota > Metazoa > Annelida > Clitellata > Enchytraeida > Enchytraeidae > Enchytraeus > Enchytraeus crypticus. Next base: position 381,013 of record CAJHZI010000229.1, on the reverse strand, counting down.
TGAGAGTAAATTCTCGGACATTCACTGCACTGGTTATAAGGAAAATGGTCTAAATTGCCTAGCGGATTAAACATGTGGTATTAAAAGTGATAGATATCAACGTGGTTGATCATTTCATTATAATGTGTGTTATTATTACTATTATTATTATTATTATTATTATTATTGCTATTATTATTATTATTATTATTAAATCACGACAGTAAGTTATACAACATAAGAAAGCAAACAATAAGCCGTTCATCGTATAAAACATTCTCTTAAACGCATAGAAAACAAACATGTTATTTTTATATGTTGCTACTCAATCTATAAAAGATATGAGAAGATCAAATGGTATAACAAATTTACAAGCGAAGTGCTAAACAAGGTTGGCATAAGTAGACAATTGATAGGTACCATAAGTAATAGAAAGAAGAACTGGATGGATCATGCGCTGATAGGGAATGGCTTGCTGAAGGAGGCAATTGAGGAAAGAATGGAAGGAATAAAGGTTAGAGGAAGACCGAGACGTAGGATTTTGTATGATTTGATAACTAATTCATATGTAGATATAAAGCTAAAGACAGAGGATAGAAATATGAGATGGGGTTACATGCCATGGACCTGCCAATAGGCAGTGCACTAGGAGAGACATTCAACATATATATGTGAATGTCTCATGTCATGTCTCATGTAAATGTCTCATGTCGCATATACATGTGGAAGGGTATATAGCGCAAAGGTCACAAAGCTCCTCTCCGAAGCAGCTGGTTGAAACCTCAAGTCAGTCAGCAACAGATGGATATCCCCAAGAGGTCATGGAAGGTTAATCGTGTATTGAAGCCTGCTGCCAATGGGCGCTATCAACAAGATGCGATTAATCATTGAAAGGAAGCAGTCAGGAAGACCGGTAAATTCTCCGCTTGAGAAGGATTCGTTTAACTAGAGATTAGCATGACGAAGAGATTGGTTAAATCTTCACTGTTTCAGTTGATTCTACCTGTCTAAAGCTCGATTGATGTTGTTGTTGTTGTTAGGTAATCCAGTTCGTCTGATAAACACTAAAGATTCGTCACCCCACCACGGCAGGGTGGAGATCTACTATCAGGGTGAGTGGGGGACCATCTCAGCATACGGTATTAACGACAAGGCTGGGAGGGTGCTCTGTAGAAGTCTGCATTCCACGTATGTATCAATCAATAAATCAATCAGTCAATCAATAAATCAGTCAGTCAGACAGTCAGTTAGTAATTCAGTCAATCAGTCAGTGAATCATAATAACAAGACTGACTGACTGACCTACAGTCATAGCACAGACCAAGTCAACATCGAGCACTAATCCACTGATCAATATTTCTGATATACAGGTACCTGGACGGTTTACCGTGCAATGCTGCTAACCTGGGGTTTGGCGGAGGAACCGGTCAGATCTGGTTAAGTGGACTGGTTTGTACCGGTTCAGAGGAGTTTGTTGACGAGTGTTTACACAACGTCTGGGGGTTCACCGGCCCGTTCAGTCACTCACAGGACGCCTGTCTATTCTGTACTGCCTACACTATAGGTAGTGATCAATCAATTACTATTAACAATTTTTGTAAAGTAAAACTAAGTAATACATTTTCTTACAATCAATCAATTAATAGACTAACCGCTAAATCATGCAGGGCGTTGATCAGCAAGCCGGATAGCTTAATCAGTTATTTCTATAATCAGTCAATCAATAAATAAATCAATCAGTCAGTCTTTAAGCCAGTCAATCAGTCAGTCAGTCAGTCAGTCTTTAAGCCAGTCAGCCAGTCAGTCAGTCAGTCAGTCACTGTTATTTATCATCTAGACTTGCCGGTGCACCTGGTGCTTTTATTATCTGTTGTCTCTAGACTTGCCGGTGCAGCTGGTGCTTTTATTATCTGTTGTCTCTAGATTTGCTGGTGCAGCTGGTGCTTTTATTATCTATTGTCTCTAGACTTGCTGGTACAGCTGGTGTTTTTATTATCTGTTGTCTCTAGACTTGCTGGTGCAGCTGGTGCTTTTATTATCTGTTGTCTCTAGACTTGCCGGTGCAGCTGGTGCCTAAGGACATGAACACACAGAACGGCCGCTATGAGCTCCAGTTTGATGGATCGTGGGGCGGAGTCTGCTACACTTCCTTCGCCAGCAATCCAAACAACGCCAATGTCGCCTGCAAGCAGTTCAGGTATCAATCGATCAATCGATCAATCAATCAATCAATCAATCAATCAGAAAATCAACCAACCAACCACCAACCAACCAACCAACCAACCAATCAATCAATCAATCATTCAATCAATCAATCAATCCATTAGCTCATGTAGCTATCAATCAGCTAGGTTTCAAATCCTGAGCTCACCCGTCACTGACATCGCTTTCGAGTGAGGAAACTTTAGCTTTACCAGCTTTATGCATCAATTATTCACACTGCGTCATTCATTCATTATGCGTTAATCATTCATTCTTGATGCATCAATTATTCGTGAAAATTGGCAAAGAAGTTGAAATTAATTATAGTAACTATCTCATGTAAGTTTATAACTAATACCCAGATGACTCTAGCTGCCCGCATGTTTACAGTCTCTATTACGTGTGTGATTGCAGCTACAGCTCAGGTGTCGCAGTGAGCTCCTCGCCACTCTACGGGGTATCGCCTGCCATATGGCTGGACTCAGTGGCTTGTGTGGGCAACGAGTCACGGCTGATGGATTGTCCTCACTTGTCCTGGGGCGACAACAGCTGTTCAACGTCGGGGGGCACTGCGCTTATGTGCTCATGAGTTAAGCGCCGACTACTGCAGATATACATGTAGAGGCATGTCTGAGGACTGATTCATTGTGTTATGTTAATCATATGATCTGCAACTGCTTAACTAGTCAAGTAATAATGCATCGATATCCACCATCGGAAGTGGATTGAGGATTCGCTATGGATTCAGTGGATGGATTGGTCATTTTTTACACACTGGTTGATGCCCTGTGTTTCAGGGAATTTTTTATTTTATTTCTTTTAAATGTTTATTTCTATTACTGGCTGGATGGAGCCAGTGGCGAAGTCGGTAAGATACTCGACCGCGGATCAGTTGGTGCGGGATTCAAATCCTGGGCTTGCCCGTCACTGACATCGCTTTCGTGTGAGGAAACTGAAGTTAACCTTAGCTTTTAGTTTTTCATTTGTATTTGTCAATAATTTGCAATGAAGTTCACCATGCTGCTTCATTTACAAATAAGATGTCCGTAGCGTAAAATAAATTCCTCTACTCTCTGGTTGGAGAAGACTCCAACAAGAGAGTAATTTTCTATTGTTAAAGATTCATAAAATGGTAGTACAGAGAACAGAGCCTTATGAGAATATCGAGCTCTGTAGTGTGGTACACTGGACTGTGTAATATCTATGTTAACGTCAGTTTCACCACTCGAAAGCAACATCAGTGACTGACTACTAATTAATGCATTAAAGGAGTAATAAATATATTAAACAATTTTCTGATTCATCTCTCAACTGACAATTTAATTAAGAAACAAGTTTTTTTGCTACATATATGAAATAAGTATTATGTCTTGATTTCATACATATATAAAACAAGTCCTTTCTCCTTATCTCTTACATGAATATTTGAAGTAATTTTCGTCTCATAATGCCAACGTTTAGCCTAACATTAAGGCTATACGAGACGAATAAGAAAAAGCTTTGCTCGTAGGTTCTATTATCCTTGGCCCTGCAATCTCTCTTTTACTATCACTCTCTTTTTTAACTTCTCTCTTTTCTACTTCTTTCATTGATAATTTTCATTGATAATCTCGGTGAATATCATAGTAAACAGAAAACACTCAGCCATCTGGTGAGTATCACATGAAACTGAAATTACTTAGCCATCTGGTGAGTATCTTATGAAACACAAAACGCTCAGCCATCTCAGCCATCTGGTAGAGATAATCAGAAATTCAGGCGTCTATTGAAAATTTGTTGAACAATTAAAGGGATTATCAAGGTCTAAACTTTACTTTGTAAATATTACTTTGAAAGTTTACTTTGAAAATCACCCTGATCATTTCTCTAGATTATTTATTTTTAGGTCATTTCTCTAGATTATTTCTGATCATTTAGGAGGCGTCATCTGTGGAGTTTGTTTTTACGGCTTCAGTTTACATTGTAAAATATCCAATCAACGTAAAAAGCTGGTAAAGGTAAGATTAACGTCAGTTTCCTCACTCGAAAGCAATGTCAGTGACGGGCAGGCCCAGGATTTGAACCCGCACATACTGATCTGCGGTCGTGTATCTTACTGACATCGCCACTGGCTCCAGCTAGTTTGATATCCTGTTTATACATTATATTCTATCTAAACACTAAATAAATAAACGTAAATTTACTATACACGTATGTATGTAAATTAGGACATTATATTGTCGTCATTTGATAAGTACTTGAAATATAATTCTAGTAAAATGTATTTAACGTCATTCTGACAATGAATAAAGAAATACAAAATTCAATATGTGTAACTTAATTTAATTTAATTTAATATGAGTATTTATTCAACTCTGCCTGCCGCGAATGTAAACACAACCCCTCCTCACTCCCACACTCGTCTTTGTTTACTATTTTAGCAGAGTTGACACTACATGTACCTATTGTAAAAGGCCTATAATGGTTGTTGTAATTAAACCTGGATATAGTGGTTGTTTCTTGTTTCATTGTACTGGAATACAATGGTTGTTGCAATTAAACCAGAATAATGAGGGGTGTTATTAGTCAACGGCAGCTATACGCTCTATTTTATTGATACATGTTCAACGCCTAATTGTTAAGACCTGGATAATGTCTGCTCAATTATTAATTGACGACCATTCTTCACTGATGGACTTATGTGAGGCCACCAGGCTACCTCTTTATTTCCAAGGTCACCGCTTTGTCTTCAAGGTCACCTCTTTGTTTAGTCGTTACATTGCCGTGAACATATTTTACAATAAAACAGATTAAAACAATTCCGATCCATTATTGTTTTAATGCAGTCCACGTAGAGAACATCATTTATCATCTGATTATGAAGTATTGTTTAAACACCAGTCTCGTCTCAAGCTATAAAATATATATTATTGCTTTTGTCTACACGGTAAGTCAAGTACCCTAGATATTTAGGTCACAGGGAGACAGAATTTCCGGAGACTCGAGATTGTTGAACACTCTAGTGAATATGTCTATGATATAGAGCTGTAGATCAACTGAACACTCTAGTGAATATGTCTATGATATACAGCTGTAGATCTACTGAACACTCTAGTGAATATGTCTATGATATACAGCTGTAGATCTACTGAACACTCTAGTGAATATGTCTATGATATACAGCTGTAGATCTACTGAACACTCTAGTGAATATGTCTATGATATACAGCTGTAGATCTACTGAACACTCTATTGAATATGTCTATGATATAGAGCTGTAGATCTACTGAACACTCTAGTGAATATGTCTATGATATAGAGCTGTAGATCTACTGAACACTCTAGTGAATATGTCTATGATATAGAGCTGTAGATCTACTGAACACTCTAGTGAATATGTCTATGATATAGAGCTGTAGATCAACTGAACACTCTAGTGAATATGCACATATAGTCTTTCATTGAACGTTAATTCCTATCCGATTTTATTCTTATTCAAATTCTTATAACAAGACAGAAAAGCTCAAAAATAACTCTTAACTAAATTATAAACTGATATAATTCGTAATAGGGCTATTGATTGATCGATTGATTGATATCGACTATACAAGTATACTAGAGTCACACACTTGTTGCTTCAAAATTCCACAATTATAATTTAAAAAAGCTGTGAAACGTTGGGGGAGAGGGGGTTAAAGGAATGAAATTTTAATATTTTTAAGCAATATAATCTATATTTCATCAAATTTAGGGTAGTAGAAAATTACTAGAAATATGCAAAGTCAAACAAACACAGAAAATCAACATAAACACGGAATGAAAATGGAAAATATGGTGAATGTAAATATGAATG
>CAJHZI010000229.1:357500-370000 GCA_905160935.1 Enchytraeus crypticus | reverse complement strand
AGGTTTCACTGGAGAGCTGTGTGAAACAGGTCAGTATGTTTGTTATTTGTTGTTTTCACAATACAACTAGTGTCTAAATATAGTGTTAGAAATATAACGACACAGCAAAATGAAGATTTGATTCACCATGGATAGAATAAAAGTTTAATTATTTAGTACTTTATATAATTAAAACTCGATAAACGTTTTTTAAACTTATTATGGCAACATTGTATCAATATGTTATGAAAATGTAACTTCTTGGAGATCTTTCGACACAAGGAAATAAGGAGGGAGAGCTTGATGCAAGTAATTATCGAGGGTCTTCTGGTCTTCTGAACATAATTATAGAGAATATTACTTGACTTTCGTTTAATGTACATAATATACTGAATATATATATCTATATATATATATATATATATATATATATATATATATATATATATATATAGATATAGATATATATATTCAGTATATTATGTACTTTAAACGAAAGTCAAGTAATATTCTCTGTTCCGATGGTATCTATCAAGATCTCAGAAATTTTAGCTGTAGCAGAGTTCTTTATATGATTCTTCCTCTGTTCTAGAAACATTTAGAAAATACACAACGTACTATAACAACTACCGTTGATCTTTCTGAATTGTGCAGAGTTGAGCTCTGAGTTAACCTCAGATAATTGCAGTAGCAGCCCCTGTCTAAACGGTGCTACGTGTACCAGTGTTCCACCCTCTGCCTATACGTGTGCCTGTAGGCCTGGTTATACTGGTCCTACCTGTTCCACTGGTTAGTTTATCTCTCTCCTTATATGTTCGTTTATACTCTCAATACGTGTACCCGTATAGCTGAGCTGTTCATCTCGGTCCTACAGGTATTTTAAGTTTCATTGCTTTAACAATGTTTCGTAGACTTTCAAAAGGCATTTGATAGGATCCATCGGGCGATAAATTGAGTAATCTCGAACAGATTGTAATTTAATGATGAGATAACCGCCCAGGGTTGATTTTATGAATGACCAAGATTAACGAGAGAATGCTCGAGAAGTTGAAGTATGACTGTTGAATGCTAACGTCTTCTTTGGATCGCTACGATTTGGCTGTTACACTGAAGCGTTGATTATGGAGGCAGAGGAAGGCATTCAGACATCACGACATCCAATGATAGTTCTAGCTGTCATTTGAAGATGACGAATCACTAAGCAGAAAGCTCTAACTAATAGAGAGTGTTTACTTGTAGCAATAGACTGGTGCACTGGAGATCCTTGTGCGAATGGAGGGACGTGTGTGGGGCAGGCAGCAGGCTATTCGTGCAACTGTCTGCCGGGTTACACAGGCACTGATTGTCAATCAGGTATCAATATTTCATTAAATAAATAAATTAATTAATTAGTGAATTAATAAATTCATAAATGAATTAATTAGTAAAGGATTAAATAAATAAATAATTAAATCAAATAATCATTCGACAGATAGAACTATCGATAGATCAATCAAAAAATCAATCAGTCAATCAATCCTATGGATGTCACATGTTGTATCTTGGTCAGTAGTAGCTTTAAATAGCCAATGATGACATTTCCTCTAATTAAAGTTATATCTGGTTTGAAAGTATTTCAATTAAATTAAGCTGACTAATTCTATAAAAAATTAATTCAAGAATAAAAGTTGACAGAAGTCATTGTTCGTTGTTAATTTTAGGAGTTTATTTGTTCTTGAATGTTGTTAATTTTATATTTTTTCTACTCTGATATATGATAAATATCTGATATATACTCTGATATAACGTCCAGATATAGACGAGTGTGAGTGCAACCCGTGTCAGTACGGGGGAGTGTGTACAGACTCTGTCAATGGCTTCTCCTGCGCATGCGCTGTGGGCTACAGTGGACCAACCTGCACCAGTGGTACGTAGCACGATGTTGTTGTTGCTGTTGTTGTTGCTGTTGTGCATTGAATCAATGACTAGTTTAAATGACTGTGCTCAGTGTACAGTGTACACTGTGTAGATGCTATAGATGACTGCACACCTAATCTTGTGTACACTGTGTAGACTCTATAGATGACTGCACACCTAATCTTGTGTACACTGTGTAGATTCTATAGATGACTGCACACCTAACCCCTGTCAGAATGCAGGCACGTGCACAGATGGAGTCTCCACCTATACCTGTACTTGCTCTGCGGGATTCACTGGCAGCGACTGCTCCTCAGGTAGACTAGTAACTTTATCTCTAACTTAACTTTATAGACCTGACCTAATTAACTTAACTTTATTGACCTGATCTAATTAACTGAATTTTATTGACTTGGTAGCTCTGTCGTCAATATTCTAACTGTAACTAAAATAAACAGTTCTAATACAGTTCAGCTTAATTAAGCAGTGTCAGATTTAATGTATTGTGTGTGAGCAGATGTAGACGAGTGCGCTAGCAACCCGTGTATGAACGACGGTACATGCACAGATCAACTGAACGGCTTCACCTGCGCCTGTCAGCCTGGTGTGTTCGGTGCCAACTGTTCCATAGGTGGGCGTGGTTTAAGTGTTACATAGGTAGGCGTGGTTTAAGTGTTACATAGGTAGGCGTGGTTTAAGTGTTACATAGGTGGGCGAGGTTTAAGTGTTACATAGGTGGGCGTGGTTTAAGTGTTCCATAGGTGGGCGTGGTGTAAGCGTTACATAGGTAGGCGTGGTGTAAGTGTTACATAGATGGGCGTGGTTTAATGTTACATAGGTGGGCGTGGTTTAATGTTACATAGGTAGGCGTGGCTTAAGTGTTACATGGGTGGGGGTGGTTTAAGTGTACTATAGGTGGGCGTGGTGTAAGTGTTACATAGGTAGGCGTGGTTTAAATGTTACATAGGTGGGCGTGGTTTAATGTTACATAGGTAGGCGTGGTTTAAATGTTACATAGGTGGGCGTGGTTTAAGTGATACATAGGTGGGTGTGGTTTAAGTGTTACATAGGTGGGCGTGGTTTAAGTGTTTCATAGGTGGGCGTAGTGTAAGTGTCACATAGGTGGGCGTGGTTTAAGTGTTACATAGGTGGGCGTGGTTTAAGAGTTCCATACATAAAAATGTTTAGCGATTAATACGTTAGGAGTCGTATATTGCATTAGTAGAACATCGCTTAACGACTGAGAGGTTAGAGTTCAAATCCAGGTTTAGTTGAAATTGATCATTTTTCCAAGATTTAATCATTTATCCTTGACCTGATCATTTTTGCACACTGGTTCTTTCTAGTATCTAAATATACAGCGACGAGCAAATCTGTGAAATTTTAATAGTTTGCCCTGATTTTAATTAAAGCGCAGAGTGTCATAATTCCCATTCAACTCTCCATATGTTCCACAGATGTATTGTCTAAAGAAGATTACACTGTATATTACACTTGTACAACAACAACAACAGAGTTAGAGTGCTATTGTCATCCATGACAACATTGAGCACTGTTTATAAAAAGCATAGATCCTACTTAATCAAGAGTAACTGATTTATATTTGACAGGTTTTCCTGTGCGCCTGATAAACACTAAAGACTCGTCGCCCCACCACGGCAGGGTGGAGATCTACTATCAGGGGGAGTGGGGGACCATCTCAGCATACGGTATTAACGACAAGGCTGGGAGGGTTCTGTGTAGAGGTCTGCATTCTACGTATGTATTAATCAATAAATCAATCAGTCAATAAATCAATCAGTCAGTCAGTCTGTTAGGCAGTCAGTCAGTCAATCAGTTAGTCATTCTAACATTCAATCAATCAGTCAGTAAGTATGTCAGGCAGTCAGTCAGTCAGTCAGTAAGTATGTAGATATGTTCATTCAATAAACTAATCAATCAATCAAAATAATTTCATTAGTTTGATAAATTTATAGTGAGAACTTTAGTAAGACATTAGTCTTGTTTACAATTTGTATCGTAGTTTTGTCTACAATGTAATTTATAATGTACGAAGCTAAGCATTTCAGGTGAAGTAAAAAAAGCTAATGTTAGCGTTAGTTTCATCACTCGAAACCATTGTCAGTGACGGGCGAGCCCAGGACTTAAACCCCGCAGTCCTGTATAAGTTCTGTATCATGATGAAGATCAGGATGTATCGTGATGAAGTCTTTACGCTATGGAACCAGTCTCCATGTTCTCATGCCTGAGTGAGGGCGCCACTGAATTCTGCAGAGATTTTCAAGCCTATGCATTACTAGCTTCAATTGTCGAGCAGTTTGACGTGAAATGACGGCGACGGCGGGATTTAGCGCACTTTGGTTTCGTTGCGCGTCAATTATCGAAGTTAAGCTATATCGACTTTGGTTAGTACTTTATGGGTGACCACCTTGGACTACCGAGTGTTGACAGCTTAGGAAAGAAAAAATCCCAGGGTGATGGAAAGTTATTCTTAAATTTGAGCCGGCTGCAAATTATGCGCCATCAAAAGGCAATGATTACTAATAACGATGGAGAGGAAGGAGGAAATGGGCCTTAAACAAGCATCTGTGCTTCCTGACCCAGTGTGCCGTTATGTTTATGTATGAAATATTTGATGAGATTTCTAAAGTGCTTTAAGTTTTTCAAATGAAGATATTAAATGCGTCGAATCAGAGATAGTTTGTATTTGATTCAACAGGTATCAGGATGGTATAACTTTCCAAGCTGTGACTTTGGGGTTTGGCGCAGGAACCGGTCAGATCTGGTTGAGTGGACTGGTTTGTACCGGTTCTGAGCAGTCTGTTGACGAGTGTTTACACAACGTCTGGGGGTTCACCGGCCCGTTCAGTCACGACCAAGACCTGGGAATCTACTGCACAGATCAGGATCCCCTGGGTTAGGCGATCAACATGTTTATATAATCTTTATTTCGTCAAACTCATGGCAGTAAGAAACACATACAACAGAAATAAAACACAACACAAGGCTCGGAAGCCTTCATTGTGCTAGGGGGTTATATTTTTATTAAATTTTTAAGGCTCAACCCATAGAGAAGACCCCAAGGTTTTAGCTGCGTCAATAAACTAAGTAAAGTTACGTCGAGCGCAGTTAGTATATGGATGAGTGACTACAAGAAAACCCGAGTTTTAGCTTTGAATGAAAAAAACCTAATCTGTTGGAGGATAATTCTTAAATCCGCGCCGGTTGGCAAAGAGTGGGCCAACAGAGAAACGACTAATATTAACCATGAAGGGTGAAAATAAATAAAATTAAAAACAAGCTAAGCTATATGCTGATCTGTACTCAGCTAACACCTCGCTACTACACATACCTGAGTTAACTCTAAACAAGCTCTCTCTCTCTCGGTCACTCTTCTCTCTCTCTCCCTCTCTCTCTCTCTCTCTCTCTCTCTCTCTCTATATATATATATATATATATATATATATATATATATATATATCTATCTAGCTCTCTGTTGTTCTGTATTGAGCAGAGATCCCGGTTCAGATGGTGCCTAAGAGCCCACCTATCTCCTCAAGCAGTGGCAGGTTTGAGCTGCAGTTTGACGGGGCCTGGGGCGGGGTGTGCTACGCCACGTTCTCTGGTAACCCCAGCAACGCTCTAGTGGCCTGCCGAGAACTGGGGTGAGAGTTGATCTTATACTCTCTCTCTCTTAGTGCACTGCCTACTGGCAGGTCCATGGTATATAAAGCCTCCACTCTTCTCTGTCTTCCGATTTCCTCTTCATTGCCACATAGTATTGATCTTATCATATGGATTGGGAATGACTCCACAGCTAATGGACTGTGATGATGAGAGAAAACTCAGAAGCTGAAGAAGGCAATGGAAAACCGCCTCACATTTCATGATATTCACATTAGAGTGTGTATTAAGATTTCTGAATAATTTATGTGTTTGATTCAATCTAGTGTTCAGCTTTATGAAAGTTGTTATGATTAATTGATTAATTGATTGATTGATAAGCCATTGATTGATTGATCAATCAATTGATTGAGTGATTTATTGATTGATTGATTGATCAGGTACAACTCAGGTACTGCAATGAGCGCAGGTTTGACGGGCTATGGGAGCTCATCGCTGCTTTGATTGATTGACTGATTAATGGATTAATTAATTGATTGATTGATCAGGTACAGCTCAGGTACAGCAATGAGCGCAGGTTTGGCAGGTTATGGGAGCTCAGCGATGATTTGGTTGATTGATTGATTGATTGATCAGGTACAGCTCAGGTACTGCAATGAGCGCAGGTTTTGCTGGCTATGGAAGCTCAGCGCTGATTTGGCTGGATCAGCTGTACTGTACGGGGGCTGAGAGCAGAGTGAGAGATTGTCCCAAGTCACAGTGGGGCGACAGCGTGTGTCCCTCAACCCAGGGGACTGCCCTCACCTGCCTCTAGTGTCGTGTAATAATAATAATAATAATTATAATTATAATAGTAATAATGATAATAATAATAATAGTAGTTATAATAATAATAAAAATAAAAATAATAATAATAACAATAATAATAATAATAAAGGTTTAACCTCCTTTTCACCAAGGCACTGCCCTAACCTGTCAGTAGCAACAACCATCAATCAACTTATACATTCATATATTACATATATTATATTATTAGTTTATATGTACAGTATATACATGTATATGTATAATTATATATGTATATAATAATAATATTATACAACATGCAGGCCGAGACTAGGTATGTTGGATGATTTAAAGACCCACTCATATGTGGAAATGAAGAGGAAGGCGGAAGACAGAGAAGAGTGGAGGCGTTATATACCATGGACCTGCCAGTAGACAGCGCACTAAGAGATAATAATAATAATAATAATAATAATAATAAATTGTAATAATAATAATAATAATACTAATAATAATCATAAATTGTAATAATAATAATAATAAAATTGTAATAATAATAATGATAATTAAAGCGATAAGCGAAAGACATCTTTTCTTTGGCAAAGGCTTTCTATGACTTTGCAAAGATTTAATTCAGTCTGCTTTAACAATTCTTTTAAGCAGATTGATGGATGACCTCGAGTCGCCGGGCGGCGATTCAGCACGAATTGCTTGAATCGTTTTTTATCAAAGCTCAAGTTCTTTACACCGGGGTAAAAAAATAATAATAAAGGATTAACGTCCGTTTTCTCATACAGGGATGATGTCAGGGACGTCCCTCAATCACATGTCACTACAAATCGATTCACACAGAGGATAGATTCAGTAAATGTGAACTTCACCCCTTCACTACACCACTACCCCTCATTACGATTCACCACGCTGATGCTAGGTCGCTGGTTTAACAAACCACTGGGGCGTAAAGATGTAGAAATTCTTCTTTCAGGACAAAACCTTTCATCTTCTCTTTACATGGCAGCATCTCATGCCAGGGCTTCTCTTAACTTATAAAGTAACTTCTACTGCACTGATCCACTTCAGGCCCAATTCACTAATTTCTAGGCATATTTTCTGTGTAACTTCAGACTGCAATTGAATGTTTTTAAATGAAAACCTGGCCCTATTTAATTTATTCAGGATGTTACCACACAAGAGATAATATTGGATCTTTCACGGTCGTTGTAAAGTCGGCCACTTGTGAGTTCAGTCATAATGACTTGTGTACACGTGGTTCATTTTAGACACTCGTTGACGATTTAGAATCAGTTTAACGAAATAGGCTTTAAATATATGTCACTATATATTTCAAACTCTCTTATTCAGAAAGTGAAAATCTAAATGTGTAAATAGTCTATGCATTACTAAGAAGAAGATTGTTGTAATCTAATGTAAGAAGGTAATGTAGTGTAATTTAAGACAGCAATGTAATGTAATGTAAAGTAATGTAATGTAATATAAGGCAGTTATTCTAAGCCAGTCGGGACATTTGCCGCACGAGATTACGTCTGTGAACTCTAGAGTAAAAGGAAGTCCCTGTCCTGAGAGACACACCGGAAGCAGTAATGAGAACTAGTGAGGAACTTCCGGTGGGACTAAAAGCAGTCAACATCAGTGGCTTCATCAAAAACAGGATACACCAATTGGGGAATAAAAAAACCAATACAAAACCACGGTTGTGTTTCAAGAATGAGATACTTAAAGTCACTTGGGCTCTTTGAAACTCCTGTGGCCTAATTTTGGGAATGATTGAAATGGAGGAGTCCTTGAAAGTCTAAATGGATTCCTAATCCTTTGGACTTGTTGCTGTGATGAAGAATGAAGCAATGATGAAGCTGTTACACAGCTGCAAATGCGAGATGATAAATATATGTAGCTGATGTGATAGCATCTGAGGGTAGTAATAGTAAAAGTAATACTCGTTATAGTGAAATGATCAACTATGTTGATATCCATCACTTTTAATACCACATGTTTAAACCGTTAGGCAATTTAGACCATTTTCCGTGTAACCAGTCCAGTGTATAGCTGAGATTTTACTCTCGGATCAGCGCGTCTGGGATTCGAACCCACGAAGGTTCAATTCACCTCAGGATCTGTCATTTAAAACTTCATGACGTTACCCCTACACTATTGAAACATTAGTATTACCTGATCGCTGTCAGGCTATACCTCTACCTTCATTACACTACCTATCTCACTTTCTTTCTTTCTTTATCTCTTTCTTTCTTTCTCTCTTTCTTTCTTTCTTTCTTTCTTTCTCTCTCTCTCTCTGTCTCTCTCTCTCTCTCTCTCTCTCTCTCTCTCTCTCTCTCTCTAGTCCATTCTCTCAAACAGGACACTGATGATCTCTATTAACCCGGACTCCCTGACCCATCCAGAGCTCTAGATCTTAGGAGCGCTGAACAGAGAGCTCGCTCTGAGAGGCCTCTGACAATCTCTAGCGGTGTGTGCTCACATGTCAACGTAGACATACATGTATACATACACATACACGTACACATACACGTACACGTACACATACACAAACACGTACACGTACACAAACACGTACACAAACACGTACACAAACATGTACACATACACGTACACGTACACAAACACGTACACGTACATATACGCATACATATACACGTACACATACACGTACACGTACATATACACATACACGTACTCTCTGAATACTACAGCACAAATAACTGACTGGTGTGTACAAATAAATAGTCAAATAACTGACTGGAGTGTACAAATGAATAGTCAAATAACTGACTGGTGTGTACAAATAAATAGTCAAATAACTGACTGGTGTGTACAAATGAATAGTCAAATAACTGACTGGCGTGTACAAATGAATAGTCAAATAACTGACTGGTGTGTACAAATGAATAGTCAAATAACTGACTGGAGTGTACAAATGAATAGTCAAATAACTGGCTGGTGTGTACAAATAAATAGTTCATTTGAGTTACTGTTGCCTTCATCTGTTTCAAAAGTTTAACATTGACATCGTAGAATATCTCGTAATGACTTTATCTTCATATTTCTTCGACTGCATTCCGGGGCTTCGGTATTGACAGTAGATCATTGGCGTAGTCAATCAGTCAATCAATCACTCAGTCTTTCATTGAATTGACAAATTCATCAATCTATCAACCAATCTATTACTTTCATCAGTTAGTCAACATAAACTAGGAATAGTGTTGGAGAGTCACTGACAAACAGAAAGACAGAGATGCGAGAGACATTGCGTTACTACAGACAAACAGAGATGCGAGAGACATTGCATTAATGCAGACAGACAGATGCGAGAGACATTGCATTAATACAGACAGACAGACAGAGATGCGAGAGACATATGCCTTACTACAGACAGACAGAGATGAGAGAGACATATGCCTTACTACAGACAGACAGAGATGCGAGACATTGCATTACTGCAGACAGACAGACAGAGATGAGAGAGACATTGCATTACTGTAGACAGACAGACAGAGATGCGAGAGACATTGCATTACTGTAGACAGACAGACAGAGATGCGAGAGACATTGCATTACTACAGACAGACAGAGACGCGAGAGACATTGCATTACTACAGACAGACGGACAGAGATGCGAGAGACATTGCATTACTACAGACAGACAGAGACGCGAGAGACATTGCATTACTATAGATAGACAGACAAAGATGCGAGAGACATTGCATTACTACAGACAGATAGAGATGCGAGATACATTGCATTCAAACAAATCTAAATCAGTGTCAGGTCCCTAAGGCGCCATCAGAGTTCTAAAGAGATTTCAGCCGAGTATATCTGAGCCGTGGCTTAGACGCTTAACGGATGAACCACGAGGCATCATCTGGATCAACGGATAGACAGAAGAAAGATGAAATGAGCAAGAGAAGAGGAGCAGATTGAAGAAAGAAGAAATGGAATAGAGACAAAGATAGATTGGTGCTGATAGTGTAGAGATGAGATCTATGCTGATCATTGAGGATTATGATTCTTCGTTACTATTCGATGTTTACTAAGCGAGCCGGTCAGTTTAGCGGGACTTCCGCTCTTGTAGGTCTCGGAGGAAGAGTTAAGTCCAGAATGAGGAGTGAATGTGCTTCCAGTAGATCGGTTGTTAAGCTTCCACCGGAAACACTTGATGAGTCCATGAGGCTGTAATAATAACTGTGTCAGTGTTACAATACATAGAGATATACCTAACCACAAAGTCCACTGACTGCAGTGGTGGTAAATATCCAGTACCTCACCGCGGGGACTACCTAATGTATAACATTAGAGACATTAGGATACGTTATCAGAGAGATACGACATTAGAGAGATACGAGAAGAATGCAACGGTAAACTATTTACCAGCAGCCCGCACTGAAGATGGAATTAAAGACGTCATTTGCTGTTTAACTGATCGAATGTGCGCTCATCACTGAGCGAGAAAGTGAATAATATTCCAGAAATTCTCGTCCAGGTAACTGCAGCGACCTGATGAGAAGAAACAATGGAGATATAGGATATGTAGGAGATATGTAGCAGAGACCTGAGAGAAGAAACAATGGAGATGCAGGAGAAGTAAGAGATATTGAGCAGAGACCTGAGGAGAGACAATGAAAGTAGGATATGTATAGCAGGGGGACATTGCAGCGGAATGATCTAGAATGAGAGCTTAGTGGGGTACGTGACCTAGGGGTAGAGTTATAGAGGAGGGGCAGAACAGGATAAAAACTTGTTATTTACGTTTATTTTCTCACAGGGATAAACGTTTGTCCCACTTTAATCTCCTGCCAGATAGCCTGCTTATCAACCTTATCTCTCTCTCTCTCTCTCTCTCTCTCTTTCTCTGCTCTGTTCTTATATTTTTTGGTCACTGAGCCTGACTCCATATAAAAAGCTGGTAAAGCTAAAGTTAACGTCAGTTTCCTCACTTCGATGTCAGTGACGGGCGAGCCCTGAATTTGAACCGCGCATATACTGATCCGCCGTCGAATATCTTACCGACATCGCCACTGGTTCCAGTCAGGTAGGTTGCAAACTGCAAAATTAAGTACTGCAGTACTTAATAGTATAGAGACTGAACAAGTAATGGAAGTACTTCATAATATAGAGACTGAACAAGTACTGCAGTACTTAATAGTATAGAGACTGAACAAGTAATGGAAGTACTTAATAGTATAGAGACTAAACAAGTACTGCAGTACTTAATAGTATAGAGACTGAACAAGTAATGGAAGTACTTAATAGTATAGAGACTAAACAAGTACTGCAGTACTTAATAGTATAGAGACTGAACAAGTAATGGAAGTACTTAATAGTATAGAGACTGAACAAGTAATGGAAGTACTTTATATATACAGAGCCTGAACAGGACTCATTGCTACATTTTTACTAAAAATTACAACATTTTTGTCTAGTATTTTGTACTTATTACTAAATAAAATCATAATAAAGTACTTTGACTTGTCTTTTGCTTTCACTTACAGTTTACTTATACTTTAAGTAGTTTGTTGAGTACTTCTTACGACAATATTAAATGACAGAGCGGCTAGCATGCTTGCCTCATTTTTAAAGATTCCAATAGCGTCTCTCACAGTATCCTATGCAATAAAACAGAAGTTAACTTTGACTTTATGCAGATTACTCAGTCAAGTTAACGCAATTAAAGCCCCAGTGGCTGTATTGTGCCGAAGCATCGCTTGATTGAACTCTTACTCTACTGTTAATTGGATTAACGCATTAACGAATGTTAATTGAATTAATGTATTAACGCATTAACGAATGTTAATTGAATTACTCAGTGCGCTGATAAATTCTATAATTAAAACCTCGGAATAGGTTTATAGAGGAAGGTTGTGCGGGTTTGATGGTTCCGGTCTCGAATCCATACAAGTCTTTATGAGAGTTGAGTGGATTTAGCAGTTGAGCTGATGCGAGTAAAACAAAGATACGTCATAATAAATCCCTCATGTCAACGCCTCTCTCGCTTTCATTGGCTTTCTTAATTTCATCGCTTTATAATTCCACATGGGTTTAGTACGACCTCTCTTCCGTACCTTTCTATCTCTTCTTCTGTCCTTCTCTTAGTATCCTTGCATTCTCTTGTTCGTTGAATCTTTTACATGCGCTTGCTTTACTTTTAAATCTCTCTCTTTCTCTCATTCTCTCTCTCTCTCTTT
>CAJHZI010000229.1:342500-355000 GCA_905160935.1 Enchytraeus crypticus | reverse complement strand
ATTTGCTTATTGCTCTCTTAATGTTAAGAAGGTCCTGTTCAAATCCTATTGTATGTGCTTCTATGATGTGGCACTATGGTCGTCGTTTACAATAGGTTCAATTGAGAAGTTTCGATCTTGCTATAATAAATGTATTGAAATATTTTTTGGATACAAACGTTACAGCAGCTTAACTATCGCGCTGCTAGAAACCGGATTGCCTAGTTTTGATACTATCCTTTCAAATTACAGATTAAAGTTTAGAATGTGCCTGCTGGATAATGCTAATATGCTAGTTAAGTGTTTTGATGTTCTGAGCCTATTATAGCCTTGTATGCCTAATTCTATAAGTAATTGTTTTAGGCCTATAGCTCAATTTATGCGCAGACTATTTGCTTTTCTGGTTTTTGTTGCATTGTTCTATGTGCAAGATTCATGTATGGGTTTTTACGCCTGAAATAAAGCAATAAATAAATAATAAATAAAAAATATATATATATAATATATATAATATATTATATATACATGTATATATGCATACATATATATATATATATATATATATATATATATATATATATATTATTTGCACATGTATCTTAGTTATATATATATTACTACGTGTATAAAATGCTATATTTAGAGAGCAGTTTTTTCAGAATGTATAGGGAGTTATAATTAGGTACAGGAGAAGCTGAAGGGAGAAGCCTGTAGGACTGGGCAATGAACAACTGTAATAAACTGTCTGGTAAATCAAGCAGTTCATCGCTTCTACAAGCATTTAACGTCTGTTTTATGTCTCAAAGCTGTTATTAGCAACTCTCCGAACTACTGTCGTAACGGGGTTCCTGCTGAACTCTAAGAGAACTGAACGTGCAGTGATCATCCCTCAGTGTATCTCTACAAAGTGTAGCTCTACAAAGCGTAGCTTTACAAAGTGTAGCTGTACAAAGTGTAGCTCTATTCTGAGAGAAATGCTACAGTATTTTCGTAGACTTTGGAATCAATCATTTTCAAAGTAGTGTCCTTATATGGAAGTGACTTTCAAACTATTTTAAACACTGAAAATACACAGAGTTGATGAATTCAAGTGTTTTTCTTAAGACGGGTGTGGATGTGCTAGTGTAGAGGTGCTACTGCAGAGGTAGAAGTGTACAGGTAGTAGTGTACAGATGCTGGTATAAAAAAGCTAATGTTAGCTTCAGTTTCCTCACTCGAAAGCGATGTCAGTGACGGGAGACCTCAGGAGAACCCCGCACATACTGATCCCGCGATCGAGTATCTTGCCGACAATGCCACTGGCTCCAGCCAATATAGTGTATAGCTACTAGTGTAGACGTACTAGTGTAATGGTACTAGTTTCGAGGTATCACTGTAGAGGTACTAGTGTAAAGGTACTAGTGTAGAGGTTCTATTATAGAGGTATCAGTGTAGAGGTACCAGTGTAGAGGTACCAGTGTAGAGGTACCAGTGTAGAGGTACCAGTGTATAGGTACCAATGTAGAGGTACCAGTGTAGAGGTACCAGTGTAGAGGTACTAGTGTAGAGGTACTAGTGTAAATGTACTAGTGTAGAGGTACTAGTGTAAAGGTACTAGTGTAGAGGTACCAGTGTAGAGGTACTATTGTAGAGGTACCAGTGTAGAGGTACTAGTGTAAAGGTACTAGTGTAAAGGTACTAGTGTAGAGGCATTAGTGTAAAGGTACCAGTGTAAAGGTACTTGTGTAAAGGCACTAGTGTATAGGTACTTGTGTAGAGTTACTAGTGTAGTGGCACTAGTGTAGAGGTGTTAGTATGAAGGTACAAGGGACTAGAGTGAGAGTCATATAAAGGAAAGGGAGTCGTTGACACTGAACAATGATGAGAGAAGGAAGGAAATGAATGAAATTATGATCGAATAAGGACGTAAAGCTTTCAAATAAAGCAGAAGATGGAGAAATCCCAATGATCGAATGTGTTGAGAATTGAATAAGAAACTCATAAACACATCGACGGCTTTGAATGAGAACTCTGTCGCTAGTTATCAGTACAATCAGAGGAAATGAAAGTAGTTTATCGAAGTTTTAGTGGAACTGTATTATATAATGAAATGGTTTGATTAATATTCAAATAGACTGGTCGTACGGGTCAACATCCTGCTTAAGATAGTGTTGTTGGTATCAGATTTCTTATCAATATCTTCTCAGTCAATTACTCTGTTATCAGACAAGCCTATCAATATCTTATCAAATAACTTAAATCTTTTTCGCACCGGTTAAGTCACAACAAAAAGCTAATGTTAACGTCAGTTTCCTCACTCGAAAGTGATGTCAGTGACGGGTGAGGCCAGGATTTGAACCCCGCACATACTGATCGGTGGTCGAGTACCTTACCGACATCGCCACTGGCTCCATTACTCTGTTATCAGATAAGCTTATCAAACTCTCTACTCTTGGTTGGTTTTATCAATTTCTCAGCAGGAGAACTGGAGCAGAATGTGCAGACTTTGTGGATAGATTTGCACGAATTATACGAGTTCATTGTTGTAATAGAGATTCTATTGGGATGCATATGTCTACATATGTCTGCCTGTATCGCTAGATGTATCTCTGCATCTTTTTCCTTTTAAAAACTTACAAATTGATATCTATCTATATCTCCTTCTCTGTTTCAGTACGTTGTGTTTGATATTTCGCGAGAATCCAATCCATGGATATGCAGAGAGTTGATTTAGAGTTGATAAGGACTTTGATGAGATGATGATAGAGATATTTGATAAACAGTAAACACGCATTACAGTGAATAATCAACTATGTTGATATCTATCACTTTTAAAACCACAAGTTTAATCCGTTAGTCAATTTAGATCATTTTCCGTATAACCAGTCCAGTGAATGTCCGAGATTTTACTCTGAGATCAGCGCGACCGGGATTCGAACCCACGAGGATTCAAATCACCTTAGGATTTGTCAATTAAAACTTCATGACGTTACCCCTACGCTATTTAGACATTCTAAATAGCGTAGGGGTAACGCATATAGAAATGAGATGGTGAACTGATAGAGATAAAGTTGATAGAGATGAAACTCTAAGCTGATATATATTTTTATATGGATGAGATGATAAGTTCTGCACACGTTTTGATGGAGAAGCGATATTACAATTTGAATCCTTGAGAAACAGTTATCACAGCTACAACAGTGTTTGGTCTCAACTCCGTAGATCTACAAACTCGTCAAGCTTTCATCCATATCCAATTGGCTGGAGCCAGTGGCGAGATCGGTAAGATACTCGACCGCGGATCAGTATGTGCGGAGTTCAAATCCTGGGGTCTCCCGTCACTGACATCGCTTTCGAGTGAGAAAACTGACGTTAACCTTAGCTTTTTAGCTGTTATCCTTATTTCAATCAATATCTCAATCCACATCTCCATCAATAACTCCATCAATACCTCCATCAATACCTCCAACAATACCTCAATCAATACCTCCATCAATATCTCCATAAATATCTCCATCAATATCTCCATGCTAAGGTGGGATACAAGTGGATTTAATGTATTTGTTACTTAGGCGGGATTAGATGAATCCATGATTTGATCACGTGACTGTCTGGATACGTGTAGGATGGTGTGAGCTGAAAACCTTCTTAATGATCAGCCGCTTCTTTAATTAGTCCTCTTTCTCCTGCACACATCAATCAAAGATTAGTAAAACCTTCTCATTAACACGGCACTTAAGCACTGTATTTCCTTAGAGAATATCCACATATTTCTTACACCAAGGAGCAAGTCTGTGATAAGTTCAATTGAATAAACCCGCTATTAATCGTCCCTATAAACTAACTGTTGACAGAGTCTAGGAAGATCAGAGATTTGAAGCCTCATTGCATTGTTGACTCAGAGTTAGCGCTAGTAATCCTTTGTTGAAGTTTACAGCTACCGGCTGATTTATTATCATGTTTCTTAAAGCCAGAAATAAAGAGACTAAGATAGAGGAAGAGGATGTTGAGACACCACAGGCTTAATAACGTCTAATAAATCAGAGATTAGACTCAGCCCTGCTTGTAAACATCCGCTGAGCTGTGCTGAAGGAATTAACGGGGATCTCTTTAATCCTGCACGTAACTAGCTCAACATATAGAATGCACCGGAAAACAATTCAGTTCCGAGCCAAACAAGCACCGCACAATCGAGCTCATATCATGAGTAGCTCAATAATCTACTATCTCGATCACGAGGACCACATCGATCAGCAGGTGCTGCCGTTGTATAGGACATAATAGACCATGACACAGCTAGCTCTTTGTTTGATACCGTCAAGTGTTTCAGTCTTCATCTACAGCGTCGTATGATAACAGCCTCAGTGGTATAAATACGGTTGTCGACCAGAATATGCGCTAAAATATAACCAAACACATTAATCTGTATTATAACTAGCACTATCTGAACAACAACAACCACTATCTGAACTAGCTACACTATCTGAACTAGCTACACTATCTGAACTAGATACACTATTTGAACTAGCTACACTATCTGAACTAGATACACTATTTGAACTAGCTCCACTATCTGAACTAGATACACTATTTGAACTAGCTATACTATCTGAACCGGCTACACTATCTGAGCTAGCTACACTATCTGAACTAGATACACTATTTGAACTAGCTATACTATCTGAACCAGCTACACCATCTGAGCTAGCTACACTATCTGAACTAGATACACTATTTGAACTAGCTATACTATCTGAACTAGCTATACTCTCTGAACCAGCTACACTATCTGAACCAGCTACACTATCTGAACTAGCTACACTATCTGAACTAGATACACTATTTGAACTAGCTACACTATCTGAACCAGCTACACTATCTGAGCTAGCTACACTATCTGAACTAGATACACTACTGAAACAACAAAACTACTATCGGAATTAGTACACTATGAATAGCTACACTATCTGAACTAGCTACACTATCTGAACTAGATACACTATCTGAACTAGATACACTATTTGAACTAGCTATACTATCTGAACCAGCTACACTATCTGAACTAGCTACACTATCTGAACTAGATACACTATCTGAACTAGATACACTATTTGAACTAGCTATACTATCTGAACCAGCTACACTATCTGAACTAATTACACTATCTGAACTAGATACACTATTTGAACTAGCTACACTATCTGAACAACAACAACCACTATCTGAACTAACTACACTATCTGAACTAGCTACACTATCTGAACAACAACAACCACTATCTGAACTAGCTACACTATCTGAACTAGCTACACTATCTGAACAACAACAACCACTATCTGAACTAGCTACACTATCTGAACTAGCTACACTATCTGAACTAGATACACTATTTGAACTAGCTACACTATCTGAACTAGATACACTATTTGAACTAGCTACACTATCTGAACTAGATACACTATTTGAACTAGCAATACTATCTGAACCGGCTACACTATCTGAGCTAGCTACACTATCTGAACTAGATACACTATTTGAACTAGCTATACTATCTGAACCAGCTACACTATCTGAACTAGCTACACTATCTGAACTAGATACACTATCTGAACTAGATACACTATTTGAACTAGCTATACTATCTGAACTAGCTACACTATCTGAGCTAGCTACACTATCTGAACTAGATACACTATTTGAACTAGCTATACTATCTGAACCAGCTACACTATCTGAACTAACTACACTATCTGAACTAGATACACTATTTGAACTAGCTATACTATCTGAACCAGCTACACTATCTGAACTAATTACACTATCTGAACTAGATACACTATTTGAACTAGCTACACTATCGAACCAGCTACACTATCTGAACTAGCTACACTATCTGAACTAGATACACTATTTGAACTAGCTATACTATCTGAACCAGCTACACTATCTGAACTAGCTACACTATCTGAACTAGATACACTATTTGAACTAGCTATACTATCTGAACTAGCTATACTATCTGAACCAGCTACACTATCTGAACCAGCTACACTATCTGAACTAGCTACACTATCTGAACTAGCTACACTATCTGAACTAGCTACCACTATCTGAACAACAACAACCACTATGTGAACTAGCTATACTATCTGAACTAGCTACCACTATATGAACAACAACAACCACTATCTGAACTAGCTGCACTATCTGAACTAGCTACCACTCTCTGAACTAGCTACACTATCTGAACTAGCTATACTATCTGAACTAGCTACACTATCTGAACTAGCTACACTATCTGAACAACAACAACCACTATCTGAACTAGCTGCACTATCTGAACTAGCTATACTATCTGAACTAGCTACCACTATATGAACAACAACAACCACTATCTGAACTAGCTGCACTATCTGAACTAGCTACCACTCTCTGAACTAGCTACACTATCTGAACTAGCTATACTATCTGAACTAGCTACACTATCTGAACTAGCTACACTATCTGAACTAGCTACACTTTCTGAACTAGCTGCACTATATGAACTAGCTATCACTCTCTGAATTGGCTACAATTAGATAAATTAACACTAGCAAATCATCAAATTATTTCAGATCTGGTCGACAGCTCTTCGTCTTTTCTTGAAGATCAATTCCATCGGCAACTCATATATTTCAATCCGCTATCATCTCATTAGTTCAATGCGATATCTTCTCAATAGTTCAATACGATATCTTCTCAATAGTTCAATACGACATCTTCTCACTTGTTCAATACGATATCTTCTCAATAGTTTAACACGATATCTTCTCACTAGTTCAATGCGATATCTTCTAAATAGTTCAATACGATATCTTCTCACTAATTCAATACGATATCTTCTCACTAGTTCAATACTATATCTTTTCAGTAGTTTAATCCGATATCTTCTCATTTGTTCAATCCGATATCTTCTCACTTGTTCAATGCGATATTTTCTCACTAGTTCAATACGATATCTTCTCAATAGTTTAACACGATATCTTTTCACTAGTTCAATACGATATCTTCTCAATTTTTCCCCGTTTTAAATGTAAAGATTCATTTGCGTCATTGGTAACTTTAGCTGATCGGTCACGTGTTCAAATCGCCTAGAGGAATGCAGAAGAACTAGACTTGCTTAAATGTCACAGAACACAAACAAAGCCCAGTGCTTTGTGATCTCAGTCATTGTTTCTATAAACTTTTGTTTTCTCTCCACTTGACTTCCGCCTTTCTTATCCTCACATCCTTAGACCCTCCTGTCTTTCTCCAGCCACAGCTTTCTATAGAAACACGCCTCATATTCTACACATGTTGCACATGTAACTCATTCTATATATGTTAAACATACTACACATGTTATACATACTACACATGGTACACAATGTACATGTTTGTTACACATGTTTTACTTTCTATGCATGTTAAACAGGTTAAATATGCTACAAATGTTGCACAAGGTATACATGCTACACATTTTACACATGTCATATTAGTACAGGTAGGCTATATGTTATGTAGTATACAAGATTTATTGAAATGATTTGGCAGACGCAGAAAGAAATTAGTGGCTGTTTCATGGTCTCAAAACACTCATTTTAAAATTCCCTTGACTTGAAGAATTCGTGTGTTGATCATTGACCTTTATCATCAGCTCATTCCACTAACACAGCACGTAAGTGGGGTATCCATCTCAACGTCAATCCTGCTTCTTAAACTCCTTCGCTAAATCATTCATTCATTCTTCATTCATTCATTCATTCATTCGTTCGTTCATTCGTTCATTCATTCATTCATTTATTCATTCATTCAAATATACATTATTTTATTAATTCTGCTTATTTGAATGACTTATTAACTTTCAGTGAAATTTAATTTTGTTTTAAAGTTAACTTAATGGCATGCATGTAAAAGAAAAAAATTGCTAAGAAAATTGCTAAAATTGCTAATTGCTAGTAATATGGTTACTAAATGGATTGGACTATAATTCGTAGCCTAATTAATAATCATTTCTGTCCTTTTTCTTTATTTATTTCTGCTTTTAACTGTTAAGCAGTTTGCTGTTTTGTAACAACTATCTGCGGTTGTTAGATTGTGAGAAAGTAAAGTAAGAGACTAATTGTGGTTGTTTCATAGTAGATAGATGGTTTGATTAAAATACCTTCTTAAACATTAAATATTGAGCATGGTCAGATTGCGATGAAATAAAGGAATGGATTACTAGTATTGATATTAAACTGGGATTCAAGGGATGACGATGATGATTATTAGTAGTAATACAATATATTACTACGATATATAATTAAGGAAAAAGAGGCAGGGGCAGGCCGAGACTAGGTATGTTAGATGATTTAAAGACCCACTCATATGTGGAAATGAAGAGGAAGGCGGAAGACAGAGAAGAGTGGAGGCGTTATGTACCATGGACCTGCCAGTAGGCAGTGCACTAAGAGAGGGATATATAATTAACTAAGCGATATAAAGCTCTTACGACTCAGTGATGGGCACTAGACCCCAATGTCTAACAAGCACACAGTTCAGTACTCACACATTTACAGTGCAGGGTAACTGTCGTGTTATAGGATTCATTTGTATGTTTGTCTGTGTAATATAGAATGTCTCAATAGCGTCGGGGTAGCGTCTTGAAGTTTTAAATGACAGATCCTGAAGTGAATTAAACCATCGTGGGTTCGAATCCCAGCCGCGCTGATTGAGAGCAAATTCTCGGACATTCACTGGACCGGCTATACGAAAAATGGTCTAAATTGCCTAACGGTTTAAACATGTGGTAGTAAAAGTGATAGATATCAACACAGTTGATCATTTCACTATAATGCGTGTTTACTTTACATTTCTCGATCTGAAAGTATATACAATCAAGTAAAAGATCAAGAGACACTGTTTAGAGATTAGATTTATATCTTAAAATTACAATAACAATTACAGAGATATGGTTTTCTATTAATATTTCAATGGCAATTACAGATAAATGGATTCTCACTTTTTTACAATAACAATTACAAATATATAGATTTTCCCTTAAAATTACAATGACAATTACAGAGATATGGAAACTCTATTAAAATTGAAATTACATTTAAAGAGATATGGATTCTCACTTAAAATTACATTGACAATGACAGAGGTATGGATTATTTCTTGGCACGGCTTGTTTTATTGTTTCACTGGTTTACCTATACACTGTTCCAATGCTTTCTCTTCAAACCACGGAGTAAATATTAACCAAACCGCACACTGTCTGGCATCGTTAGTGGACTCAATATTCAAGCCTGCAGTTGCCTGCTGTTTCAAATAAAAGAATACTACGTGACTAATATTTAGATGTTTTATTCGCTAGAACAGAAGATGAGTAGAGAAAAGGGTTGGAACTGTTGAAACAATTATGTCCATATTTACTAAACTCTTTTTAAACCGTAGAAAACTTTAGCTTCAAGAGGGTTAAATTACGAATCAGAAATCTTGGTACTTCTGGAATAATGCGCTGTGGTTATTGACTTCAAGGTCAAATGTCAAAATTGTATATTTCAGCCAATGACAGATTTTTTAAATCTAAATTATATTGATATTTCTCCATCCAGTCTGTATATAATCCATTATTTTACCTTTATGAGAGCCTAACTGAGCGTTATCTAATAACGGTGTTTGCATGCAGAGCACTTTATATTGCTTCTGTGACAAGCTCTGAATATTAATTGTTACTCCGCGGCTTACCTTCATCTTAAATATTCTCAATTCATTGACTGAAGGGCACACTTGAGTGATCAAGATTTATCAATGTAAGTAATTGTAATGGGTCCTGAACAATATTTTAATCTCACAACTTAAAAGCTTTACTCTCCAAATAAACGGCAGTTCTTTACAATCGACCTTCCATTCTACGTCATTGGCTATAGTTTTGGCGGATGCCCTTCTAGTAAAAAATGACGCAATATTTATTCGTGAATACCGACATTTATGAACGGTAGCTTAACCCACTACAGAGGCGTAAGTTATCTGCTGACCAAGGCGAGCTTAGTAAATATGGTTATTAGCTTTGAAAGGATTTTAAATTACGAGAGGCCGCATATTATTCAGTAATTAATATTTGGCGCCAATGAGAGTAGGAATGACGTGAGAAGAAGCCTTGATGCCGGTCCATTCAGTAGTACAGTAAAGTTGTATTAAATGAAAGGCTGATGGGATGAAACGAGTTACTCAGAATCCACGAGGGATAGAAAGTGCAAAGTGATCAACCCTGATATGTACTGTTTTACATGATCACCAATGCACCAGTACACCAGTACACCAGTGCACCAGTGCACCAGTGCACCAGTACACCAGTGCACCAGTACACCAGTGCACCAGTGCACCAGTGCACCAGTATGTCCAGCCTGAGTCTTGAATCTTTGTTTAGCTTTAGAACTATCGGGTGGCAGAGTTAGTAACATGATTGATCGGTAAGCAAGGGGTCCCCGGTTCTAAACTGCGTCAAGTCGATATTTCAATTGCGGTAGAGGAACAGACGTTTAATTTAGTTCTATAAGAAGAAGACTTTATATTTAGTTCTATAAGAAACAGACGTTAAATTCAATGTTCTATAAGAAACAGACGTTAAATTTTGTTCTATAAGAAACCGACGTTAAATGTTGTTCTATAAGAAACATACATTAAATTTTGTTCTATAAGAAACAGATGTGAAAGTTTGATCCATAAAAACAGATGATAAATTTAGTTCTTTAAGAAGCAGACGTTAAATTTAGATCTATAAGAAACAGACGTTAAATTTTGTTATTTAAGAAACAGACGTTTAATTTAGTTCTGTTAGAAGAGTAGTTTAATTTAGTTCTATAGCAGACAGACGTTAAAGTCAGTTCAACAGGAAAGACTGACTGATTGATTGATTGATTTTCTACAATAACAGTCAGTACATACCTGCAGTTTTATTTTAATTTCTGTTCAATTCAATTTGACAAAATCATCAGGCGTGAATGAGACTCAACCTCACTATGGTCTAGCTCCAATATCCACAACAATCTCTCTCTCTCTCTCTGTTTCTATCTATTTCTCTCTCTCCCTCTAGTTTCTCTCTCTCTCTCTCCTTCTAGTTGTCTCTCTCTCTTTCTCTCTCTCTCTCTCTCTCCCTCTAGTTGTCTCTCTCTCTCTCCCTCTAGTTGTCTCTCTCTCTCTCTCTCCCTAGTTGTCTTTCTCTCTCTCTTTCTTTGAGCTTTGAACTCTGTACATGCTGATCACCACTCCAGCAACTTAACCGATGTGCTGCGTGCAAGAATCCGATCAGTCAGAGAGAGAGAGAGAGAGAGAGAGAGAGAGAGAGAGGGAGAGAGAGAGCGCGAGAGATAAAGATAGAGAGCGAGAGATAAAGACAGAGAGAGAAAGAGAGAGAGAGAAAGTGAAATGGATAAATATTGACAGAGAAAGATTGACAGAGATAGAGAAATGATGAATTAAAGGGAGAAAGAGAGAGAGAGAGAGATAGAGAGATTAAGAGATGGAGAGTGAGAGAGAGAGAGAGGTAACACAGGCGCCTCTGTGACACGCTAGATAGTTGTAGGTGACACGCTAGATAGTTGTAGGTGACACGCTAGATAGTTGTAGGTGACACGCTAGATGTCTGTAGAGATGTCTGTATGGGAGGCAGGCTGTACAGAGCCTAGAACAGCGACGTGTTATCTGTGTGCCGCTGTAGAAGACTTGACATTGTTCTATGTGTCGAGCACTCACCAACACTAACCAGTAAGTTATGTAGTACCTTAAGTAGTTTACACACGTTTCGTCACCTTACTATGATGTCAGGGACGTCTCAGACAACATAGGTTATATCAGTGTTCTGATGAACGCACAGTCGACGTAATGGACTTAAAGATGAGTTATTTTAGAGCTTCTATAGACGTCCCTGACATTGCCTTACGGCGAGGAACTGGACGTTAAATTCTTATTAATTGATTGATTATTCTGAAGATATTTATAAGTAGGTAATCAATCAATCAATCTATTTATCAATCAATCAATTAATCGATCTATCTATCAATAAATCAATCAATCAATCGTGTAGGTAGAACCTCTGTCAGAGCAGGAGAAAAGTTAAAGTTTTTCTATAACTAACGAAGTCGTGTCCGGGCGCTAGTGAATAGAGCTCTCCAATCTGTACGTGTCGTAAGAGATAACTAAGTTAGAAATCTGCAATAGGCAATGAAAACAAGTTCGTTAAAATTATTTTAAGAATTAATTAATTAATTAATTAATTAATTAATGAAAATTAATTTTAATAGATAAGAAGTGTTAGTTGTTATGAAATGAAGCTGGAATGGAAAGTGGTCCAAGACTCGCTGGCTTGCTAACGGTTGCAATGTAATTGTGGTCAGATAATATTTGATTAAGCATTGGTGTGTGGAAGTAACAAGTTGTCACCGAGAATTGAGGTCTTCTCTCTCTTCAATGCACTGCCAAGCGGCAGGTTCAAGGTACATATTCATACTTAAAGTCTGCTAAAAAAGTTCACTTAC